>JABFFF010000070.1:0-326258 GCA_013623665.1 Fusarium sublunatum
TGTGGAAGTGGGGGGAGGTGGGGTTTTACTGCCAACTTTCAGCCAATCTGATAGAAAATAAGGTCTGCAAAAATGGAATTGGACTACGATAGGGGTCTTGGCCATATGAATTCTTTGGACGTCTTGTGATTGCCAGCCGCAAGCTGAGCTCTGCTGCAGGGTAGGGGTGCCTGGATATGATCTGATATGATCTGATCTGCCAGGGACCAGGTGTAGAGAAGGCTACGGTGAAATGACTCCAAATCTGGCATATTTTGATATTCGAGACTTTCTATAGTCTCCGTGTCAATCTTATAAGGAGTCGATATGGTCGTCATAACTTTGCTTGTACTACAATATCGGGCTGACCCGTTGTCGACCTAAGAGCGGGATAGGTACTCAGGGCATGTCAATGGATGTCCTGGATCGGCTAAGCCCTACCGGTGGATCCGTCTCGTTATCGGATCCTACCGTGGTTGGGACTGTTAGTCAATCGTCTCAATTTAATCTGATACATTACACGGCTTTTTCTTTCCTGAATTGATAGGCTATGCACGGCTGAGTTACGCTCCCGTTGTGGGATAAAGTTCTCGTTCTCGTACCGATACTTGATTGGCCCATTGACCAGGCTAGATCCCTTCCGGCCTATCACGGCATCGGCAGGGATCACAATTCGATACGAGTGCCACATCCATCGTCAACTGCGTCACGCACAATTGACTGACAACAAGAGCAAGCCAACCAGGTACGTGCGCTAGAGTGACATCCCACATCGCTCCCGGATGCTAACGAGGATATACCGGCAGTGTGTGACCCTTACGGCATTCACCAAGGAAGCCATCCTTCGTTGAGGCAAGCCATGAAGAAACTCGGCTACAAGAAATCCCGAACGGGCTGCTTACGCTGCAAACAGAGACGAGTCAAGGTGAGGCTCCAGGGCTTTAGAGTTCATGATAACTATATACTGACCCAGTTATTGGTCTCAGTGTGACGAAAGGATCCCCTGCTCGGCATGCACCAGGCATGGAGTCCCGTGCAGCCTCGCCTCGCGAAGTGGAGGAGGACCCCAGCTGTCAGAAGGTGCCAATTCGGCTAGAGAGAAGGTTAGATACTTGATACGTATCTACGCTATGAACATGACAATCCCTAACCAACCACTTACAGCAACTCTCCTCCGACAGTCCGCCTTCTGACGGTGGTCAGGCCTCTAGATCATCACCTCCCCGAGCTGGTCTATTCTCGTACTTTGCCCACTTCCGATTCGACACGACAACAGAGGCAGATGAAAGGACATGGATGTCGGATATCGAGCTCATCCATCACTACACCAGCAATGCACAACAGACCCTCTATAGCCCCTGTCCCCATGCCGTCCATGCGCTCCAGGTTGAGATGCCACGGCTAGGACTCTCTCATCCGTTCCTACTTCACCAGATCCTAGCATTCTCCGCACTCCATCTGGCCTACCTCCGCCCAGATAGCCGCCACAAATATCTAATACAGGCCTCACAGCATCAGGGTGTAGCTATCACGACGATGAATATGCTGCTCCGCAAACCCATTGACCCTGCAGAGCAACATGCACTATACGGAAGCTCAATATATGTTTCCATGTCCGCCTTTGGCACCTTTCCGAGCTGTGACAAGTACAACAGTGCCTTTCAACCGATCGACAGCCTCGTCGATATCTTTATTCTCATCAACGGAATGAACTTGTTGCTTTTCTCCACTAATAACTCACAAATCTTGGAGGGGCCACTTAAGGATTTTATAATCGGATGCAGCTGCAAGACAGAATCCAAGCCACTTATCCTTACAGCGTTACAGCTGCGGCTCCAGGATCTATTAATATACATCAAAGATGAGGCCATCGCCATTGATGATACAGACCGGCAGACTTTGGCAGAAGCCACGGCTTCCTTTATAGAATGGATTGAAACTTCCATATCATACAAAAGTGTGCCGCCAACGCCGCAGCAAAGGGTCGTCTTTGGCTGGCCTATGGACTTAAAGCCCGCTTTCCACGATATGGTGCGCAGTTGTCATCCATTGGCACTGGTTATTGTGGCATATTTGTGTGTCTTGATAAACTCCCTCCGTCCGACATTCTGGTTCTTTCAGCACTGGCCGGAAACGTTGATGAAACCTATCATGGACAACGTCGTGGGTACAGCGCATGAAGAACTCCTTGGATGGCCGGTGGAAATGATGAAGGATATGGACGGGGCAGTTGAGATACAGGAGTCCATGGGAGAACTGAGTGTCAAGGCGTGATGCAGGTTTATGGGGTCAGAATGTCAGCGCAGACAATGATCGTCACACTGCTCCGAGTTCCAGCCAAAGGTGTACTGAGACTCTCGGTCACACATAACCTTCATTAGGGAAAAATTCCGGTTTACAGGGTTGGTGTTTTGAACGGCGACTATGACGGGTTCGTTTAGGAGAATTCTATTGCATGGGCCATGACTCTGGCTAACCACATCACTAAGTCGGCCCAGCGCGTTTTAGGAATAATCCATTTATGGAAACACAGCACATATGTATCAGGATAGCAAGGCAAACAGATCGAAACGAAGTTACAGGCCTGCCCATTCAGCTCACCACAGAGCAGTCATCGTTTGTGATATCCTTGACAATAGCCAACATTGCACTGCGAGCATACTCTCTTACGCCAATATGATACCCGCGACCGAAAAAAGTGGTGGCCTAAGAGTTTATTGTGAAAACTTCAAATTTTTCTTGTAGGTCTTATTACTTTTAGACTGGCCTTTGCAAAAAGTTGGGACGAGATGAAAGTCGGCTTTCTCGCCGAACGATAGGGTGTACCTGGAAGAGAAAGCCGATAGCTATGGGCTATAGCAAGACATCTCTTTATTTTTCGAGGCATTTGAGATAACAGGTATATTATCACATTCCTAATTTCTATCATCTTTCGTTATTGGGAATCCAGACCTGTCGTTTGACTGAGCCAAGCAAGCTATTATATGGATGACTAAGCTGGCGCGCGCATTCTCGAACTAGTCAATCAGTCAGCGATTTTCAATCATAATGTGGAAATGGGCGGCTTTTGAGTGGTCGAAAAGACCTAATAGCTCGGGGAGTTTATGAGGCAAAACTTCGTTTTTCGTATTTGAGTGAGACTCTAGAACCTGTCACTCATTTTCTATAATTTTTCCTCTCAATAATGAGAGTGATTCTTCGGTTTCAACCTCGTACCAACCTTACCCTACTGAATTGCATCAAGACTCAAGTGTCGAGACCTCGATTATCTGCAAGGCCTCCTCTTACGCAGTGTACACCAAAGTCTTATATATCAAGACCTTTAATATTCCGAACTTATCACCAAGCAGCTATGTCAGCGTCTGATTCAAAACCCGAAGAGGCGACAAAGCCTATTGAGAGCGTCAAGACGGAGGCGGAGGAGCTACCACCATTATCAGACCGGGATTTTAAGATCTTCAACCATGCAGCTGAGAAAATGAACTACTTTGTATGATACACTTGATACCTACAAGCTGTGCGTTACCAACTAACTTGCTGCATCCAGCATGACAACTTCCGCAGGTCGTGGAATCTTCTGTGGACTGCCTGCATCAACAACCGCCGGCCCCAAGGCATGACGCTCAAGCAGTTCATCATGGAAGGCCTGCAATTCGCTGAGCATCTCACGCTGCACCATAACATCGAGGAGACTTACGTCTTCCCCGTGCTGGCCAAGAAGATGCCCGAGTTTCGAGGAGGGCGCGCCGAACTGCTGCGCCAGCACAAGCAGATCCACGCAGGCCTGGACCACTTTGAAGAGTACTTGAAGAAGTGCAAGACTGGAGAGGCCGAGTTTGAGCTGGGCGTACTCAAGAGCAAGATGGAGAGCTGGGGCGAGGTGTTGTGGAAGCATCTGGACCAAGAGGTTGAAACTTTGGGGGCAAATAATATGAGAAAGTATTGGACTAAGGAGGAGGTGATGAGAATACCCATGTGAAAAGATGAGGTTGGAAATGCGCCCATGTAATTTGTTATTCAACTGTTCATCTATGTACATAAAAATCATAGATCTCTCCAAGCGCTCATATGATTCCCTGTACCATGTCATCATGGCGGGATGGTATCAATGCCAAGCTTCTAAATGCGAGTGCTACTAGTACTCGATCTGGTATGTCCTGTGACGCTGTCTTCAGTGCCACCAAGTTCGTCTCCATCTGATATTTGTCCATCTTGTGCGCCCATATATATTCAGCAGCACAGAGGCGAGGTCGCCTTCAAGTCTGATAGTCACTACTATCCTTTGCTCGATATCCAGAGCACATTGAGTGACTCTAAGCTGTTTGGCGCCATAAGTTCTTCATCATCTTGTAAGAGGGCCATGTTGCGAGAGCTGCAACCGCAATCTCGGGCATGAGACCATTCTCGGCGCCCCAATGGGCCGACAAAGGCATCCAAGGAAGAGTAGCAATGAACTCCTTCTTCCAGTTGGCCTTATATTCCTCCTCAGCAGTGACATCACCGCTTGGCGTCCTGCGCGCACGGTTGACGAGCAAACGGAAGAGCTCGAGGGCGACCCAGACACTCCAGCCACGAGCTGCCCAGATACCAAGCTTGTTGCCGACCTTTTGCGACAAGTTGGTGGCGCCCTTGCAGGTGAACCAGCAGAGGAGCTCGCCAACGTTGTATACCGAGTTGCAGAAGACCTGCGCAATGAAAATGACGGCGTTGAAATTGTCCGGGGGAGGTACAATTTTGCCGTTTTCGTCTACTTTCTGACCGCGCAGGCGCAGAACGAGGTCTCTGGCTTCGAGGTACGTGCCAACACCACCCCATAGACGGTTCATGAGGCGCCACTCGCCCATAAAGTCGGTAAAGCCCTGAATATTCTTGGATAGATTCAGAGCCAACGTAGCGAGCCGAGGCGCAATGGGCGGTAGCTTGAAAGCCATCTGGGCGACATTTTGGGCCGAGTGACGGAGAGTAGTCCGGCCGAGGATGGCGAGGATAGCTCCGACCAGGCGGGCGGCGTAGCATGTGAAGAGGAGGACAGTGTCTGTACCTCCGCGCGTTTTAATAGCGCGGTTGAGGTGTAGCATAAAGTCATCGATGGCTTTCGGTGAGTTGAGTACTCGCGCAAGAGGACTTGAGCCTGCGCTTTTACTTTGCGCTGTCATGTTGGTGTTGGCTTCTTTCTCTTTGGTTGTGCGGCCGTTAGCTTGGGGAGCCGGAGGTGCAGTATCGGCGACAACAGGCGCCGCCGAAGCAGCCTCGGGGATGAGGATGGCCTCGGCGGGCGACTCAACGGCGGTCTCAGTCATGGCGGGGGGTGATTTGGGAGAGAGAAGCTCACGGTGAGCATCGAAGAGGAGAGAAGAATAAGAAGGGAATAAGAAAGAACCAGAGGTTCGGAGAGGTACCAGATGGTCTCATATAAAAGGAGTGAGAGAATAAAGAGAAGAGGAAGAAAAAGAAAAAAAGAGCCGCAACCGTTGAGTAGCAGTGCTAACCAAGGGTGCTTTATTACGTATAGGTACTATAGTGGAGGTGGTGCTGTAGCTAGCGGTCCCAGGGTCGTGGGGACATGTTCTTTATCAATCAGAAGCGATAAATAAGATCACAGTCGATCCATTCGCAGCTAACTTGACCGAGGGCCGGCAGGTGAAAGCTCCGCCGGACGTGCCTCGGTAGCGGGTTGGGAGGATGTGATTCGTGCGTGGGCCGAGCGACACCACTAAGAGGCAGGGATAGTTCCAGGGCTCGTTCGATTTATATTTCTCCAATGCGTGGGTTTTAGAGATTTCTATTATCTCATCAGGAGCCGTTGTCGGCAATAAATCTGATTATTACTGTGGCTGCTCTCACCGAGAAATAATCTCGTCTTGCCTGCCGAGTAAAAGAGGAGAACTTTCCGAGCTCTCTGTGATTTTGCCGAATTAGGCAGTTTTCCCCAAACGCCCTTCTGACCGCACTCACTATGATCACATGGGGACTCTCTCTTGTCTGGTGAGCTCTAAGCACAGTAGCTTGTACTTACATCATTGTCTGACTTGAATCGGGAATGGCTCCCGTTGCCCAAGGCTGAAGCTACGGGTCAACAGCCGACATCAAGGCCCAATGCATGTTGTGAAGATGGTTGCATAAATAAAGTCTTGAGGGAATATCATAAAGCCAAGCATCAAGTCAAATACACGTATTATAAGCTTATGTCATAGGTCACTACAACTTTATGAAATATCGCTAGGTAGCATCTCTGCCCCGGTTGTTGCCTGATAATGATGGCCTCACACTTGGGTTACCTAGGCACGCACCTGAGGAAGCAAGAGTAACGTGACTTGGCGTTTAACCCGTGTGTAACTTCGCGTCGCGTACCTTTCTCATATCCCAACAACTTCAACTGCTGCCTGGGCAATGTTACACGATTCAACAAAGCGGGAGCCCCAAGTGGGCTTTAGCTCTTCAGCCCTCAGCTGAACGAGCACAGATGGAGGCTGTTGCCTGGTTGGCTCAGCAGGGGACAATGTCTTAACCAACACAACAGCCTCCAAGGCTGATGTATAAGTAAGCGCATCAAGTCTCTCCCTTCACCACGATCACATCTCCTTTCCAAACCACAAAATGCCCAACAGCCAAAACATCAAGCTCCCTGGCTTCGGCCTTCCTCTCAACCACCAAGCTGAAGACGCATTCCCTGTAATCGTGGGTGACAGGGAGAGTAGTGGCAACTGGAGCGCTAGTACTCTCACTATTCGCGAAGTCTGTATGCTGAAATTCATCGAGGATATCACCAACAAACCTGAGTGGTGGCGTAAAGTTAACGACTCTGAAATTGCTTCCAAATGGGTCAAGGAGGTCATCGAGATGCCCTGGGCGGACTATCGACAGCATGGTGATTTTACTTACAAGATGGCTGAAGCTGTGAGTCTCTGCCAAGGCCTATCTGTCGAGGATGACAGGCTGCTTTCAGATACACTAACTGTCACTGGCAGTGCATAGAAGAACTGCGCAAAAAGGCAGACATTTATCAAGGAACGGGCCTAATTCCTGTCATGGATTACACCACGGCTGCCATCAAGTCCGACAGATTGATCCCTCAAGAGCTTCGCGAGGCTCTTAAAACTGCCGTCGCTCCTTTGGAGAACGTCCCGGAGTATCAGAAAGACTGGCACCCCGGCAGTGATGGCAAGGTTCTCGACATCGTCCATCCCTCCCTGTGGCCTCTTGTGTATGGACGTTCGCGTATCATCCCGGACAAACGCATCAATCTTGAAGAAGCTCTGGGCCACTGCGGAACAGGGATCGTCATACCCGGGGACCCCAAAACTGGCCTCAAGGGTTTCAATCTTCAATCTGACTTCAAAGGAACCTATCCAGTCAATATCTTCTCCAAAACCTTCCAGTGGCTCCCTTGTGATGTCGATTTGACCGGAGAGCGTCCCCGCATCGTCAGCTACATCAACAATGTGCATCCCGTCAAGCACGCTGGGCTCTACCCCGTCATCGAGCAGTTCATCGAAAAGTCGCTGCCCGCCTGGGATCTTATATATAGGTGGCATGATGAGTTTGATGTTTTGCGCATCCAGACATTGGATGTATACCCCACCTGCAAAGTCCCCGAGATTTGCAAACCTGAAAGAGACGGTAGTAGCTGTGAGCCAACCAACCGGCCATTGGACGAAGATGAACCTCCCCGTCAGGAGGGCGAGTATTGGGATGATGGCTATGAAGACAGCGAACGTGGAATACGAGATCAGGCATGGCTTAACTCGACTCACACTCCAGATGTCCCGGACCCCGAGTCAAGCTTGAAGCTCAAACCCAACGATGTGAAAACTGCTGGATTCTTTGGTGGCACGTCCCGTGCTCAAGTCATCGTCAAGCTTGCCAACATCCATCTCACCCCAGACAAGCCCACCTATAACGGTGGCTCGTGGCATGTCGAGGGTCAACTGAACGAGCATATATGTGCGACCGCGCTCTACTACTACGACTGCGATAATATCACTGATTGCCATCTCGACTTCCGCACGCCTGCCAACGGAGAGGACATGATGATGGATCTCCACTACGAGCAAGGCGATCATGAGAATATTGAACGCGTCTTTGCTATCCGATCTACGGACGACACACTTCAGGACATTGGCAGCGTCCTCACGCGACAGGACAGAATGCTCTTCTTCCCCAACGTGTACCAGCACCACGTGAGCCGCTTCGAGCTGGCTGATAAAACACGGCCCGGCCATCGCAAGATCTTGGCCCTTTTCTTGGTCGATCCGTCAATGCCCGTCATCTCAACTGCCAACGTCCCACCTCAGCAATACGACTGGTGGGCCGAGAATACCGTTCCTTATCATCGCTTTGGTAACTTGCCCCCAGAAGTGACAGACATGGTGTTGGATAACGTGGACTTTCCCATCAGGTTGGAAGACGCCAAGAAGATCCGTGACGACCTCATGGCGGAGAGGACGGTCTTGCAGGACGGTCTGAATACGGACCTTTCCGAACTTGAGTGGAATTTCTGCGAGCACTAGATATGAATGAAGGCTATGGGCGCGAAGCAGAGCGATCGATGGTCTATAAAGTAGGCAGATAGATTGATAAAAAATGTTAAGCATTTAAAAGACCATTATAATAACTAAGACATAACTTAGACATACTCTTTAGCTAAATAACCTAAATTATTTTATTATTTATTACCTAAGGTTAGATAAACATCCTGGTTATTTATTAGTTACTTAGTAGACGGTAATCTATTCTTGCCACTTTTACATAGATTTAGTAGAGAGCTTATATAATTTTCAATAAAATCTACTTGATGTTTATTTCCTATGCCGTGTGTAGTATAATACTCTGCGATATATTAGTTATCTATCTGTCAGGCGTGCTAAGCCCTCCTTGCTTGAAGTCTAGGAATGTCACCGTGAAAAGCCTAACGCTTTACCGCATCGATTGCTAAGAGAAAATCCGGTGCAAGAAGTCTTGGCCAACATTAACTGGGCAATCCAGACTCTGAGAAACGAAGGCTGAAGGACAACACTTTCGACTTTACCGAAGTGTTGATTTGCTACGCCAGCGTTAAGGACAAGCAAAGACTGCAAACAACAAGACCTGATTTACTTGTAGCAACAATACGAAGTGACATGAATAAACTCTAGTTGCCTTTCTCTCAAATATCTTTGATATCCCTTCGATTGTCTCCAAACAGGGTGACTGCTTGTTTCCATTACGGGCCCAATCACTAACGTTTGCTTCAGGCCCAAAGAAGCGCTCGTCTATATAAGTCTCTAACTCCGCCCTCATATTTCATTACTCACTATCTTCTCTCTTTCTATATATCGGCTTAAGCCACTAGATATGCTTGTGCTCAGTCTATAGTCGATTACACGTTATCAACTGTATATAAACCTCTCCCTCCTCTCGTCTATCTCTACATTGTCTCTCTAGACCTTCCTTTCTTTGTATTATACAAATCCTCGTGGGACAACTACCATTTTCCACCTCAAACAGTCCTAGGGCGAAGAGCGGCGATAGGAATACGGTGTTGGACTACCATGGCCAGGTAGGAGCACCAAACCTGTGTTCCGAGTTGATTCCTAACCCTCTTATTAGAGACATGCTTGCTGTGGTAGTCCAAGTTGTACTGCCATAGGCCTTTGTCGACACCTTGGAAGAGGCGCTTCGGGAATGTCGCTTCGACTTTGATCATCGCCAACGTCTTGTTAATGTCAATATTCCTAGCTCCCATGCTGCCAATATCTACTCCATCGCCACTCAACGCATATAATCGGCATCTACCTGTTACCACACAAAGGAGTGCGGAAACCCAGGATGCAACAAGACGTACAGGACGATGAAATAAACGAACAATCACAGCGTACCTATATATGATACTTCAAGACACACGACACTTTGCGACACGTAAAATCAAAATGTCGCCGAAGCTCATAGGCCTCACAAAAGGTATGTTATAAAATCCAAAACGGGCTCTTGGCTTTTACTAACCTTATTTCAAAGCACTCGAGTTTGTCACTGCAATTCTCAGGGACATTGATGACATGCGCACCTCGCCTGACGACGAGTCGAAAGCCGCCTCCTTAAAGCGCGCTTATGAATACTATGCTCAGAACACTGCTATAGAATACACCAAGTCTATTGCAGCAGTTACAGGCACTATTTCATCTGAGATTGCCCAGAAGGCTATACAGGGTAAAACGATGGTTCTAGATGATCGCAAGAAAGGATCAGCAAAGTCCAGTGTCGCTTCTTTGTCCTCGGGCATGAAATAAGGCATGCAGATATCACAACCTGTACGGTGCATGCTAATACTTAATTATATAGTTATATAACAGTATCGCAAGATATCTTAGGACTGGTAGGCTGTTGGTATTTACGTAGCAATAAGATCAAGACTAGAGATACTGTTATTGCTTAGAAAGTTGTGAATATATTTCTGTTAACATCAAACCCGTTTGTCGTGAACAGTCAAATCACATCACAAAGCAACACTACAAGTCTCACAACGGTGAACAAATCTGACGGAGGGTGATTCATAGGCCTTCTTCGGGCGAATTCATAACTGTCTACTGCGTCCTAACCCATAGCCTGACCAGGCTCTGCAGTGTAGACTGGAGACCAGGCGAAAAAGCCGTTCTCCTCGTGATTCTCAACGCCACAGAGAAACCAGATAGCGAAACTCCTGTCCGATCCAAGCCACCCAAGTGCGAGCAGCTCAGAGACGACGACCACGGCGACCACCCTTTCTGCGGGTAGAGTCGGAAGGAGTAGGGGTAACGTCCTCAATTCGGCCGATCTTCATGCCAGCACGGGCAAGGGCACGGAGAGCGGACTGGGCACCGGGACCGGGGGTCTTGGTACCGTTACCTGTTTGCGAATTAGTATGATCGTCACATCAGAGGCAACTCAATTGAACATACCACCAGTGGCACGGATCTTGATGTGGAGAGCGTTGATGCCAAGCTCCTTGCAGCGGGCAGCGACGTCCTGGGCAGCCAACATGGCAGCGTAGGGGGAGGACTCGTCACGGTCGGCCTTGACCTTCATACCACCAGTAACACGGGTGATGGTCTCACGGCCACTGGAATCACCCAAGTTAGCCTCATTGAACCATACAAAATCTCTTTCCCAACTCTGTTTTCTGCTCATTCACGGGCTGACGAACCTCAGATCGGTGACGTGGACGAAGGTGTCGTTGAAGGAGGCGAAGATACGGGCAACGCCGAAGACCAGCTCGCCTGTGATAACATTTTTGTTAGTCTGTGCATTTCTTCTCGTCGCATCGCTTCTTCTCGACGGGGGCGCATACCATCGCGGACGGAGGGGCCGAGGGAGATATTCTCCTGGGGAGCACGGGCGACCTTCTTGGGGGGCATTTTGAAAATTGGCGACTGCTGGTTACTTCGTCACTTGGCGGTTGAGAATGAGGATCTCCAAATCGGATTTGTTGCGCGGCACCAAAATTGGGCGTGGAGGAGTGGCAGGTAGAGGCGGTGGGGTGAGGCAGAATGAATAGCCCCACTCAAACCCTACAGCGCCCCACCAATTTTACAAGAAATTTTCTTGCCGAACAAAGTCGCGCTGTTCTTTCAATCCAGCCTTCACCGACCGACAACCAACTAACCGACCCTTCTTCCAACAGCCGTCGCCGACAAAATGGGTGCTACGTATGTTACTCCTCCCTGAGGACGTGGTCGATATGGGCAGACGCCCTGGTTCTCGAGAATTCGTTTTGCAGATTGCCGTGGTCCTCTCGCTGGAAAGTCGCGATCTCGCCGTCGAGTCGTTGACCTGCCAGCTCGATCTTTCTCGAGCTTCTCCCTTGGTTTTCTAGGCTTGGAACATAGCCTGGGCATTGAGAGATGTTGCTTGGGGTGTTGGAGATGAAGATGAAAATTCTTCTTTCCTAAAATCATTATCGTTGAATCGCTTCCAGTCCACTGAAACATGCACAATGGGGCAATTCTTCGACTACCTTTCTCGAACATCACGTTTGAGCTGTTGTCGGATGAGCGGCAAAGGGGAGCTACCTTTCAGTCACTTTCGTGTCGAGGTCTTCTCAGCTCACTGATCAAAATCATCTTTCGAGTTAGCCAAGCAGAGAATGCTGCATTGCAACAGTTCTCGCACCGGCGCTCTGTTCCATACCACGTCTGTGGTATTGTGGACTGCGAGCTAATCTGATTCTATAGCGTCCCTACCAACGACCAGATCCTGGTCCCTGAGACCCTTCTCAAGAAGCGCAAGTCTCAGGAGAAGGCCCGCGCTGAGCGCGCCGACGCCGTTGAGAAGAAGAAGGCCGTGAGTACTACCCTTTTCTTTTTACTGGCATTATGATGGAAAACATACATCATCAACTAGACATTGTCGATGCTGTTGATAGTTAACCTTCTTTCGGGTCTGACATTGCCTGACTGAATCCATTCATTTCTGCAAGCCTTTGAATGACATGGACTGACAAGTTTGAAATAGGCCAACAAGGACAAGCGTCAGGTCATCTTCAAGCGTGCTGAGAAGTACGTTCAGGAGTACCGCGATGCTGAGCGCGAGAAGATCCGCCTCCACCGCGTTGCCAAGAGCGAGGACTCTGCCTACGTCCCCGCTGAGGCCAAGCTGATCTTCGTCGTCCGTATCAAGGGTATCAACAAGATGCCCCCCAAGCCCCGCAAGATCCTCCAGCTTCTCCGTCTCCTCCAGATCAACAACGGTGTCTTCGTCAAGGTCACCAAGGCCATCACTGAGATGCTTAAGGTTGTCGAGCCCTGGATCGCCTACGGTTACCCCAACCTGAAGACCGTCAAGGAGCTTGTCTACAAGCGTGGCTACGGAAAGGTCAACAAGCAGCGCATTGCTCTTACTGACAACGCCATTGTCGAGGAGAACCTTGGCAAGTACGGCATTGTCTGCGTTGAGGATCTCATCCACGAGATCTACACCGTCGGCCCCAACTTCAAGCAGGCCTCCAACTTCCTCTGGCCCTTCAAGCTCTCTAACCCCACTGGTGGTTTCCGCCCCCGCAAGTTCAAGCACTTCATCGAGGGTGGTGACCTTGGCAACCGTGAGGAGGCTATCAACGCCCTCGTCCGCCAGATGAACTAGACGGTTTCTTCTCAAAAATGGCTTTAAAGGGTTCGGTCATTAGGACCTAAGGGATTCAAAAAAGATTTGCATTTGGCTGCTCGGCGTTCTTATCATGACAGGGATATGGCAATTGATACCGTGATGAATGACACCCGAGTTTTCAAAATTACCAATGTGATACTCTGAAGTGAATGTGAATTTCTGTTTGATTCACGTGAGAAGATCGAGCTGCCCGGCAGATGATAGAATTGAAACGTATTAATAATTCTATTGGTACATGTGGAGAACTGCTTCTAAATCTAATGTCATCGAGTTCCCCCGTTCCGAGGCTATCGGTTATCCTACATTTTGATGTCGAAGCTTGTACCGCAACCACAACTGCTGGTGGCCAGCGGGTTATCGGTGATCTTGAACTGCGAGCCGATCAACTCCATAGTAAAGTCTACTTTGCTGCCCTTGAGGAGATCGAGGGATGGCTCGTCGAGGATGATTTTCGGACCCTCCTCCGAAGCTGTAGCAGGGTCTGCGTCATCGGGGATATACTGGAAAATCGTGTCGTCCTCGTTGACAATGGAAGACCATTCCGCGGCGTCTTTGGCTGGTAGAGTGACGAGACTCATGAGGTATTGAAAGCCGTGGCAACCACCACTCTCGACTTGAACCCGAAGAGCGAGGTTGGGGTTGCCATCCTTTTCCATGATCTTGTTGAGTCGCTTTGTTGTGTTAGCAATGCCCAAAGCGAGAGTATCGCATTCAAGTTACCTTGGCAGCTCGCTCAGTAATCTCCAGCATCATCTCATTGCCGTCCTCGTCCTTTTGAGGGTTTAAGATTGCCCGTGTCTTTTGCCGGGCAGCGGAAGTCGAGAATGTCCGCGTCGTTGTTTCTCGCATCTCATAGCTCCATGGTCGTCTTGGATGAGGGTATGTTCTTGAATGAGCAACGGAGACCGTGGGGATTCGTAGACCAGATGACGGCGTGCAGCGCGGGACAAGGAATTCGAAAGGTGCGGAAGACTGAGTAGCGGTCGTCGAGTAACTGCGTCGTGCAAGCTGGATAAAGGACGTCACGGTAGATTGCGCATTCGCGCAGTGAAGCCGGGCCATGATTGTAATAGTATAACGAGAGGAGAGTTGCTGTTGTAAGTCGAGTCAATGTGGTGGCGGCAATTGAAGCACAAGTACGTAGTGGATGCTGAGAAATGGAAGCGATTCATCCACTTGCCTCGAAATTCTGCCCGGACCGAAGACCGAAAGAACCCGGAGGGCAGGACCCCGCCAGATGGTTTAAGAAAAAGATAATATGGGGTGACAAAAGAAGCTACGCATTTTAGGTGATCATCAGTTAGAGATACGCTCTACTAATTCTGTCGTGCTTGGTCTGGGAAGAAAACACAAAAGCCACTTGACCGGTTCGTAGACTTATCAAGTTGAGATTACGAATGTGATGAGTGTTGCTACAAGTCAGAACACAGCACATAAATACTCAAATTTCTTTTGGCTAGACTTCTTGTATTTTACTTGATTTCTACTGAAGACATACTCCGTATTCTAGCACAAGAAACCAAGGTAACGGTATGTATTCTTTGAACCGTCCGATTCCCCGCTGCCCGGAGAGAAGGCTCAGGTGTCCCCATACTTTTCATGCTGAAATCGTTGCTGGAGTAAGTTTTAATTAATTTTGCATGCCTGTAAATATACATCTAGACAGAATGTTTATTCTATTCGCTCGACGCTGCATGTATAATCTCTCATGACTCATCCGCCTCTTATCGATAACAGCGGATAACAGATGTTAGCACTCTGCTCCCACACTGCTCGCTAACAAGCCCCAATACCAATTTTCGCCCCACTCCCACAGATTTTCTCTCGAAACAACCCCGCGCACGCACTTCGCGAACTTGACCCTCAGCAGAAGACTCAGTGTCAAAGAAATCGCCCAAAATGTCTCGATTCTTCCGCGGCGGCGACGACAGCTCCACCGACAGCTCCAGCGACGAGGAGGAGCTTTACTCCGAGGAGGAGGAAGAGGAGGAGCAGGAGGACTCCCAGGAGGAATCTTCCGAGGCCGATAGCGACGAGTCGAGCGACGACGAGGGCGGCCGAGGTATCAACAAGTTCTTGAAGGACGCCTCGTCCGAGAGCGAAGATAGTGACGATGAGGTTCGAGCCAAGGTCAAGAGTGCCAAGGACAAGCGCATAGACGAGTTGGAATCATCCATCAAGCAAATCGAGAACGGTCAGAAGAACGGCGACTGGACTCTCATCTCTGCCGGTACGAAACACCAAATCCTACCAAAACAACTTTTGTCACTAACAACGACACTCAGAATATGAAAAGCTCAACCGCCAGGTCGCCAAGCTGCCCGGCAGCAGACCTCCCAAACCCTATATCCGTATCCTCGCTGAGCTTGAGGACTTCATGAACGAGTCTCTTGCCAAGGCGAAGGTCACCCCCAAGAAGATGAACGCCATCCAAGCCCGATCCCTCAACGCCGTTAAGCAAAAGGTCAAGAAGACCAACAAGGAATACCAGACCCAGATCGATGCTTACAGGGCGGACAAGGATGGCTACATGGAGTCTTCCGAGGAGGAGGCTGCTGCGGTCGCCCCCAAGCCCAAGAAGGTTTCTCTCAAGGTTGAGGATGCTGCTCCCGTCGAGGAGGGAGATGACGATGGCTTTGCTACCGTCGGAAAGGGCGGCCGCACCCTTCAGTACACCCCCGAGAGCATTTTCAAGCACCTGCGAACCATCATGGAGTCCCGTGGAAAGAAGAACACCGACCGAACAGAGCAGATCAAGGTCATGGAGAAGCTATACGAGATTGCCAACACCCCCTACCAGAAGATCCGAACTCTGCTTACCCTGGTCTCGACCCGCTTCGATGTCGGTTCTGGTGGTGCCTCCGCCATGCCCTTGGAGCACTGGAAGGCTGCTGAGAAGGAGCTTTCAAACCTTCTTCAAGTCCTTGAGGAGAACCACGACTACGTCGTTGTCGAGAATGCTGAGGAGTGGGACGATGATGAAAAGCCCCCGACTCTGCAGCCCGGCGAGAAGCACATCAAGGTCCCTGGCAGCATCGTCTCTTACATCGAGCGTCTAGATGACGAGCTTGTCCGTTCCCTTCAGAGCATCGACCCTCACACCTCCGAGTACATCGAGCGTCTGCAAGACGAGGGTGCTCTCTACAACATCATCTTCCGTGGTCTTCTGTACTACGAGTACCTCCGAAAGGATGACTCCCTAGAGATTCCTCAAGATAGCGTGAACCGAATCGTTATGCGCCGATTGGAACACGTCTACTTCAAGGTAATTTCCTTGTCTTTTGTTTTTATGATCTTGGTCACTAATATGCTTCTAGCCCGCCCAGGTTGTCAAGACCTTCGAGGAGAACTGCTGGAAGACAGTTGGCGAGTCTATCGAGTCTGTCATCACTCCCCGCGACCAGGCCCAGAACGCTGGCAACCTTGTCAACGTTCTCTGCAACTACCTTTTCAGCAACAGCGACGGTATTATTCGTGCCCGCGCTATGCTGTGCCAGGTTTACTTCCTCGCCCTTCACAGCGAGTACTACAAGGCTCGTGACATGATGTTGATGTCCCATCTTCAAGAGAACATCCCCAACTTTGATGTCCAGAGCCAGATCCTCTACAACCGAACCCTTGTCCAAGTTGGTCTCTGTGCTTTCCGCAAGGGTCTCGTGTACGAGGCTCAAAACACCCTTCAGGAGATCTGCGGTAGTGGCCGTCAGAAGGAGCTGCTCGCCCAGGGTGTCATGATGCAACGATACAACCAAGTGTCTCCCGAGCAGGAGCGCCTTGAGAAGCAGCGACAGCTGCCCTTCCACATGCACATCAACCTCGAGCTCCTAGAGTGCGTGTACCTGACTTGCAGCATGCTTCTCGAGATCCCTCTGCTGGCCCAGACTGGCTCATCCCCCGATGTCAAGAAGCGAGTCATCAGCAAGACCTACCGCCGCATGCTCGAGTACCACGAGAGGCAAATCTTCACTGGTCCTCCTGAGAACACCCGAGACCATGTGATGCAGGCGTCCAAGGCCTTGGCTGCTGGCGAGTGGAAGAAGTCGATCGACTTCATTCACAGCATCAAGATTTGGGATCTTATGCCCAGCGCCGAGGAGATCAAGACCATGCTCTCCAAGCAGATCCAGGAGGAGGGTCTGCGAACCTACCTCTTCACCTACGCCCCCTTCTACGACACCCTCTCCATCGAGACCCTCAGCGCCATGTTCGAGCTTGACTCGGCCAAGGTTGCGGCTGTTATCAGCAAGATGATCAGCCATGAGGAGCTTGCTGCTTCCCTGGACCAGGTCACATCCACCGTCATCTTCCGCAAGGGCGTCGAGCTCAGCCGTCTCCAGTCCCTTGCTCTCGCCCTATCAGACAAGGCCAGCGCGCTCATTGAGACCAACGAGCGAACCCTGGAGCAGCGAACACAGGGAACTTCAAATGCCTTTGAGCGACAAGGCGGCCGAGGCCGAGGAGGCCAGAGGCGAGGCGGAGGACAGGGCAGGGGAGGTGCCCGAGCAGGCGGCAACACGCAGCGACAAGCTGGTGGCACGCAGTTCACGGGTGGCGCGCTGGGTGCGGCTGTCCGGGGTTAGGAATGGGAGAATGAACGAGATGAGGCGTCTTAGTCGTTTGCATTTTGCATGGGATGGTTTCTTTTAATGAAAAGGGGCGATGATGCGGAAGCACTCGCTACGTGTCACCTAGGTTGAAACGGAATAAGGATACATAGAACTCGTCAAAATTGTGCCGTGTTTGTGCTATGTGGTGAGAGGTGAAAGATTTGGATCAGAGCATCTTGACGGAGCGATGATGTAGAAGCAATCAAAAATCCATTCCACGCTATCTGTTTAATAGCTTGTCTCCTGCCACTGCACGTCTCAATCAGCAAGTCCAGTGTAAGCTTCTCTTCATGGGCTTCTTCTGTCGAACCCGAGCGCTTCGCATTTGCTGGTTTCTTGTACCGCTCCGCTTTCCAGTACTAGAATACGGCTTCTCGATTAGAATGCAGGCCGCAGACAACTTTGGGTGATTCCCTACAATCTTTATCAAAGGATTGGCAAGAATCAGACACTTCAGACGATGAAACGTCCGTGCAATAGTACGTATTGTTTGAGCGTTCGGTGTCTCTATTGCCGCTCAAGTAGAGACGAAACTTCTCGAGATATCTGAATCGTGCAGCTGCCGTTGCGAATGAAGATGTCTCGATACCTCTCGACTGAAGATAGAGGCTCGGGTTTAGATGGAGAGTAGTCTGATCAAGGTCAAGTAGCAAAGAAGCATTGGCATTATTAAGACAAAGATTATAAGGCTGTCTCACACAACGGAACTGTAGAAGACGGGATGGGATGCATAAAACCTGTAAAGCAGTCAGTGGAAATTTTCATAACTCATCACAATGTTATTCACCACTTTTGATTTAGTCGTCTTCACTTAAAACTTTGCTAATAACAATACTTTGAGGAATCTACATGTCTTATTATCTATTATACATATCTTAGTGCTTTAGGCTATCAGTCATTTGTCTCTCCCTGTCCGTTGTCTGCTGTTTTTCTCCAGCCCTCAGATCTACCTATTTCACACCTGGTTTCAGGGTCCAAATTCCTCTTCCTGCACCTCCTGTCTTGTTGAGTACCGCAACCTTGTCCAAAGCTGCCTTGAACTCATCGCTCTGCTTTTTGCCAGGGCAATGGGGGTTGAAATGGTCCACCAACATCTTGCTGGGGACTCGGCCGTTATGGCGGTTGATAAAGGTCTTGATCATAGTCTCAAAGTCTTTGGCCTTCAAGTTCCTGTCCATACCAGGGGTCCCTGAACGCGAGCTCCTCCCGCTTCCGGTGTCAAGGCCTTGACGATCTGCCAGGTTACTCATAATACCTGCCGAACTTGGCCCTCCGCGACGACGGTTAGCTCCAGGGCGACCAGCTTGTCCAACCTCACCGGTCCAAGTGACAGTGCCTATGGGAACTCTTCGTGCCTCAGCACCTGCTTGACGTAGGTGTGCTGCAGCTTGTCGGGCTACTTGATTTGCCTCATGCTGAAGGACAGACATGTCCGCCTTGGCTTTCTGAGGTCCGTTGACAATAGCCTCGTGATCGTAAGCATTGTTAACAGACTTGGCAAAGATACCCTCCAGCATCCGTCTCTCATCATAGACAGACTTGTCTTCTTTGAACTCTTCCATGGCAGCCACAAGGTTCATCTGCTGAAGTTCCCTGCCCTCCGCATCGTCGCGTCCCACACTACCAATAGGTTGCAAATCTTGCTTTGATCCATCGTCCCCATTACCATTTATTAGGTCGACTTCCGCCTTTTTGAAGACTTCACTTCGATTGGCGCTTGCATCTTCACCTGTGTTGAAACTGAAGAGATCGTAGAGGTCTGACAGATCATAGCTGCTGCGCTGCTTTGGATCTTTCAATACTTTGTTGGTCATGAACTGCTTGAAAATTTGTCGATGATAAATCTTTTCTTCAATGGTTCCCTCGGTCATGAGCCGGTAGATTTTCACTGGCTTCTTCTGACCCAATCTCCATGCTCTCTCTCTGGCTTGGAGGTCCGTTGATGGGTTCCAGTCGGGGTCGAAGATGATGATTCGATCAGCACCCGTCAGGTTCGTTCCCAATCCTCCAGTTCGAGTAGTCATGAGAAACACATGGATATCGGGATTCTCGTTGAAGTTGTCGATCATTGGCTGGCGTTGGTCTACTGGCGTCTCTCCGTCCATTCGAACATGAGAGATGCCACATTCGCGGATGCATTTCTCGATAATGTTGAGCATCTGCTTGCCTTGTGAAAAGAGAAGTGTTTTGTGTCCGTTTGGAATCATGACCTTTTGTAGCAAGTCTTTGGTAAGCTGAAGCTTGGCAGACAGCTTAGGGTTACCAAAATCGTATCCCGCCTTCTTCCCAAGGCTCTTGTCCAGTAAATCAGGATGGTTGCAAATCTTGCGCAGAATGTCAATACCGTAAAGAGATTGCCGCCTGCGAGACAAGATAGCCGAAACCTCATCAGACTTGATGAATGTCTCATACGCCTTACGTTGGCCATCAGTCAGTTTGCAAAACAACACCTGTTCGGTCTTCTCTGGAAGGTCTGCCGCGACATCGACCTTTAGACGCTGCAGTAGGTACTCTCCAATGGTCTCTTTCAAAGCTTCTGCGCACTTCTCCGCCGTCATGACCTGTACATTAGAGGCATTCGCATAACCACCTTGTTTGATTGGGATCTCAAACTGAGCTCTGAAGTTGACGAGGGTCCCCAAGCGCATGGGGTAAATGAAGTCAAAAAGCGACCATAACTCGGTCAAGTTGTTTTGAACTGGTGTTCCTGAGAGAATAACACGGTTCGGTGTGTTGAGTTCCTTGCAAGTGACAGTGATCTCAGCATTCGGGTTTCGAATCTTGTGTCCTTCATCCAGGACGGCATAGTCCCATTCAACTGGTAGTAGAGTCTCTGCATATGTCTGAAGACCGGTATATGTCGTCACCAAAACATGTCCGTTCTTGACAACTCCGTTGACAATCTTCCTTGCAGCCTTCTCAGACTTGGTTGCCAGAGGTTGATAGTGATCTAGGTCATACTCATCCTCGAATTTGGGGTTCATCATGCCGCTGCCAGAGGCGTGCAAGATGGCCACACGAAGTGGTGGCCACCAACGATGGAATTCGCTCACCCATTGTCGTAGAAGGGTGGCAGGGGCAACAACAATAACAGGACGTCGTAGCTTCTTGCTGTAGTGAAGGGCTGCAATAAATGCGATCAGTTGCACGGTTTTGCCCAGTCCCATTTCATCACCGACAATGCCTCCCACGCTCTGCCTGTATAGTTCAGCAAGCCACTGAACTCCAGTTTTCTGGTATCCGAAAAGCGATGGGTGAATGTCTCCAGGAAGCTTTAGGTCATCGCCGAAATTGTGGTCTGGATAATCCGGCGCGGGTTTGAACCATTCTTCCTCCTCATCGTTACTCTCGTCGGCTTCAGTAGAGCCTTCAGCTGCCTGTCTGCGAGCTCTTCTGGCACGGCTTCTACGGGCTACCCAGTCGTTTAATCTCGTCTTGTAATGTGCCTCGTTGCCGTCATCAATCTTACTAAGATCAATTTGTTCTTGATCAGTAGCCTTGGCCTTGGCTTTGGTCTGACGGCGTTGCTCCCTGACAAGATCGTCCTCAGTTCCTTGCTGCCAGACAGTATCATCGTGTGACTCAGAGTCAGATGCTTCAGGCTCAAAATCTGCAGATGGACTACGTTCTTTCTGTAGACGTCTCTTCTTCCTTGGTCGAAGAGAAAACTCGCTTTCAACAGACGTGGGTGCTGGGCGAGCCGGTTCCGATTCCGGTTCCGGTTCAGGTTCGAGCTCATCAGCGAAGCCTGGTCGACGAAGACGCTGATGCGACGTAGGGCCCTCGAGTTCTCCCTCTATCTGCTCTGCCGCCGCCTCCTCTTCCGCGTCCAAGATTGTGTCAGCAAGTTGACCCTGGATGCCTGCAGGTCGTGGTCCTCCAATCTTGGCGAATGGCGTAATCTTTCCGGTTCGAATCAAGAACTCGCGATGACTTTCGCCAGGAAGTTTCGCAGACTTGGATTTCTTGGGATCTTCGATGGGGTTCTCTTCATGGCGCTTGTTTATTCGTGCCTGGAAATCTGAGATGTCACTACTGACTTGCTGGATTTCGTCGCCCAATTTTTCGATTTCCTTCTGCACCTTTCGAGACTGGTAAATGTTTCCGGAGATTCTCTCAAGGCGCTTCTTCTCTTTGTCTAGTTGGAGTTGAAGACGGTGCTTGGTAGCTTGTAGTTTGTCGATGCGATTCTGATCCTTCTTGTCCTCGGCTTCCATCAGTGCCGCATTTGCTTGAAGGGTGATATCGCGTTCCAGGTCATTCTGATCCCGAACAGTACCAGTCAGATGCCGTAGCGCATCTTCCTCGTTGAGGCCTTCTGTGTTTGGTAGCTGTTCCTCGCCCTCATTTTGAGAAGTACTTTCTTGTGCGGCAGAAACCATTCGATCAAGAAGCGCTGCCCTATCAACGTCTCGGTTCTCCGATGCTGCGTCGTCTGATGCCATCGTGAAAGGGCTGATAGTCGGTCTTTGGCAAGACAGAGAGTATTATCCTCTTGAATGGGATGAGAGCAAGGAATGAACTGGAGGTTAATTCAAAGAGAGAAGTATCAGAGTGACAGTGAATTAACAGCAGTGAATCATCGTCGCCATGTCTTAGGGAGGAATCAGAAAGTGTACAGAAGCGCCAATTATCGTTTTTGAGTTGAAGCGATGGTGTATTTGTCATCCGCACTTTGTAAAAGACCTCTGTCCTCTGTAGAAGTAGTTGATAATTTCGCCGGGCTTGATATCTTCACTTAAGAGCTATCGCCAATTACGAAAAGACTGCGTTGACAAATGATCGAAATGACGTAGAAGAAGTGATGATGAACGTGAATCTAAGCTACCTAGGCTGAAGGGCATGCTAAGAACGAAACACGTGCGCTTATTGGTGCGCACAAGGATTCAGGCACCAGGCAGGTCCGGGGTAGCCATAAGTCAAGTCTAAAGGAGCTACATTAACGGGCTATCTGCTTGTATGCTAGATTTAGGTATAAAGTAGAGAGAATTTTCCTAAAGCATTGAGTTATTACCTTGGTAGTCATTTGATGTTATTCTCTCTAACTGTAAAGTACCTGCCTAAGCTGCTAAGTTACGAGCTTCCTTCTCTACTAAACCTAGGTATGGACGTCATGATGTACAGTGTGCGACTGAACTTTGGTACTACGCACTGTAAGGCCAACTCCACCGCCCCAGCATTGAACTCAGATCACCAGCCTCATTCCAACTTCATTCAAGTAAAGAGACAACGTGGTTTTTTTTTTTTTTTTTCAATAATGAGGTCTATTCTACCCAAATTGAACTCGCTTAGCCGTCCCCAAGTCTCCGGATATAGAAGCTCGGCTTTATCTATACCGCCAACCAGAAGGTATTCGCAAAGGCCCTCATGGCTAGAAGTATGCTGCAGCGATTCAAGACCAACACCAACATTGTTTGCTTGGAATCCTTCTAACCTCGCCTCTTACGATGGCTCTGACCCCCCAACCTCGTGCGAATCCGGAGACTCTGACAAGCGCATATACGTCCTGGGAGTTGGTAATTTGGGTCGTCTTTTTGCAAGTTCCCTAGCCCAGGCCCCCGACAAGCCACCCATCACGCTGGTTGTACACAGAAAGGAGCTCTTAGAACGATGGATTGATAGCCAGGGCATCGAGCTATTGCGACAAGGCCAGCTTGAGAAGAACAAGGATTTCGAAATCGAATGGTGGACCGAGTATGAGCCGGATGTTGGTCCTGTACGAGAGGTTGCTGAAGGTGAAAAACTGAAGAATCTCATCATCACGACCAAGGCTTCGGCTGCGCTACCTCAAGTCGACCGAGTTCGAGGCTACCTAGACCGAAACAGCACTGTCATGTTTGCGCAGAACGGAATGTCCAAACTCTGGCCGCCCCATGGGTCGCTGTATGTTTGCCATCGATATCACAGCAGCCATGAGCCCAACTTCTTAGCCTGCGTTACAACGCACGGTGTAACGTCTCAAGGAACGTTTAGAAGCCATCATGCCTCACAAGCAGACGTGGCCGTGGGATCCGTCCTTCCGAATACGGTTTCAAGCGATCGACCAGCTTATTTAATGAAGCAGCTGCTTGAAGCACCTCATCTGAACGCAAGATCAGTATCCAGAGGAGAGCTATGGATATTGCAATTGGAGAAGCTGGTTGTCAATGCAGTCATCAACCCCTTGACAGCTATTCTGGGGTGCAAAAACGGCGACCTCTTCACTGAGTCTGATGGAGTTCTTGCGCGAGTCATTGACCAGCTTCTAAGCGAAGCAAGCAAAGTACTCCAACTTCTGGTGGCTCACGAGAGCAGCGCAGAGATCATCGGTCCGCAAAATGATCAGCTACCCACAGAGCCTCAGGCCACCATTGACCTCTCTCCAAGCAGTCTGCACGACAGATTCTCCCATGCAAACTTAAAGTGTATGGTCTACCAAGTGGGCCACAAGGTTAGGGAAAACACGAGCTCCATGCTGCAAGACGTGCGTGCCGGCAGATCAACTGAGATCAGGGACTTCAACGGCTGGCTAGTTGAGACGGCAGCTTTCCTAGACCAAGGCTTGGACGTTACAGGCCACGAAGTCATGGTAGACCTAGTGGAGGCTGGTAGTACCCTGAATGTGGATCAACTTGCAGACCTTTTCAACGGCTCTGGGGCAGATACAGGAAAGCAATGACAGAGTCATGACCATGGCCGTTAGAGGACGTGCCCTGTCATCAGTTGCTAGTCCGGGATTACTGGACTAGCTCACCAAATTCTCAACTAACTTAAGATAAAAATGGCAATGGCTTTCACCCTGAGTAAGTCATATTAAAGCTGAAGTAAGTGAACGCTTAAGATTTCTTGTACTAAACTTCTGCTTCTTCAGATATCAGCTCTTTCTTTTGACCCCTGTACCAGTTTAGCTCCTCCACATCCAAGGACGAGCATGGGTCACTGGCCTTCTCCAATGAGACAAGGGCGCACCTGGTCGACAGGGATTATGATCGCCTCCGGGCCAACCTCGACGCCATTGCAGACAGAGAAATGAAGAGAAACAAAGCCAAGACATCAGCAAGCCTCTCATCCCCATTAGGAGCTATGTCCTGTTCCGTTCAAACGACGCATCTGGAACTTCCGAAAATGGCGTGTTTTGTTTCGTTTTGTTTGGCCATGTTTGTTTCTTTCTCCGTCTCCATCGCCAGGGGTATCAACCTAGCCTTGCCATCTTATAATGCTGTTTGATATAGGGCCATAAGACAGGTGGCTATCGAGGCGCGCTAGCCATCCGACAACTGCTCTGCCAACCAGATGAAACAATTGTTTTAGAGCCTTCTTGACCGTGGGGCAAAACAGAAATGCAGGCATCTTGACCAAGTCCAGCGTTGCAGTGCATCACCACCAAAAGCCGGCTCGGAGGTCGATGCTTATGGTACTTGATACTAAGGTTTACACTTACGAGTAAGCGATATTCCGATATTCCCATCTTTAACTACTGTGTGTGTGTGTGTGAACTTGCTAAAGCATTCGTATTTAGGCTTCATATTATCAACCTCAAGCCTTTCTCTCAAAGAACAGTCTATCTGACACGGTCTTGTCTGTGTCCCTCTAGCCACCGCCATCAACGCAACCTTTACTGCTTTTTCCATCATCGTTGGCCGATGCTACCTCAAAGCCTGGCTACTATAGCTCCAGGATGAAAAATCTTCGGTCTAAGGGGTGACAAATCCATGACCAAGACTCGAGGGGGTGTTATACCCCAACTTTCCCACTAGCTCCGGCTACAAAGCCGGTATAGCAATCGGGTCTCGAATCAAGTTGCAGGCCTAGTTTTGAACAGATCTGGCAGAATTCTGTACGGACTAACGACGTATGCTGTGCCTACATCAACTCAGCATCAACCACCCATACAACTGCACGTCGGAGATTTCACACGCATGGCGGCAACCTTTCTGAGTTCCCCGGCTCTGTGACATGGCACGTCCTGCTCATCCTTGGAAACCCTCTTTCTTATTCTGGTAGGGCGGCAGAGGGTTCTCGCCCGCAGCCAAAAACCTGGTGGCATGAGATCGTCCAAACACAACAGAATAAGCGATCCCCCATCTTGTGTCACCTCTCGACCGCCAGACACCTACCCCTGGCATCTTGTGCTTGTCCCTCGCGTCTATTCTCGCCTTCCGAGCAGCTATGCGACCCTTCAGGTCTACTCACGGCAACCAACCACGTCACCATGAATAACAACGCACATCACCGCAGATTCCGCTGCTCCTCATGGGTTTTCACCCACTCGAGGCCCAAAGGGCCCACGTTTAGCGCCCTGACTCGCATGCCATCCAGTGCCATGTGAGAAGATAGTCGCGATAATGCGGGGCCTCAAGAGAGTGGGCGACAAGAGGCACATGTCCATCACTCATCACAGCCAGGATCGGGCCTTCTCTGCTATATAGCCTACTGTCACAAGGTCATTCACTGACAGCCAAGAAATCACCGGCAGCGTGGCTTGAAGACGGTCGAGTCCCGAGTGATGATGCAAATACTAGAACGGTGGCCGTTTATGCCCGTTTCATCGGCTGCATCCGCCCTGTGGCAGTCCTTCAGGGGTGTCTCGCCAGTCGGCAACAATGGCGACTGTGCCGTTTCGGTCAGCTACGTGGCAAGGTCCCGCCCCATCCCCTATCAAAAGCCATCACGGCACCTATAGGCACATCTCATAAGGATGAAAAGCGTGTGGAGTGGCACTGGGGTCCAAATCCAGACTCTTGGAATAACGTTAGGTCATGGATCTTATAGGTACTGTATCAACGGTTCTCTTGATATTAGGCAATTGTCTTGGTAATCATTTCTTGGTTCTTGGGGCTGTAAGGTTTCTTATGGCATGAATTTGATCAAGGTATCTGATAATTGTTCTACGGTATCGATATACATCTTAGTCTCTGTAGGGGTCCGGATTCTTGATGTTAGACCCCCTAGAGTGGCAAGGGTGATAAAGCATAATTGCTTTCGTTTCGTCTACCCAGCTCAACTGTGGAGACAGATTCCGGTGAAGCAAAGCAGACAGGGGGGGATTCGTGAGCCAGATTCGAGGGAACCTTTGCTGCTTGGGCGGTATATCTAGTTTCAAGGCTTCAACTATAGGGACCAATGCACGAATAATAGGGGATCCAGTTTTCATGGTTCTGGTCCAGACTGAGAGGAGCCTCATGGCATGATTTCAATGATGATCAAGTAGATCCTCTTCTTCTACGACCTAGCGCCGTTTGCTTCCAAGGACACCCTAATGATGGCATCCCGAAAGATGCTTTGGAGCTATCCTGCAAGATCTACCGGTTATCTAACCTGAGCTTTTGTACTCCGCGCTTCGTGATATTTCCCAAGCCTACTCTCTCTCTTCCTGACCCAAAAAGAAATATGAAATCCTCTTGATTGCACCATTCGTCCGTCCCGTACACAGCCATGTCAAGAAAAGCGCTGCGCCAGAAAAGGAAACAGACTCCGCCCAAGCTCCTCGTTTCGTTCTCATACATGTATCGATAATTAAGAGAGATGAAATATAGCAATAAGATAACGGTTAAGTGACAATAAGATGTGATCAGCCATGAATATCCCAAGCGATTGGTCGGTTTCCCCTGGCTGATGGATGGGGAATATTAAGTGCATGTAAATAATTCTTTCTCCTTTTCCGGGGTTCCCAGGTCTATAGTTTTCGTAACGCGACATAGGAGATCATAGACATTTAGAGAGGAAAAGATATGAGATACAAGACATTTTCTAAGGAAAAAGGGAAAAGGGGGAAGCGAAGTGTGATTAATGTTGGGAAGAGTTTGTGACAAGAGGTCGGTATCAAAACAAAAACCGATACGGCCTGTAAACACGAGACAAGAGAAGTAAATACAGGGGTAAAAAAAAAAAACACAAGTCGTAGGTGCATAGGTGCCCTGCTTGGGCCCGTATCGTGGTGCCAAAACCAGCGGTCCTAATGGAATTCCGGTATAGGCGGTGATATAGTGATTGGAATGAGCGTGTCTGGTCGAAAGCGACGACCAAATGTAAGCGAGTGTGTTAGAGGTAAATGGAATGTCCGTAGATTGTTAGAGATTGCGTTCTGAAAGGAAAAGGTGGTGTTTTTTTGGTGCCACAATGTTTCCGTGGATGAGGCTTCCGCCGTTGCGATCGTTTATGTTGTTATTGAAGTTGATGCGAGTATAAGGGCTCTTCGGACCCAGCAGTTGAGGCCATAGCTGGCGATAGTGATTGCGATAAAGCTGCCAACGTCGTTGGATCTTCGACCATAAGCTGTTCAGCCCGTTCTCGACACGCTGCAGGAGTAAAACCAGTGCCAACTTTATTGGCAACAATCCTCCATTTCTCGTTCTCGTAGTCCTGAAGTGCACTTCGAAGCTTCTGGTCCTATATATCGAGTCAGCAAATAATCCTTTACTAGATCACTTACAAGTGAAACAAGATCTACAGGGACGAATAAAGAGCTATTTTACTTACTGTCTCATCAGTCCAGTTTGTTGTCTTCGCCTTGAGCTTCGTACAGTATCGAACCTGCAGCGTCCCTGAAGAACGTCCAGGAAAAAAGTCGGCGATTTGTTTCCATGTCAGGTTCTTGTTTTCTTTAAGTTCAATCAATAACTGGTCGTCCTCCGGTGTGAATTTTAGTTTTGGCCCTCGAGGACGAGGTGCTGGATCCGGCATTCCAGCTTGTCCCACTACGCTTGGAGCTCCTCCTAAGCTGTCATCGCGGCGCATCATTTTCGAAGGTGGTTCTGAGTCGGGAAGGTGGTGGTGATGATGTATGGGTGGCTGCTGAGGCTGAGATACGGCGACGGCGGCGACATGGGCGTAGGCTGCGCCCATAGGTGTTTGTTGCATAGTACTGAGATCAGAATGGTCCAGGTCATGCATGCCTGCAACAGATAAGTCGAGCTCGCTAGGTCGCGGTCGTTTGGAGCCAGAGCCAGGAACAGCATGCTGAGGGTGATTTGGCGGCGTTGGAGTGGACATAGTCTGGTATATGGGCGCAATGACTTGACCTGGCGCTCCAAACTGTGGTGGCCCCAGACGATGGTGCCCTAACTGTGACGGATCCATGACCATTTGTGGTGAAGAATGTTGATGATGCTGAGCCATAGCAGCGTGCTGGACATGGGGATTACCGTGGTGCGGATCAGGAGTGCCATGAATACCAGCAGCCGGGCCTCCAGGATGATGAATGGAGGCCCGGGGCTGCTGGTGTCGAGGGCGTTGGTGAACGGACGGATCATATGCTTGATGATGATGGTTTTGTTGTCCTGAATGTGAGCCCTGGCCCGAGTAGTCCACGGTATAGTCCCCTACTCGATAGGTGCCCGCCAGCGTGCCTCCGATACATGAGGTCCTCCAGAGCGAACCGCTCTGGACGGCCGCTGGGCTCTGAATGGAAAGTATTTGACAAGATGAAGCCCTTGCGGGCTACGGCGCTGCAGAAGAGGGATTGTTTAGCAGTGAACAAAGCTTAGCGCGATAGTTCACGTCGGGCTAAGCTGCTGGGGCTTGTATTCAGTTCTGGAGTATAAGTCGACAGTGATATAGACCGTTGCAGAGCTTGCCACATGTGTTGCCTGGTTTTGGATGATTGGTACCGGGTCAGAAGCTTTCCCGTTTCCGTAGTCGAGTAAGACGGCAGAGTTGGGCGCTGAAGGGCTGTGTTGGAGGGGTGAGCTCAGGCTAGAGTTATGATGTCGTAGTGGTGGTGAGAAGTCCAAAGGAGTGTGTTGAATGTATTTGTAATTCGAAGCCGCTGTCTCGGAGCAAAGGCACAAGAGAAGGACGTGGTTAGGAATCAATAGGACTATGCTATACCATCACAAGAGTCGAGAAAAAAGAGTTAATAAGGGAGAGAAAGGCCTTCGATGTGGTGATGCTCGACTTTGGATGATAGCACATGTCCTTTCACAAGATCTCTTAGCTCCCGGCCTGGGGTCAGTAAATGTATTTAACACAAGGACTAACAACCTGGCAAGCTTTGCCAACGTCAGGGCCGGTCTGTATCGTCTGATGACGGAGTAGCTAGAGCAGGGTCGCAGAGGGAGTGGATCTCGTGGTCGTTCTGTTCATGCCGCAGCTTAAAGTACTTGGGAGGTTTTGCCCAGTCCAGTATGAGAACAATCCCCGTCCGACTAAGTGCTGGGCTGCGGAGACTGCCAGGATCTGGAGGGTGGTCAATTTGACGATCTTATGCCCATGGCAAAGTCTCCAGGGGCCTGATATAGAAACAAAAGCCACCCCTGGCACCCATCGTAACTAGCAAGGATAAGGGTACTGCACAATGCAATAGCAACGATTTCTCTCCCGTCTAAATCACAATTTGCGGGTGCAAAGCCCCTGCACATAGAGCAATTGGGAAATTGTGACTCCTTTGAAGCAGACGACATGGGAGGACGCTGGGCGGCGGTGCTTATTGGGGCACGACTCCAAGGTGAAACGCGCTTCGCTTGAAGAGCGCGGGACTAAAACGCCCAATGCCAGGTTTTCCGCCGCCTCTCCAGGCCAAACAAGAGCCACAAGAGAGTGGGTGCCGAGCTGATGGCGTGGCAACAAGGGCGAAAACAGCTTTGGTGCTCGTTGCAGGAAAGGAGGTAACAATGTGGAGCAGAGGCTATATCAGATCCAGGGTCTGCTATAATAGATGGCTTAGCCAGGATCATGTCTATCGCTGGACCAGATCGCAACCAGAGCCATCTCCACAGGTCGGAAACCTCCGTCAAACGAGGCCGAATACATATCAGAGCAGGGTTAAGACATTGAAGAAGAGTGTGCGCTCCGTATATCGAATTACATAGTCGGAACTGGCCCAGATTAGATCAATGCGAGCGCGCAGGCCATGGTATAGCTGCCCCGAGCCTGATCAGCAACCCAGTCAATTGTGGCTGGATTGAACAAGCTCTCGCACTAATCTGGAACCAGGTGCGTGCAACGTCCGACTAGCAACTGCCTAGAGCTAGAAACGGTTTCGTGCTCCTGGACAGGGCGCCGTTGGGCGCGTGAGCATGGGGGCAGGCGGGAAAATCAACCATGTAAACCAACCGTCTGGATCTCGCAAAGAGGGGAGAGGGGCTGATGGAAACGGTAGCTGCATCCACATCAGAATGAAAAGCCGAGATGAATCGCTGGCGATTCCCTTGGCGGAGGGCATGAATTCGGAAAGGAGCTTCTGGTAAAGGTCGTTGAATCCGAAAAGGATGGAAACTCAGGTGTTTGCGCATTAGATGTGGCGGTAGCTGTGAGGGATTGGAGCTGCACGCGATATCTTACAGTCCTGCACAAAACTCGAGGAGCCGACTGGGCTCTGAGCCCATAAACAAGAGGGCTTGTCACTTGGCTTGAAACCTGACGACATAGACCTTGTCACCATCTACGGCTGGCGTGCTCGGAGCAGCCCTATTGAGTGGCCGTTGATGCTCGGTTCGGGACCTCCAAGATTGCGCACGTCAATGCTTAATGCCACTCAATCCGGATCCCCTGTGACCGATGCATCGCGTAAGGTCCTCAGCGTTTTGGAATCGAAACACGCATGATGCTGGATCCGAATGGGGCTTTGGCAGCCGGGAGGACTGTGTTCCGGATGACAGGAGTGCATTGGCATATCCTGACGTGTGACACTTTTAATTGTCGTCGTGAACATCAACGGGGATCGCATTCCAGGGCCCTGGCACAGGAGTCGGGGATGACCTTCTAGAAGGACCTTCTAGCGCGTCCAGGCACAGCGCGCACGGCCTTGGCTAGCGTAAGAACCCTAGCTGCTCGTCCGCTGGCCGAGTGGAGGGAGCAATCGCCGCGCCGAGTGTGATTGAAGATGGGCACGAGTGGGTGTGAAGGTCGGTCGGCAGCTCATTAAGGATACGCGACGATGAATGGGCTGAAAGTTGAGTGGTGATGGGAAAAGACAATGCCATGTTGGAGTGAGGATGGTGTCGAAAGGGGGTAACAGAAAGAAATGGGAAACCTTGGCCTTGGCTGCCTGAGAGGGAAAACAATCCAGGGGTTAGGCGCACCACGACCTACCTTCCTTATGGCTGGGACTGATGTTTGGTAAACGACGGAAACAACGAGTATGGCAGTGGGAAGAAAAGAAATAGATGAAAACCCTATAACACTATTACGATGTTGATCAGATAATAATAAGTTTGCTAGTGACTCTATTAGAATGCAACAAAACGACCGACTTCCCCGCGATGACAGCAACATGATCCATGCTGTATCCCACGTCAATAGCAAAGTAGTAGCGTAGCATCATGGCAGAAAGCGATATAAACGCAAGCTAAATCGCGAATCTCGACGGTTAGATCGCGATGTTTGTCACTGACAGGTCTATAATAAGGATATTATAGGTCGATTGATTAGGAACAGAGCCTACCTACTAGATATTGGTTAGATACATTTTCTAGGCTTCCTAGTTAAAAGTCAAATAAGTCCTATCCATTCTGGTGTATCTATGTAAACCATGCTGTCAAAGTCAGGATCGTAACTATAACTTGAGTTGTAAAGATAGGCGACAGGTTCTACCAGTTCCCTCGGACAAATTGAGTCCAAGGCATCAACAAGGAAATCTAGAGCGCAATGCCATATCTTTCTCGAGCTGGATCCATCTGCAAGAGGTCACTTAGTGGTTGAACCCAACGCCCGAGCGCACCTCGCCAAGCGATAACTCAACGGCCGGGAGCTAACTTGTCCTGGGCTGGACCATCTCCCTCACAAGTTAAACACCCTCAACCCTAATTCTGGGGAGGATCGGCCATCTTGCCGAGCTGGTCCCTTTTGACGCCACCGGGGAAGCACTCTTTACGCAGGTACTGTACAGGCGAGCGGGTCGACCCTCGCAGAGACATGGATGTTGGTGATGAAAATAGAAATCGACGTCAGCAGTAACCACCAACCCGCTGCAGATCTGAACCCCTGATGAACCAACAACCATTCATCAATTGGAAAAGGGAAAAGATAGGTGCGTACAATTGCCGTTTTAATACCATTTAATGCTCCACTGAGCGACATACCTTACTTTTCCAAGTCGAGGAGCTGAGGAATAGAGTTGTTCTTAAAATAGAATATTCACAACTAAAAGTAACTCACAGATACAATACTAACTTTGATGATTAACTAACTACTAGTAGGTACTATGTATAAATCCTTATCTCAACCACCTACAATACAAACTCGCTTCATACACAGACAGCATCTTGCATGAATGCATAAATAGCCAATTTTACTCCCCCACGCAGGTGATCCAACTCACGGGCGCGGTTCCACGCCCTCGGTGAGACCGTCTCCCCAGTCTATTCCTTATCCTGTCAGAAATCTTCCCAGAAAGGCGGATAAACGTCTACCTTGCTGTGGGTCACTCATGCTTCCCTGGTCGACTTCCGTCATCCGGCTTTTCTGACGATAACTTCTTTTTGACTTCATCCCGTTGTTACCCACAAATCTCAACCCAATCGCAACAGCCGTCATCTCCACATCAGGAAATCAATTCCGTTACGGAAACAGACAGCCGTTAAGTAAGTTTACCTAAACTTGCACAATATGCAAGATACTAAATAAAGCAAATATATTAACACGATACACTAAACAATTAGGAAGAAAGGATAATATTTACTTAGATGTTACTATTACCACGCACTGTCACTCAACTGGCGAGTTCTCCATAAACCATCTTTATCATTTTTAACATACTTTACAACGCAGCAAAACACCCAATCTGCCTAGCGAATTGATTACAGTAACAAATGCTTCCATCTTATAAAACAACGCCACCCCTGCCCACACATTAATGCTTAAGCAAAATTGTCCGATCGGTCCACCCAGATATCCTCCAGTTCCGCAAAGCTATGGAAGTGCACAGGTCTGTGCTGGTCGCTGTAGAACGGTAGCGGCGTGTCCAGCTTGACATGAATAGGCTTCTTCTCCATGCCGTCAAACGCACTTCCCATGAAACTGTAATTCCACTTGCCATCATCTGGCACCAAAAAGAATCCCCTGAAGCGTGGGCTTAGCAACAGCTTGCGCTTCTCACCCATTGTCGTGGTGAAGCCCTGTGGCTGATCACTCTGGGTGTCCTTGTTCTCAGCTCCCCACTTGTAACCAGCCGGTGTAAGACCCCAAGCTGACAGAGATACACTGCCAGGCGTGAATGCAACCGAGACCGTCACGGTATTGGTCTTGTGCCACTCGCTGTGTGCGTCGAGAAGCTTCGAGTGTTCTGTAACATCCATGGCAGACATGTAAGGCAACTCACTACCAGAAACGGTGTGAATCACACCCAGAGGTTCCATACCCTCAAGGAATTCGCTCTGAGGGAGTTGCTGCGGAAGCTGTACGTTGCGAAGTCCGCCAATCTGTGGGATCATGACGATACACTTGATTTCCTTGACCTGGTCGTTGTCCGGTGCTGAAGATCCGTAAAGGTAGCCAGCGACCTGCACTCTGAGATCGGCAATTGTGATGAACCGTTTCAGAATGTTGTTGGGCATGACGTAGGTAACATCATCTAGGTCGTTGTCAACAGACGAGACATAGATGTTCTTTGCTCGAGTGCGCAAGTTGGACGTAGCAATAGCTCGAGTTCGCCACTCAGTCTTGGAAGCAAATGTCTGCTGCTCAAACTGCGATGTCGTTGTGACAATGATATCCTCACCATGCACGTTCTGGGTCTTGGTAGTCACGGCTGTCAACTGTGCCTGCTCTTGCTGCTGCTTCTCAATCTCGGCAGCCTGCTGTCGCTGCATTGATGGTGCCGAGATCTCCATACCAAGGATGATATCTCGCACTTCGCTCGTCGTCAGACTAGAAACATTGACATTGTTCTTTTTGCCGTAGTCGTTGAGGATAAGATCGCGAAGCTGCGTTTCAACTTTGATCCAGTCTTCGTCAGACAGCGATGGCCAGATATGGTGCTCATGAGTGATGACAGTCTTGTCGGGCCGGAGGATTAACTTGGTCTTGTCTGGGTTGACGTGGAGCGCACGCAGGATGAGAACCAGACGAGAGAAAGCTGTGTAAGACGAGATGCTCTTGAGCCACTCGTCGTAAAGATTGAAAAGCACCATCTGGGGCTCAGTGGCACGCAGGATCATGTCACCAAGCTTCTCAACCTTCATGGCGGCCTGGAAGGGGAGCTGAAGCTCCGATGCACGGATCGAAATGTTGGGGAAGTCGAGCAAATGGACTTCGAGAGGATCCAAAAGACCCTTTCTTGTCACTATCAGCTGTTTGGGCTGTTCTTCGACGGGCAACGATCGAATCAAAGCAGCTACTTCTTCGGCAGTCTTCCACTTGGCGAGCTGGCCAAGACGCTTCTGGCCAGCCCATACGCTGGTGTGAATAATCTTCAGGAACAGCTGGCCAGTTCGCGGGTTGAAGATGAAGATGGCACCGTTGATGGGCTTGGTTGTCAAGTTACCCTCGAATGTCTTGTGGATCGTGACACGATAGACGTTGGTGTCATCAATGAACAACTGTGTCTGGTTGCTGAAGAGTTCCGAATAGTTCTGAGAGTTCAAGAACTCCTGGTTGCTCTCCGAAGCGTAGAGTTGCAGACCCTTTCGGATACGCTCACGCAAAACATAAAGAGCGGGATTGGCTTTCATAATCTTGGCCATAGCCTGCTGAATGAGTACCTTGAGGCCAGGGAAGTACATGCCGTAGGCAGAGTACAAGTTGTAAGCAAGATCAATGCCAATCATAAGACCAGTGGCTGAAGGATAGATACTGGCACTGTCAGTGGTATAATCAAGGTACTTGGCACGCGTGTATCGTTCAATGTCGTGTGAGTCGTAATCACCATATCGGAGCTGGACGTCGATCCAGAACTTGTTGGTAGTTGTTTGCTCGATCACATCCTTGGTGTCATAAAGGAGCGATGGCCGAGTAACGTTCCACTTGTGATTAGAGAAGAGCAAGATATCGGCACAAGAGCTGTTCATCTTGTACGACTTTCGAGGATGAATGGTTTCCTTCTGGACTGTTTCAATACCCAGAGACTCCAGTTCCTGGTCAAACACCTGACAAAGATCCATGACAACCGACTCGTGGATCTTCTGCCACAAATGGGCTCGGAAGATCTGGATCAGTGAAATTTTGAGCGTAGGAATCTTGCCATGCAAGAAAATGCCAGTAAGATCAAGTTGGACCTGGAAACCCACGTAGACATTGGCACGGTTGATGGTGGGTGACCACCAAAGAGTGAACCGACGGTTCGGAATTTGGTTCAAACCTGAACGTTGAGCGTTTGTCAACTTCTTGAACTTCATGGATTCCTCAAAACCGCTGGCCTTTTCCCAGAAGAGGCCTTCCCATGATGGAAAACCTGTTGCCTTGAAGAGGGTGTGTTCAAGGATGGTCTCAACACCACCCAGCGCTTGGATGACGTCGGTTCGGTAAGCGTTCAAATTCCAAAGTTTACCATCGTGACGCTGGCTAGTCCACCAAAAAGGATTGTTTTTCATTAACTGATAAATCTTGAATTCGGCGCGGGCGCGGAAACCTTTGTCGAAACTTAGGGTGCTTCGGTCCTTTTGGAACAAGGTGTTGATTCGGGGCAGACCACGATCCCAACTATCCTCGAGATCTTCAAGTGTAAGACGACGATTCTGCTGGTTCGCTTCGAGACGTTTCTGGGAATACTCGGTCCAGACTCGCTGAGAATCAATGAACTCTGCCTCCCAGGGGATGATATAACGGAAGATGTTGGGAATGAGAGTCTCTTCGTCATGGGTCATTCCCGCTCTGTAGTGAGTGACGCCAGTGTCGGTTTGCTTAGACCAGCGCTTATCACTTGCGGGAATGAGAATATGAGAGCCCGAAATCATACCAAGACCACCAAGCTCCTTGGGCGTGTAGAAGACCGCAGGAGGGAAACGAGAAGGCATCTTCGAGTTCAGTCCAATCTTGACTCGAGTCTGAATCTTGGTTTCGCATTTGACAATTGTGTCAAGCAGGTCGACTGTGGAAACAGCAGCCTCACGGTAGTAGGTGAAGAGCGCGATCAACGCGGTGTTCCACTTATTCGCAATCTTGGTGAAAGTGGTAGAACCTGACGACATAAGAATTTGTCGAATACGGTTGTTGAACTTCTGAATATCCTCCTCAGTAACTTGCAAGAAGGCGTGGGCTGTTCGTTCTTTGGTGGTGTTGTCAACGAGAGACCATACACTGTCCTTGACCGGAAATTCATCGTTCTGATTGCGAATCTTCGGCAAAATGCGAACCTCAAAACCGCACATGGAGAACAATAAATTCGGGTTGTCACGACTGTAAACACTGACGAAGCTATCATCCCATTCAATCGTTGTCACAGATCGAGGGAGACGGTTCTTCATGTCCCAGAAGACAGCTCGTCCAAGGTTCACGTCGTGACGCATCAGGCGCATACGGGAATCCCTAGGCCAGCACTTTTTGCTCTTGTATCCAATAACGTTTTCAAAATTGGGGTCAGGTTGCTCAGTGAGGAACCGTTGAATGAGGTCTCGAGACTCTTCAGCGGTGAATCGGAGGAAGATCCAGATCTTGTCAATGTATCGGGTGTAAAGTCTAATAGGGTGGCTTGACTCAGTCTCGCGGTCGCGGAACTGCAAGAATTCGTTCGGGCTCTGGGGTGGACCAGCGATTTCGCTGGCTCGCTGAGGGCCGAGGAGTAGAAGATCCAGGACAAGACCGTAGAACTGAAATACGAATGCCGAGAACTGCAGACCACGAATCATACCGTAACTGTTGACATGATTCATGTCCTTGTAGGTAAGCTGGACGTTGTTCTTGGCAGTAATGTAGTCCGCCAAGTTGTGGTCCATAATCAACCTTAGAAGAGAGTTGAGCAGGGTAAGTTCCATCTTCTCGTAAACCTTGGAAAGCTCAGTCTCGATCATAACGTTGCATTCGCCATTCTCGGTTTGCCAGACACCGTCTAGGTTGTTGATACCCTGAGCCCACTTGTAAACGAGCAGCGGCGGGACCTCAGAGTCTGAGGGCTTGATCCAGGCGGGGAAGAGATGTCGCTGGTCTGCTTGGTACCACAAGTACTGATCCAGGTAAGCATCGCTAATCTTCTCGATAGGCTCGATGTCGTACACCGGGTTGATAGTGCTGTAGTTGTCGTTCATATCGATATTCACTTCCTTGAAAGCTCGCTGGGTAAGCAAGAAACGTTTGATACGCTCCAAGGTAGTGCCAGGACTATCGTAAGCTTGCTCAATCAAAGCCAACTCCTCCCGCTGACTTTGGTTGAGGCGGCCCTTGACCGAGTAAGCCTCCCTCAGACGTTCAAGAGCAAGGATGAGGATCTTGGTGTCATGCTTATAAGAAACACTGGGGAAGGGAATGGGCGAGAACTTGCGAGACTCAAGCCAGTGCACAGTGGTGGTGTAGATGGCCACCGCCTCCTCGGACGAGACGTAAGGTCCATCCTTCATATGGTTGTGCTGGCGTTCCTGCTCAGCCTTGAGCCAGAGTCGAGTCAGACGACCAACATTCTTCTTCGCCACAGTCTTGTCGACGGTGGCTCCTCGTCGAATGCGCTCACGGTTGTAGTGGGCAACCGAGATCCACCAATCAGCCTTAGACTTGACATATCGCAGGATGATGTTTTCGATAGGGGCAGGCAAGCCGGGCACCTTCCACGGGATGTTGCTCTTCCAGCATCTCCAGGCCTCGGACAAATGCTGGAGGACGGTGTTGACCTTGTTCTGCTTGATACCCTCAGGCATCATGTCCATAAGATCAGCCATAACGGATGCACGGAGCTCCAGATCGAAGTGAGACTCCACTCGCTGTTTAGTGACAGTCTTTGCGACTCCCTTGCTGTGTCGACCTTCGAACTGACGAGACAGAAGGTTTCCTAGCCATCTCTCGAGTAGGGGAATAATACCTCGCATGAAGAAGAGCCAGACTCTCCAGGCCGGGGCCCAGAAACCACAACCTGGACCCTTACCGACAGGACCAGAATTAAATCGATAGTAGATAAGATGCTTCAAGTCCTTGCAGGTACGGATTTGGTGCATCAACTTGTACTTGTATCTGTACATACCCGTGAGCTGACCAACATGGTTGAATGCGTAAAGAATACCATCCGCAAGCTGGAAAGCATCAATGTTTCCAAGTCTGTATTGGACTTGAGCATCCACGATCAGCTTCGTTAATCTTAGAATCTCTCGCATCAAATGAAATGCGTTTCCAAAACGGGACTTCTTTCGCTCCTTGGTAGTCAACGTCTTTACAGGCTTCAAGTTAAAGTTGTAGTCCAGGTGCAGGTAGGTCAAGTTCTTGCGGTGGATGAGAAGATTAAGCATGTTGAAACCCTGACGGCAAACCTGCAGACCAGCCTCGACCCAGTCGATAGTGGTCTGCTGGAAAAACTTGGTTTGCTTTAGAGATCGCAGCAAGTTCTGTTTGTTCTGTGCCTTGGGCTTCTTCTTGTGAAGCTCATTCAGGACAAAGTTCTTCAGAAGTTTCTGGTAAGATACTCGGACCTTGACGGGGGGTCTATCAGATGGAGGATGCTCAAGATACCACTGCTTGACTAGAGGCACATCTTGTGCCCGAACCATGCGTCCAGATCGTCGATCGAATGGATAGGGCGCCCACCACAGTTCGACAGCAGATGATGTGTGCTCATTCTCAATATCTTCATCGGCAAGGAAGGGCTCAACTCCAGCTGGCAACTCGAAAGCATCTTCTTCGGGCTCCTCGACATTGCCTTCTCCAAATATTTCGTCTTCGTGAGAAACTTCGACATTCTTTGGTGCGACAGTTCGCGAAGAAATGGGGTTGATTCGGCGATCGAAATGGAAGGTTGGCAAGTCGGGATCATCCGCTCGTTTGAATACGACTTGGGGATGAGAGTGCCATGATAGGTGCACACTCCTCGGCAATGAGTTATAGAGGAATGGGTAGGCAACTCGGAACTCGGTTCGAATGGGGTTTCGGAATATGATGCGGTCGATCGCATTAAACTCGCCAAAGTCTTCGTCATTGGGATCAATGTCCTTGTACAGGGGCTCAAAGCGAGGGCCACCAGGAAGTGCCACGTTCAGCGCCTTGGCTGTCAGCAAACTCTTGAGGTCGAACAGGTAGAAGTAGTTCTTGTCGACAACCTCAGACACGAGTGGTCGACTAAGACGGAATAGAGTCGCCATTTGAGGCAATGTGAGGTTCCAAGCCTTGTAGCTAGGCCCGTTCACGTGCGGTGTGTCCAGGAGAGGTCGGTGATCGTAGAACCATTCGTATACATGTTCATCGTCATCCTCGTCGAGTTCCATCTGGATCGGCTCCAGAGGCTCAACATCCTCCAAGTTCTCGGCCCAAGACAGGGGAGGCTCTTCATCGTCGAAAGGTGGAAATCGCATACGCTTGAACAATCGTCTGTCGGCCTTCTCCTTTCGCATGAACGTCCACATCATTGCCCACTGTGCAAAGAACACAGGCTCGATGACTCGAGGAATCTCGTTGACCAGAGTCAGACAACCGTTGACGTGGTAGAGAACCTTGACTTCCCTCGCCGACTCCCAAGGCATCGGCATATTTTCGAGAAGCTTCAGAACGGCATGGGGCATAAATTTCAGAGCTCCTAAGTAACTCCTCTTGTCGTTCGTGTACTTTTTCTGCGACACATCGCCGATATCTTTCACGATCTTGCGGAGATGTTCTGGCGGCATGTAGGCTTTTTGGGTTTGTACAAATCCACCTTTGCGCTTCTCTCCAAAGCGGTTTCGCTGTGTCTTAATCCATTCCTTCTTCTTCTGCGCATACTTCGCGACTTGAGGATCGGTCGGAGGGCGGTAACCTGGCGGAGGAGGAAGCTGCGACATTCTGGTTTGGTGATGCGCTTGAAATTAAAACTGAGGTTGTCGCTTGAAGGCGTCGCGCCGTCGCGCTTGTTTGGGCGCGCTGCTGCGTCTTCTGGCTCGCTATTATTAATTAAGGAAGCAGTGTTTCTCTCTCTCCTTCCAGATGATGATGAAATTGATGCTGGTCGCGCAGTTTTTTGTGCAGCGTCGACCAGGGCGGCGATGAAACAAGCTCTTGGTTTGGTGTCGCCTCCGTCACGAAATTTCTGGGAGACGCGATAGTCACGTGATGACAGGAGCTCTCATTCATGAACTAGTCGATATCATGCACGGGAGGGTCCTAAGGCCGCCTTTTACGTACCTTTTCTTTGTACAAATATATGGTTTCATTAGTAGCTCAAATCAAATATACTCGCTGGCGGTGTGGTAAACTGGTTGGTCATATATGCTATACCGATTTGCTTTATTTATTGGCAAGTAACTTTCCATGTGCTTTCTGATGCATTCAAGAGGTATCATGTAACGCACTCATCTTGAAGGAAACGGCTATGCTGTGACTACTGGACTACGCCCACCCCAGCCTGAATTGCACGATGTAGTAGATTATGAAAGTTTCAATACAGCATACTGTAAGACAATTACCATATGATCATTATTTTATACACTAGTTACCTTCTCAAAGCCGAGTCTACCACTCGATGTGGTACCGGGTAGGCAAGATTCCATGTCTAAGACATTCGTCCAATGAAAACTGCCACAATTGACTTACTAGCATTAGGTAAACATTCAAGCTTCAACTCTGTCGTCCTCCAAGGTGAATCAACGTCAAACCGACCATCACGACGGCCAATTCGTCCCGCAAACCACTCTAGCAAGACACCAACTGCCGTCGATCAAAATGGCGCACCTTAGTAGGCCGCGCGAAATTCCAAAATACAGAACTCCGCTGACCATTGCTCTACAGACGTCAAGCCGGACCCGGCTTACCTGAAATATGCCGGTGCGTGACTTCTCCCCGACCTCGACAGCGACCGCCTTCGACTCGAGCGTATTCTGACATTATGAACAGCTATGATGAAGACGCGTCATCACTACTTCCGATGGACGCCCCGAACTGCCAAGATCACCTTCATCTACGTCGGCGTGATTCCTGTTCTCATGGGCTACATTGCCTACAAGACCGACGTAAGTCTGGCCATGGATCTTGCACCAACGACCAGAATGCTGATAAGCGAAGGGACTCTGGGACTTCCGAGCGAAGCGAAAGGGCGACCTCGTCTACGAGAAATAGTTCGATCGAGGAATAGAGAAGTGGGATGTGTACATATAAAGCGTCCTGCCTGGGATAGAGCCCATGGTAGGGATTCAATTGAAGGAAGTCGAACAATAACGGGCGAACGTCAAGATTGTGAATTCAAATACATCAAATCAAAATAGGGTATAAGTAGCGTGACGCCGTTGACTGGAACACAGCATGTCCCTTCTACCATCGTCCTCTGCCTTTTGATCTTCCACTAAAGGCATCTGGTAGCTTCTCACCCCTCCTCCATTCGCCCATTGGAAAGCCTCCCCCGACATCGTCTCTCCAGCCGCCTCGACCTCCCCTAGAGCCGCCGCGGCCGAAGCCATTTTCCCGTCCGCCCCGATAACTCCCTCGACCGTCATGCGAACCTGAAGTCTGCTCCCTTCGCACGCTTGATGCGGGTGCCACTGAACCATCTGAGAGAGGCGGAAGTATGGCGCAAGTGATGTAATCGCCAACCACGAATCTAGCGTCGCTAAGCGTCTTGTCCTTGTCTTCAGGGCCTGCTGTGTCATCCATAGATATGTCTCCCGATGGATCCGCCGCCGGATCACCACCTCCTATCACAATGCTGCCAAGGTCCTTGACTCCGTAACGGGGAGGAGAGTTGGAGACTGCGGCTGCATTGCGAAGATCCGGGAATACCAACTGGAACACTAAACGGCATCCAATAACGGGTGATGGGAGGGCGGAAGGTTTAGAGGCGGCGAGATCAAGAGCCAGTTCGTTGAGAGTACAATCTGACCAGGTATACACGGAAATATGCGGAGGCAGGCTATGCGCCGCAAATTCGTCTGGTCTAGCAAAGAAACGATGTGAACATCTTGAAGTATAAATGCGATGGATAGCGGGAGCTATGTGTACCTGTGAAGAGCTCCAGTGCGGTAAAAGAGCTGTAATAAGAAAGGTGTTGTATCTTCCCGTAGCGGCTTCGGTGGATGAGAGGTCATTTTCAAGGCTCAGATCATAAAATAAGAATAAGTTCACCCGATTATTTATATGAAAGAAAGATGGTTGCTTGTGATGATGGCAAGTGAATATACAGTGCAGCAAGGAAAAAAGTTAGCCGATGTATATCCATGGCATCATGACTTCGGTCCCAACCAAGCTCGGAGACTCGCAATTTATACTTTGCGACAACGAATTATTGATCATTGAACGACTCAACACTCGACGCGCCGCGACCAGGAATATCCGATCGTATCAGAATCTTCAAATCAAATCCGTACTCGGAAAAGATATCGCTCTACGCGCGAAACGCCGTTCCTTCTCAGCATGGATTTCGCGGCGTTGATGAACAAGGAGCTCTCCAAGAGCAAGAAGAGCTCCGGCACCGAAGACAAGAAGTATCTCAAACGCTCAGAAGTCGAAGCGCAACGAAAGGAAGCCTACCTCGCCGAACAAAAAGCCCTCGAGGCCGAGCGCGAAGCCAAAGCCGCCGCAAAGCGCAAGCGAGAGGAAGATGCTGCCATCGAGAACGTCGCCCGCGAAGAGAAGCGCCGAAAGCTCGCCGAGGAAATGCGCAGGAGACGCGAAGAACAAGAGGTGGAAGAGGAGCGCGCGCGGCGGAAGCGACTTGGCCTGCCAGAACTGATCAAGGCCACGAGCGAGGACGCCGAGGATGGTATTCAGGCAAGCGAGGATGTGCCAGAGGAGGAGCTTGTTGAGAAGCTAAGAGGTTTGGGCGAACCGGCTGTTTTGTTTGGAGAGAGTCATGCCGCGAGAGTGAGACGATACCGCAGATTGACAACAGTGATCTCCAAGGGCCCGATACCAACGACGTTGGAGCTCGTGGATGAAAAGGATATGAAGGTTGATGGTACGGTACCAAAGGACAAAGAAGGCAGGAAATGGCTGTTCAGGCAACTGGCCAGCTACTTCACAATGGTTCTCACGGAGTATGAGCGGGCCATGGAGGCTGAAAGGAATGAAACAAGCGCAAGCAAAACAGCATATAACGCCATGGTACAGACTCGGGAGAACATGAAGCCGGTAAGCCTCGCTTCTTCTGTTTGACAAAAGTCAACTGAAGCTAACAACTTGTAGCTTTTCCGCAAATTCGAACAGGGCGATCTCGACGACGACATCTTGAAACCGGTTATAGAGATTGTACAAGCTCTTCAAGAGCGTCGCTATGTGGATGCCAACGATGGATACCTACGTCTGAGTATTGGCAAGGCAGCATGGCCCATCGGTGTAACCATGGTCGGTATTCATGAGCGTAGCGCTCGTGAGAAGCTACATGATGGTGAGAAGGGACATGTTATGGGTGATGAGGTTACTCGCAAGTACCTGCAAAGTATCAAGCGTTGCCTTACCTTTGCACAGGTGCGGTGGCCACCCACAGATCTGCGGCAGTTGATGGGTTAAGAACACAATGATACGATAGAGATCCCACTAATGCTAGTGGGAGACGAGAACGGCATATTTCCATGATACCCTGTAATACATAAAGATTAAAGATATTTCAATATTGGGATGCATTTGCGCAATATGTCCAGAATTAGCATACAGCATCCATAAAAGATCAGTGTCATCGCTCGTGTATGAGAGACTGGATAGTTGTGGGGTGTAAGTACCAGTCAACAGACTATGGATTCATTTTTGAATACAGTTGATCGTGCTTTATTTCGTTTGCTCTATCGATGATGATAGAAGTGATGGTTCTCTCATAATACAGTCCTGATACACCTGATCTAATTCTACTACAAGGTACTCCCGCGTCCTTCTGCGGGTGGTAGTAATTGGGGAACCCTAACGCCTCGTAATGGAACATGCAGTTTTCATTCCTCGTTCGCATCGTTGTGCTTCTAATCCTCCCTCACATATCTTAGAGGCGAAGACGTTCGATATCCTCAATCGTGGCCTCCATCTTCGAAGTATTCTAAGCTTCAACACCGCCTGCTGGGCCAGGTGCTTTGGCATCATCGTACCACTGCTCATCGATCGTGCGGCCGGGGCCTGCATGTGGCTGCCTCTTGCCTACTACTTCAAGGCCAGCGGCAATGATGTTCATACGACGAAGTCTTTCCTTGGCTTCCTGTTCGTACTGGCGAGCTACCTCGATAGCCTGCTTCTGCATCTCTAGTCGAGGGTTAGGTTGAACAGCGATGAGCAGCTGTTAAAAATTAGTAAGTGTACCCGACCACAAGAAAAATAAATCTCACCTGGTTCTTCATATCTAGCCGGGCCTTGAGCGTCCCCTCGCGGATCATAGACACAAGCTCCGTCTCGATTGACTCTCCTTCTTGTGCAAATGCTTTGTTCAAACTCTCAATAGTGACACACGAGAAGGGAACAAAGTACTGGATGATGCACTTATTGCGAATCTGCGAGTAGATTGTCGAGACATGGCGCTGCAGGTAAATGTCAAGCAAGTAATCGGTTCGAACAGACTCGAGGATCGATAGACAACTTGAGTATCTGCCATTCACAAACAGGCTGATTGCTTTTCGAATGTGCGGCTCATGCTCGAGGAATGATCGAAACGATTGGTTATCCAAAACTCGAGTCTGAAGGTCCTTTCTTTCCATAGTGGCCAGAGCAAGAAGACCTCCATAGATGGCAATGTCATTAGGACTGGCGATGTGATTGTATTGGGTGGGCGGTAGCGCGAAATCGATCTGAAGAAAGTTCTTAGCTGCATCGTCGTAGTGCTTGAGGCCGAGAAGCGCAATTCCAGATACGAGTTTAGTGTATGGATGGTAGAATCGCTCCTCTTCACCACTTTGGACGCCAGTGATCTTGCCAAGACTATTTATGACCATGGTCCAGTCTCGGCGAGAGAGGTAGACATTGACAAGGTGCATGCCGCAATCAATGATGTGCTTTGTGGTTGTTACGTCCTGGCGCATACGGTTGTATGCTTCAGCCGCCGCATCGAGCAGACCGGTCTTCTCGAAATGCATACCCAGGTCCTCGTTACCCATCTAAACCAGGTTAGCGTTGTTATACGTTGTGTATTTTAGTCTTCAGACGTACTCGAATGCTCTCCTTGATCAAGTTGTGTCGGTACTGCTTAAGTTGAGATTCGAGGCGTGCGGTCTCGGCCTTATTCTCACGTTCGACTCTGTCAATCCAAGCTTGATCTTTTTGAGCTTCTGGCTCTTCAGGAGCAGCCTGGCGAATAGAACTCCAAGCCTCAATGTAATGTGGCACGTCCGAACCCTCCTTAGCCTCAGCAATGGCGGCTTTGAGCGCATCGACACAAAGTGGTACTGAAGACTTTCCAATAAGGAGGAGCCGGTCGAGTCTCGTTCGGCCTAATGATGCGCGTCGTTAGCGAACGGATCGAAATAGCATAGACAAGATGCTGGCGACGGACCGGTGTAGTTCTGGAGGTACATATCAAGGTCGAGCTTGGGCTGATCTGGAAGCAGTTAGTTAGCAGCATAATCTTTGAAGTCGCGATAATGTCCACAGCTCTGACGACATAGCTAGCAGTGGCCGAACGCACCTCTGACGATGATGCCGCCCAAGTTGCTCATCTGGGTGAAGAACCCGAGCAGAGAGCTCGAAGCGGCCATTTTGAAGGTGAGGATTGCCAGTAAAGCAACTTGATCAACTCTCAAACGATGTATGATAGATATGAAGAGCCCAACAGCTTGACGTTTGATTTGGTGGATAGCATGGAGTTGCTAGGCTGCAGTGGGGGTGGAGGACCGAAAGGTGGGGGAGTCGGTAGGGCACGGTGAGCCTCGGTGAGCCTCGCTTCAAGGTGAGCCAATGTGTGCAGGTGGGCGGAACCGATATCGGTCCCGAACCTCACGCATTTCAGCTGCCTCTTTTCGCCAAACAAAATGAACAAAAAGACCGCACGATCAGGCACAGTAAGGTTAGACTTGAATTTGAGTTGGAACTTTCTAGTGACGTCTACTTGACCCTTGTTTTATCTAAATTTAGCCCGCTTGACGTCGGCAATGGCGTGTATGCTTTAAGATGAAGCCTACGGGTATCTCCGTGGAGAAGTAGAGACGTTCCTTGGGCCGGCTGTCTGGGGAAGCTGTCTTACGAGTAATTTAAATTGGTTAGTGTGCCCGCTAGCAAGAAATAATAAAATACATATTCAAATACACCGCTGGTCATCTGACATACTGTCAGCATATCTTAGTACCTCCGAGGTCGTGCTATGTCAATCGTTTGACGGCGTTATTCTAGGACAAAGGTATCTAACAGCCGAACACTCTAGCAGCTGGAGCACTGCGATGAATGATAAGCAGCGGTTGATTGACTCAGCTCCAGATAAAGACAAGCTATTTCCCAAGATGCATAGGCAGACCAGAATACGAACTCTGTATCTTATCTAGAAACACAAATGTTTGAAACTGTTGACTATCAAGTCTCAGAAGAAGTTGAAACAAGGCCATAAAGCCAAGACATGCCAAGAGTTGTTTGAGCATGTCCTTCAAGCAGCCTTCGATCCTATCGGCCGAGGCACAAGCGGGCCCCTTGTTGGACCAAACTGATGGGCCCTGAACAGCGAGTCACCAGGCACCTTTTCCGCCAATCAGCTGTCGAATTTGTTGGATAAGCCGAAGACGCGAATAGCGAGTTCCAGCTAGGCTAGACTAGAGAGGAAAGTCGACCTAAGCCATGAGAAAACCCGGACGAGACCCGGAGATTGCGTGCATATGTCATTCAAAATCTCTTCATCAGCCGTCACGATCATTCACAATAGAGTCATTATTTATAGACAAAGAAAGGCATTGAGCTATCAAAATCCTCGATGAATAGAGGAGGTGTGGCGCCATACCCCACAGTCTCCGTGGCGTTGGCCTTGCAAAGCCACAGCGATCGCCGTCAGCTTCCGCAACTCCCGGCGCAGGCGTTCGTCGAGGCATGATAACATGTAATTAAGAATACATGGGGTTCTCATACATGATTCATTATCGTATGCATCTATTTGCGCTTTGATAGCTTCTAGCCCACACTTAATTCAAGGTTATGATAAGGTATGAACAAAGTTGGGCCCGTTCATGACCGTTGTCAATAAAGTTAATAAGGGTTCACCTGGATTCACTCAGCAGGCATGTACTGTAGCAACACCCGACAGCATCACCGTCATTATCCCCTCAATGCCTTGTTCTTATTCCGCCTAGTGCAACTTTGCCACGCACTTGGTGTGCGCATATAGCACGGAAACAACCTGAAGATGAATCTTTGTAGAGTTACGGATTATACTTTCCAAGCTCAGGCCTGTCCGCATTATGACTCGCCCATTCACGGGACGCGTTTATTGCCCCTATTTAGTACTATACCTGAACGTAGTCCTGAATCTGTGTTAAGCGAGTGTTTAGATTGCATATGGGTACTTGACTTTGAGAAGTTGAAAGGATGACTTTGATCGATTGTGCGCGTTGTGACACTTGCTAGTAACTTCCTCATACCATGTTGCTGTCACCGAAACTGGCAGACTTGAATCCGCCGGTGCAACAGCCTGCGGTTGTGCCTCCAGCGGCACAGGGCGGCCGAGTTTATTTGCGGCCGCGCGGCTTGTAATCATAGCATACATGGGTGTTCGTCCATTGGCAGGGCTCTGGAAGCCTTCTCCTGCTCTTCTCTTTAGGCCGTCTTAGCCGTATTCCCACCGTTGCGCGTTGGTTGGTATTGCATTTACGATGGTGATGTTCAGAGAGCGTATGTCGAAGGGAAGCCCTGGCTATGTGCTAGCCACCGCGACTCATTTACCTAGCTGCGTACAGTTCATGTGCAATTGTTTGCTTGTATTCTATTCGGGTTTGAACAATAAGCTCTGAAGTGATTCGTACCGGCTTGAAATAAGAAATGATGCATTAGAAAAGAAGTATCTCATTCTACTGAGGAGGATCCTTTTGTTGTAAGTGATGGAGTGTCATCCCCCAGGAATGGGCACCTAATAACCTCCACTGCCTACTACGTAGTAGAGAGAATGGTCAACTACTACTGCTACCTTACCTTACCTTAACTGCCATACCATCCCCTGGCACAAAACCGTACTAAAAAAGACCCATCATCCCTGCAGCCAAAGGTACCGCTAACTCGTCGTCAAGTACACAGTGTAAGTGACACCATTGTGCTCTCCCAATTTTTCAGCATTAAAACGCGGATGCTAGCAAGGTACGTAACTTTACGATACCGTAGTAGCAGGTCGTAGCTTCCATCAGCAGCACCTTATCCAACGCCGTCTGTGTTGATCAGCATAAAAGAATCGTGTCACTTTAATGAGATGCGAGTATGACTTAACCAGTCGATCTTATTTCTCCCTCGTTCTTGTTGAATTGGCCAACTACCGTGGTTCCATTACGCATGGAGCGAACTGTGCGGTTCACTCTAACATAGTTGCACCCGTAACCTTAACTTACCTTAATTGATACTCTTGTCTGTCCTGAAAAACACAATTCACTCGTAAGTTGGTCCAATCCAACTCAATTCTCCAACTTCCGCCCCTCTCACCACTAGCCTCGTGTGCCTTCACGGAGATATCCATTCCTGAATCTTATCCAGGCAATCAATATTGGCCTGTCTCGCTCGTCCCTCTCATCGCTGCTCTACTCCAGCTGCCTCCCTCCACTGCGTATCAGACATCCGCGGGCGCTTGATGTTGCTTGGCTTCGACTCTTGGCTCGACATATTTTGTGTCTTGGTATTGCTTGGCAGTCGAGCTTTCAAGCCTTTGGGTCTCAGCATCCCTTTGGTATCTCTGGTTTGCCAGCCCTAGAGTCTTGGACAAATCTTAGCATCTGCCACCGTTTCTCTCTTCACCACAGAGCGACCTTGGTACAACCGTACCGTGCTACTCATACGGTGCCTCTAACGAATTGGCTTTGGCAAGCCCCAAAAAAAGACCCGATCCAAAGCCCCAAAAGCCCTGGCTGGCTTAGGTCCTTTTGCGAGTCCTGTCGAGAGGTTCCACACCTCTGCTCGCAGGCTCCCCTCGTTCGCCCGCTCGTACTTTTTGCTCACTTTGGATCAACTTTCATCACCCACTTTCCTGGCTTGTCCGCTTCGGTCGCGAAACACGCCCGCCGGGCTTTCCCTCCCCCTTCACTTTCTCTGCGACTTCTATTCGATAGTACAGTACAGTACGGCACGATACTTGGTACTATTAGATCGGCTACCCGTCTTGCCCAACACCTGGGCGCTTCCCCCCATCATCAACTTCGTCTCATTTTGGCCTTTCTTCTATTCTTATCCTTACCTACTCTTTCCCCCCAGAAGCTAAATTGACGCCTCTTGGACGCTCGCTGATGGCCTAGGCCGTGAGTCTTGGGGCGATTGGGATATGGGCTGCCACAGGCCTCACTACCTACCTGCGACCCTGCACTTCGTTCATTCAGTAAACCCCTTGGACTGCCCACCTCAACCTCCATTCCTGCCGCACGGCGGCGGCGACAACGACAACGACAACGATTAATTTTCTCCTTTCTCGATTCACATTAATATCAAAACTCTTTTTCTTTGTCTTTAGCCAGGCTAGCAAGCCTATCAACTGGTGAGTGCAACTCTACACAAAAACGCCCTCGAGTCTATTCGGCAGTTATACCTCGCGCTTGACCGTTACGCTCCCGAACCTGTCTTTCCTAAAATTGCATCTACATCCACGACGCCTTTTGCGCTTAACTCTTGACGAGAATCGCACCCATTTGCAAGTCCAGAGGGCGATGGTGCACTGGGCTCGACTGGTTCCTGAATCTATTATCTTGAATACCTCGACCCTCGTCTTAGAACAATGTTTTCAAATCATCAAATACATGATCTTTTTGCTGATTCGACCAAGCCTGACATGCCACTCGACGAAACCGGCGACGATGCCGGCCAGTCATCCCATGACTGGCAGGATAACGATGCCCCGTCGCCTTCAGCAAGCATAAAGTCCGATAACGACCTCGACGAAGATGGCAACGAACGACCTGGCGCGTCATCTCAGCCGATTCAGAAGCGACGACGAGTAACACGCGCCTGCGACGAATGCCGACGGAAGAAGATCAAGTGCGATGGCAAACAACCATGCACACACTGTTCTGTCTATAGTTATGGTATGCGCATTTTTATCGCTCAATCGCCTCAACTATCTATTTGTCAAGTATCATCATGCAACGACATGCCGACTAACCATTGCTTGCAGAATGTACATACGATAAACCCTCGAATAGGAGAAGAAACCCAGCGCCACAGTATATCGAAGCCCTGGAAAGTCGACTCCAGCGCGCCGAGTCCCTACTTCATAAATTTATGCCCGATGTCGACTTAGCTGATCCGAACCTTGATCCTGCCATCCAACAAGAATTCCGTAATCGCGAAAATGCTCGCGCTCAAACCGCCAAGAGCCGACAGCCTCCGCCGAGCCAGCCTGGTCCGAACGACGCTCATCTGACTTCGATGATCGACTCAGTTGGCCAACTCGATCTTGACGAGAAGGGTAGTTGGGATTTTCACGGTATCTCCTCCGGCGCCGTCTTCCTAAAACGTATGAAGGAGCATTTTCGGGGCATGCTTGGTCCAGGCTCAAAATCTACTCCCTTCCTTCCCCGTGCCGAACGACCAGCGGGACTCGATTCTCCTTCATTATCTTCTGTTGGCACGCCCTTCTCTGCCGCACCAAGCTATCCCGAGCTTCCGCCCAAGGATATTGCGCGCAAGCTATGTTATTATTCTCTCAGCTGCGCGACCTGTTTAGTTCGCATCGTACACGTTCCCACTTTTTACGAACAGATGGACAAAATCTATGATAGGCCACTCGACAATTTGACAAAGGAGGAAACGCAATATCTTGGGCTACTCTTTTCCGTTATGGCACTTGGCTGCATGTACAACAATCTCGACGACAACGACCCCCGAAGCATGGCTTATCAGGATGCCACTGAAGAAGGCCTCAAATACTACAATCAGGCTCGGTCTTTATTACACGACATGACAGATTGTCGTGATCTTATATCATTACAGGCCCTCTTATTCATTATTCTTTTTCTCCAAGCTACCTCAAATCTCAGCAGCTGCTATTCCTTCGTTGGTATTGCACTGCGTTCATCCCTTCGGATAGGCCTTCACCGACATCTGCAGCATGAAAAGATAGACCCAATCGAACAAGAAGTCAGGAAACGCGTTTTTTATGTGGTCCGACAGATGGATATTTACGTTTCTACACTACTTGGCTTTCCTTTGCTCCTTAACGTGGATGATATCGATCAACCGTTTCCCTTGGAAATCGACGACGAGTTTATCACTCATAATGGCATCCTTCGACCACCTCCGGGAGCGCCGTCCTTTTTCCAGGCTTTCAATGCCCATTCTGAGTTGATGGAAATATTATCGAAGGTCACAAAATATGTTTACCCAACTAAGGGTTTGGGCCAGGGTGTCACCAAGGACAACAAGCCTGCTTCAACTTATTTGATCAGTTATGGTCGTATTAAAGAAATTGAAGCAGAGCTTCACGCTTGGTTTGAAAAGCTTCCTCAGCATTGGCGTCCAAGTGGCGACGGTCCAATTGAGACGGTTCGGTACGTACTATGACTAACTTCTGGAGTCAGAAATGAAACAGAAGACTAATTCTATGTACAGAATTCGACATTTGTTGAGATTTGCTTATGCACATGTTCAGCTCGTATTGTATCGACCGTTCCTGCATTATGTTTCTCCACGCTTGAGCCAAGGAAGCAAGGTTGACGAACTATCGTACGCTTGCGCAGCGGCTGCAATCAGTGTGTCTCGCAACATCGTACATATTGGACTGGAAATCCGGAAACAGAGGGTCCTTAGTGGACCGTATTGGTTCATGTTGTATACCGAGTTTTTTGCTGTCCTCTCTCTTGTGTTCTACGCCACAGAAAACCCCGAGAAACCTGGATCTGGTGAAGTTCTGGCGGACGCCCGGGCTGGAAGACAAATGATAGCAGCATTAGCAGAGAAGAGCATGTCAGCAGAACGAGTTACCACTGCTCTCAAGGTATGGCTTAATCATTTATGGAAGACAAGAATGCTGGTTCTAACGTGATTGATATAGGGGTTGTTTGATCAACTACCAGAGCAACTGGACGCTGCAACTATGCGACAAGCGCCTTCGAAAAAGAGATCTGCACCTACAGTACGACCTTCGTCTGTTTCATCCCACCATACTCCAGTTCCTGCCAGCATGTCATCGGTGGGAACAACCGACTTCACGCGTGCAAGTCAGATCTCGACAAGTTCTTATCCCACTACCTTGTCACAGGGCACCATGGACATGCCGGGAGGGGGCCTTACAGCGTTCCAAGACAACACCTTTCCCGCCAACTTTGGCGAGTTCATGACACCTGAGATGCAACATAGCACGCCGGAATCGAGCAGCAGCGCGACGACGCACCCTTACATTAGACAGCAACTTGGCATGCACAACCCCGTCAACAAGCTCGACTCGCTCATGTTTCCTTCCGAGGACCCGTTTGCCTATCCCAATCAACCCATGATGGAGCTGGGGTACCCAGGGAAAACCGATCAGCCAACCAGCATGGGAGATCAATCACAGGACATGCAGCTCTTCCTAACCGGAACCTTCGACGACGTGGAAAGCCAAATCTTTGGTGGACAGCCGCCGCCTTATATGATGCACCAGCAAAGCCAATCAACGATGGGCGCGCCAAGTCATTCTATGTACCACAACCCATCAAGCATGATGGGAGTGCAGCCCAGTCAATCTGTGATGCAACGGCGACCGATATCACAAACGCATGCGATCCATCAGGGACACTCGATGTCGAATCGACGAGCACATACGCAGCGGCACCAGGAACGGCAAATACAGCAAATGTTTACGGAACAGGGAATGCAAGCGGATTGGGGAGGTTTCTTTGGGTCAGGTAGAGGAGGATTCCAAGGAATGTAACGGTCGCTACATTTGATACCCATTTACGATACGGGAGGACGGAAAGCGCGCGAGGCGTCGGCCACTGATTTTGACTTTTGTTTTTCATGGGAAGAGCGATTATGATTTGGGATGGTGTGCTTTAAGCTGGGTTGCATTTGGATGAGGAGGATGGCAAAGGAATCGCGCATTGTTAGAGATGTCCTATGCACATAGACGGGGGCTGGATTTGATGTATATACAGACGATGATGGGGTTGCCAGGTCAAGTCATGTAGACGCAGGTTCTCAAGTCTGGGAGAAGAGAGGAGTAGGATCATGGGGAAAGGATTGACTATCTGGTAGCACTCACTACATTATATTAAGTTTCAGAATAGATATCATGAGACTTGCTATTGGTCCGATACGCAGCACAATGGATGCGACCGCTTGCGTTTTATAAATTGGGTTAGGTTGTTGAGATAACCGTTGAGAAGCCAGCAGTACTGTTATTTACAGCCACTTATCGAGTTGGGAACTCGCGTGTAGCGCATCTAACGAAATAGGTACCTGGCAGACATTTGCACCTCGAGACTCGGGCCGTTCCATGTACGGAATCATTGCATCAGAGGCCAAAAAGAGAATTGTCGGTACTTTATTATTCTGGTTGCGTCATGAAGTCGATGGATTAGTACAGTTGGCTTGCAGGGCGTTATCGCGGCGTTGCAATACGCTGGCGGCTGAGCTAAATAAGCCCGCAACAGACAGCGGACAGACGGATACGGCGGGCGGAGCGTATTTAGCTAGGTACCTATCGATCGAGCTCTCTTTGTTCGGTGCTGTCACATGAAAGACGTGTCTCACAATCAAGACATATTACGAACCTGCAGCGAATTTTAAGCTTGAAGGTATTTCAGCCCTTTATTAAAACAAACTGTTTTGCTTTGTTCTTCGCGAGTGAGGACAAGTACAGTTTCAACCGATGGCACCCCCGACATCACCGCCAAAGCCCGTCTGTGGCGAGCAACGGCCGCAGGCACGCGAAAGGACATCAATCAGCTACGAGTTTGTTCTGGAGGATGAGTTTGATGCGCTGTGAGTTGAGGGTTCATGCATGTCTGAGATTCAATGTGATGCCCAGGTGACTAACAAAACACACTCAATAGGTGCGTCGAGGTGAAGAGGAACGACGATGACTCTAGCAGTAGAAGCAGCAGCGGCAACAAATATCCTGGTATATCTCGACAGCAAAAGAAGAAGTCATTCGCTAGAGAATCATTGGTTGCTGACATGATTGCTAGCCAAACTCCATGCTCGCAAGGTTGTTGCCGAACTCGGCGTTACTGATGGTCTCATCTATCTTCCTGGTGAGCCTACTCGGCTCTATGAAGACTCGGACCAGTCGCCTCCTTTCAAGCAACGCAGATAGTTTGTCACTCACCTCAATTTCCAAAAGAACGCACTTGTTAAGCATCCTACAGCTTTTACTATCTCAGTGGCGCCGACTTCCCTGACTGCGCCGTCACTTACGAAATCGCTACTGATCGTCTCACGCTCTGGATCCCTTATGCCGAGCCGCGTCAGATTTTGTACCATGGCCCAACTCCAGACGCAGCAGAAGCTATGCGACGGTACGATGTCGACGATGTCCGATACACAGCTCAGCTGTCCAAGTTCCTCCACGGCCATCTCCGCCCCGAGAAGACGCTCTATGTCCTCCATTCTGATCAGGCTCCTAAGCTTACTGATCGTCCTCGCGGGCAGACACAGATTAATTGCTCCAAGCTGCGTCCCGCTATGGATCAAGCCCGCGTAATCAAGACAGACTACGAAGTTGCACTCATCCGTCGTGCTTCACGCATCTCCGCTGCTGCCCACCGTGCCGTAGCCGAACGACTCCTCACTATGCGCAATGAGCAAGACGTCGAAGCAGTTTTCCTCGCTGCCTGTACTTCCCGCGGTTCTCACGCCCAGGCGTATCCCATCATCGCTGGTGCCGGTGTTAACGCATCTATCTTGCATTATGGAGCCAACAACCAGCCCCTGGAAGGAAATCAGCTTATTGTAGTTGATGCTGGTTGCGAATGGCAATGCTATGCTAGCGACATCACTCGCACCCTGCCCATCAGCGGCTCTTTCTCCAAGGAGGCTGCCGCGATTCACTCAATTGTGCAGCGCATGCAGGAAGAGTGTATATCTCGCGTCCGGCCTGGTACCGTCTACTATGAGCTTCAGCTGCACGCCAGTGATGTGGCTCTTCAGGGGCTGCGCAAGCTCGGCCTCGTACGTGGTAGCTTTGACGAAATCAAGAAGGCGGGCACTGTTGCGGCTTTCTTCCCTCATGGACTGGGGCATCACGTTGGCCTTGAGGTTCACGATGTCACCGGCTCCGAGCGTCTCTTGATGCGGGATAACTTCCATGTCGAGGGCGGAAAGCGTGAGATGGTCACGGCCACGGCGTTGGTGGCTATGCAGCGCATGGCTTCAGCTTCGCCGCCTACCAAACCAAGACAGGCTCTTCAATCCAACATGATCGTCACTATCGAGCCAGGAATGTAAGTATTCCTTTCATTGTTGCTATTCATATATATATATATATATATATGTATATGTATATACTAATACGTGCTTTAAGCTACTTCTGCCGTCCTTTCATCGAGGGTTACTTCTTGAACAACTCGACGCACGCCAAGTTCATCAACCGAGAATTGCTTGAGCAGTATTATCCAGTTGGCGGTGTTCGAATAGAAGACGATATCCTCGTTACACCTGAAGGATATGAGAACCTGACTGCTGGTGCGCCCAAGGGCGATGAGATGCTGGACGTGGTCAATGGAAACTTTGAGAAGATTTGATGATTTTGCAAGCGCTTGCATAGCAGCTGGGAAGGATTAGCAACATGGTTAAGCAAAGTGGAATATTTAATGGACTAGATGTGTTAGGAATATGCTTTGGCTGGGTTGTCTTTATATGCTGTTTTACGTCGTAACATCAGGGTTATGCACAATAGTAACGAGACTAGGATCACATACACGCTTCAACTTTGCAATTTTGAATTATATCATTTTATTGAAATTATCATGCTCATTGTTTTCCGCAACCATAAACTAAACTCTCCCATGTACGTACCATGCATCTATTTTACAAAGCACAATAACAGGCGATGAGGAAAGGCTGTGAAGTCATAAAACCTCACTCTCCTAGATACAAAACCGCCCAATCCCCATCCATACACCATCCCCCTCTTGACGCCTCGCAATACTATCTTACAGGTACTTCTTGGGCATGCTTGATCGCCTCCTCTTGTAAACCACGTACGCAGCAACGAGAAGGAATTGGGTGCCGAGGAAGACGAATACGAGAAAGCGGTGGCCAGGGGTGCTGGCCATGACAGTCTCTGAAAGAGAACTATGGTGGTCGTCGAGGGTGCTCTTAAATGTACGCTCGGTGGACTGCAGCTTGCGGGTGAGCTCCTTTCGGAGGCCTGAGACCTCTTTCTCGAGCTCCATAACACGGTTCTGCAGGCCGCTCACCTCATCGAGCTTGCGCATGTCGGCGCGGAGCTGGCCAATCAAGCTGGTCAGCTCCTCGTGGCGCTTCTCGTCCTGCTGCTGATGCCTTGATGAGGTGCGCTGCAGGGAGGAGAGCTGGTGGTTGGTGTTTTGGAGGCGGTTGTGGAGGTCCATGAACTGCGTCTTGGAGGTCTGGAAGATATCGGGGTCCTCGTCTGCGTATTCGCCGTCGCTGGTGGCCTTGTTGTTTTTGTTATCGTTGTTGTTATTGTTAGAGGCATCTCTGACTGGCGGAGTGCGGCCTTGAGCTTGGTTGTTGGAACCTTGCTGCTTGGGCGGCTCGTTGTTGCGGACAGGGCCGTTATCGCTGTTGTCAGCCATGACAACCAGCTTGAAGACCTCAAAAGAATCAGGGTTATCGGGAGTCGCAGCAGTAACACCGAATTGGTAGCCGGTGGGAATGTTGATCTTATCCGACTCAAAGCACAGGTGGCCGTCAATCTCAACACGGAACGACTTGGCCGTCTGTCGAACCTTGACCTGCGAGGGTCGACCGAGGTTACGGTAGTTGTATGCGCAGTGGCCGAACGAGAGTTCATCGACGTTGGTCTGTCTAGTATAATCCTTCGTTCCGTCGTTCAAGAAACCGCGAACCATGCCGCCCGAACCACCGGAGGTGTCTATGACCAAAGCCAGACCATCGAACTTGCCGACGGTGTAGATGCTGCCGGAGCCGATAGTGGCCGGGCCGTTGCGAACAAGCCAGATGTTGAGGTTACCACGGCCGTGGTCGGGGCCGTTGGCTCGGAAGTCGACGTCGGCGATCCATTGGTTACGAAGCAGAGGCTGCTGGCCCCAGACGGCACCGCGCTGGTTACCGGGAGCGACGGGAGTCAGGATAATGCGGTTGGAGAGCACTTCGGGCGCCCGAGGGTTGCCTTGAATAGCGAAGTTGGGGATCTGCCCGCGAGACTCGGGAGGACTTATCCTAGAGGTGGAGGACAGGTTAGTAATCTTGCTGAATGGTAGCAACTTATTGTATGTGCACGATAGGTAAAACAAACCTTCCAGCATGGCCAAAACTGAGCTCACTGATGAGATATTGGGCCTGCGAGAGGCTTGCTGCCAGCAGCGCAGCCAAGGACAACGAGACCTTCATGGCGAAAAATGTAGGTGACTCCAATGGACAAAGAACGAAAACTGGGAGGATTCAAAAAAACCAGCCGCAAAGTTGACACCAGTAAACAACCCCTTTCCCAAATTTGATCGTGGAAGGTTAAGGGTATAAATCAAGTTGGTGGATGCAAGGCTGAGGACACTTTGCACTATTCAACCAGCCCCTGGAAAGGCGTCCAGCTCGAACCCAAAGTTGGAGTATGGAGAGCGGGGAGGGGATGTTTAGTTGATACAACGACTAGAAATTAACAGTTTTTGAAGAGAAATGAACAATGAGCCACGAGTCACAGCTGTTCTATTCAAGACAAAAAAAAAACAATCAGAATCGATCCGACACGGAGAGAAAAAGCGTCTCATATGAGGGGAGTAGAGGGTGGGTTGATGAAGCCACACGCGATTCAGCTCAGCCTTGACAGGAGACTGAAGAATCCAGGGAACTCTGTGGCGTAACTACCAAGAGCGGCGTGGCTTGACTGGGCTGCAGAGAGAACGATTGGTGGACTTTGATAGAAGCTGGGGAAAAGAGCTTGGGCCGTCGGTAATAAAGGACTCGGCTACTTTAGAAAGCCCCTTTCGAGGTGTTTGAGATTGAGTTACTTGACGAATGCTGTGTTAGAATTATCCGCATAATCTGAAAATGCAAAGATAGCAAGCAACTCACTATTGTTCAAAATTCGGCTTATCATAGTCACAATAGGAAATTCGATACACTGTAACTTAACTTCTTACCCCTGCAACTGTAACACAAGCTGTCACTGAACTAGGTAGGGTCCAGTATTTCCTCGTTGGGCTTAGTCTTATTAAACCTCCAAAAAAGAACACGAGCCCATCTCTTGAGCTTCGCTTCTCGTCATGACAGCTCGCCTCTGACCTGATACCGCAAAATAAGGTCATGAAGCTGACTCGAGCTCAGCGAGAAAGTAAAAGTGCATCATGAGCGAGCATTACCCAACACTTGCGCAGACTGCGCTTGTCGCTGCCGCCTTCAAGATCCTCTTGTTCCCCGCATAGTAAAGTCCCGCGCATTCCAATTCATCATCATGTATCGCGTCGCTAATACCGTCCACCTACAGCAAGTCGACCGATTTTGAGGTCCATCGAAATTGGCTTGCCATCACAAATAGCCTCCCCTTGGAGAAATGGTACTTGGAGAAGACGTCGGAATGGACTCTGGACTACCCGCCCTTCTTCGCCTACTTCGAATGGGTGCTTGCCCACGTCGCCCGTCTCGTCGACCCGCTTATGGTCAAGGTCTATAACCTCGACTACGACAGCTGGCAAACTGTCTACTTTCAGCGTATCTCAGTCATCATCACAGAGCTTGTTCTGGTATATGCTCTGCAGATCTTTATCGATACGGCGCCTCTCAAGTCCCGTCGCGCCGCTCAGGTTGCTGCTCTATCAATCATCCTTTCTCCCGGCCTGCTTATCATCGACCACATTCACTTTCAGTACAATGGATTCATGTACGGTATTCTCGTCATGTCTCTGGTCCTTGCGCGCGACAAGAGTGAGCTACTAACCAGCGGGCTCATTTTTGCTGCCCTACTTTGCTTCAAGCATATTTACTTATACCTGGCTCCCGCTTATTTTGTCTATCTCCTGAGGGCATACTGCTTGTCGACCAAGTCCATTTTCCGCGTTCGATTCTTGAACTGTATCAAGCTGGGTCTGGGTATTATGACCATTTTTGGAGCTGCATTTGGCCCATTTGCCGCCATGAACCAGATCCCACAACTTCTGAGCCGGCTTTTCCCTTTCTCTCGAGGACTTTGCCATGCCTACTGGGCACCTAACGTCTGGTCTCTCTATTCCTTTGCGGATCGAATCTTGATCCACGGTATGTTTTTCCTGTTATGTTGTAAGTGCTGAATCTGACCTCTGATAGTGGCTCCGAGAATTGGCTGGGCCGTCAAGAAGAGCGCGTTGCAGAGTGTCACTCGTGGTTTAGTTGGAGACACAGCATTTGCCGTGCTGCCTGAGATCAGTCCAAGAACGTGCTTCGCTCTTACGCTGTTCTTCCAGGTTCTTCCTCTTATTAAACTCTTCTCTCAACCAACATGGGAGACTTTTATTGGAGCTGTCACCTTATGCGGTTATGCCTCTTTTCTGTTTGGTTGGCATGTCCATGAGAAGGCCATCCTTCTTGTTATCATTCCTTTTAGTCTTATTGCCCTTAGAGACAGGCGTCACCTGGGAGCGTTCCGACCGCTGGCTGTTGCCGGCCATGTATCTCTTTTCCCGCTGCTATTCACGCCGGCAGAGTTTCCCATCAAGACCATCTACACCATTACCTGGCTGGTGGTCTTCCTGATGGCGTTTGATCGCCTGGCCCCTGCTTCCAACAAGCCTAGGATCTTCCTGCTGGACCGATTCAGCACGCTGTACATTGCTGTGAGCATCCCGCTTATTCTGTACTGCTCACTCCTGCACCAAATTATCTTTGGAAAGAGCTACGAGTTTATGCCGTTGATGTTTACGAGCTCCTACTCTGCTATTGGTGTAGTTGGGAGCTGGGTGGGCTATATGGTGGTGTATTTTACTGCGTGAGCAGCACATATCGAGATACCCAAAAATAGATTTCCTTTCCTATATAACTTATATGCAACGCTGTGGTGGTTTCATCTTAATATGTAGGTAGTCAATGATCAATAAGTATGTTAGTACTAGGTAGTCAGTGTTGTTACTTGAAATGGTGCGGGCACTGTCTCGCGCTCCTAAGGAGACTAACTTTGTCTCTATAACTGACAGCACCGTCATGCCAGTGCCTAGAATTGCAACACGGTGCATTGAATGAATATACATAGCTTGAAATCCCCTCAGGTCAAGGTCATTGAGCTAAGCCAGTGTCAATAGGAGCACAATAATAACACAATAGGGCTTATACGACGCAGTCAAACTGGGGCTTGGAAAGCCGTGGAGTTCTATGTCATGATGCACTGCCATAGCAAGTTACTGTAGCAATCATTTAAAGATGCCGTGATGATTGTAATTTCAGAAGCCAAACTATTATTTAATATATTTTAATGCTACATAATGTAAATGGTGGTTGTATCAGAAGCTTGTGTGGTGGCCCAATATGACGGTTTATGGAGTCTCGGGACGAATTTAAAGATATAGCTATACTTGAGATAACTTGTCGCAGGTGGTCCATTGATGCCCCATTGTACTTCCATTAGGTGCGGAGCTACATGAGCATCACAACGAGTCCAAGAACGTGGGCAAAATGTCAAGATGGGCTTGTTTTACAGGTGGGCAAAGTTGAACGATGGATCTAAGGCGAGGAGGAGGAAGACCCGGCGGGCTGACAGGGGTGTTTGGTTTGGCGCGTGGTGGATCCGAGGGAGCTAGCTACGAAAGGTAAGAAAAAATCTGGGACATTTTAACGCGGGCTCTTGAAGACGGTGATTTCGTCAATGTGCATGCAGATAAACTAATATCGTCTAGGCTAGTGTTCTCTAAGCTGTTAACCTGAGACAGAATATACCACCGGGTAGTAATGATGTCTTCCGCTTCTCGAGGTGTCTGCAGCTAAGGTACTAGGTACTTAACTTTCCCAACACCCGGCATGTCATATATGCACTAATCTACAAGGCAAGGCACGCATTGAGCTAAAGTATCTGTACACGTCGGATACTGATTCATGGTTGCAAATCTTGGTGGCAGCCCAGGTACCTCCTAGCTCACCAGGACCCACAACGCATCCCCCGGAACCCTGGGCTCCTCGCCGTTACCTACTCCCATCGCGTCGGGTTCCTCCTTAGCCCGCTTCTTCTTTGGGTTCTTCTTTTCTTCTTCCTACATCTTTCTCCTCACCTTCTCGCTTTCAACACTCAACACCTCGTGCGCATTAGACGCCACGACTTATACAGCATCTTTTTCCGCGCTCTGCCTTCAACAGCCTCCGCCGTGTAAGTCGTTCCTCCGGGCTCGACTCGATCTCCCGTCGGCCACTCGCAAGGAGCCCACCCCCGATTTCCCACCTGCGCGCCCGCGTTCTTCTAGATCCGCCCACGCAAACGAACGACCCCAAATCTCGCCTCAACACCACTGTCCGCCGTCGCGTTTTCCACCACGTTCCTGCTCGTGCCTATGCTACGCTGCACCAACATCCTCAAGCAACATTCTTGTTAGTGGGGGAAGGCTACTTCTCAGCCTTGCAGCTGGTTTCTTGTGCACTTCCGAATCGGCCGCTTGCGCCTGAATTACTAGACAATGGTACGCGCTTCACCGTCTGTCTTCTGACCGCTGGGCAAATTCTAAACTTGCATCACCAGGTTCTCTTCAAACGCAAACCCGTCCGGTTCTTGCCTTCCCCGGAGATCGAAGATGAGAATACCGAGGTATGACCGCAAATACCAACAGAGCTCCGGGTTCTGAGCAGCGACTGATTCACAATAGGTCTGGCATATTCCCCAAACCGGGGAGGTTTTTACTACCTATGAGGACTACCTCGACCGGTAAGTGTTCATGATCATACTCTGAAACGCATTTAGCTTATACCACTCTTAGCATGGACTTTTACAAACAGGTCAGCCAGGATACTTAGGTTGATATTGCGACATTGTTGCTTACTAGTTACTACAGCGTCGCTTCAATGACCAAATTACAGGACATTCAGGTCTGACCTTTTTCGAGGCCTTGAAGAGCGAGGTTTGTGCTTCTGGCCTTCAATCCAACATGCAACTAGCTTACAGCTCATCACAGCTTGCGGGTGGTAAAGAGGTCGAAGCTTCGTTTCCCGAGGCGCTGAAAGGTCCTATTCTGCGTAAGGTGCAGTTTCAGACCGTTTCTCGCCTCGATAACCTCGTTGATCAAATCTACGACGAGTTCAAGCACGACTATTACCCTGGTGAAGAAGTTACAGTGACTATGAAGGGGGGAGACCGCGCTCACGGCTTGGTTCGCGACAAGACAACTTTCGGTCCCCGCGCCCTTCCTGATGGCACCCATTCTCTGCCTACTACCCGCTACCTTGTAGACCTCAAGGATTCAGAGCAAGAAACGATCGTTACTGACGAGCACATCTGTCGAGACCGAGGTGTCTTCACAAAGGCGATGCTCAGATCTTTCATCAAGAAGACAGTCACCCGCGACGCATGGAACGGTGCTCCCTGGTTGGTTAAACATGACTATGCGAGCCAGTATCACATTGATACTCGCGTCCCCCCTCATCTTCGGTATGATACCAAGGTTTTGGAGCGAAAACAGCTCCAGGCGCAAAAGCGAGCTCATGTCAGTCATGAAACCAATGGCCATGACTTGACTGCTGTGCTTCATTCTGGCCCAGTACGACTGCCTGAACTGAAGCCAGCCCCTAAAAGCAAGACGAAGCCTGGTCAACAGGGAGCAGGATCCAAGGGTATCAAATGGCCTCTTAACATGCCTGTGCACGGCAGCAACCCATTCAGTTCTCCCTCGGACTATGGTGTTCATACACCTGTACAGCGCGAACCTACACCACCGCCACCACCTCCTCCTCCTCCGAAGTATCCCATTGAAGATCTACAACTGGAGCCTCGAGACGATCGCAAACGTCCACCACTCAAGTTCCTTTGCAAGAACCCACCCGTCAAGGTCGAGGATGAAGACTTGTCGCAGAACGATTTTAGTGACAAAATTGACATGGACTCGATTGGCCCTTTGCTCGAGACATGGGATACCCTTAACGTTTACTGCGAGGTTTTCAAGCTGGATTCTTTCACATTCGACGATTATGTTGAAACTCTATGCGCTGCTTCGGAGCAAGTGCCAATTCAACTGCTTGACGAAATTCATTGCTCGGTACTCAAGGTTCTGGTGGATTCGGAGGCCGACGGTGGTAAAGTACGAATCAATCTGCCAGAGGTTGATGAAGAGGATAGCGATGAAGAGGAAGATGAGGATGCCAGTGCGCAACCTAGCCCTGAACCTGAGTCCAAGCCTGTAGGACGAGCCACCCGCAGCAGCCTTGCTAAAGCCGAAGCTGAAAGACTAGCTGCCGAGGCCGCCGCCGCCGAGAAGGAGACCGAAGAGGAGACGAAGCATCGCGCGGAGCAGCTCTTGAAGGACTATGATTGGATCGAACATCTTCGAAAGCGCGATTTTACCAACGGCGGCTGGGAGAGAATTATGGTCGGTCTTCTCCATCAATTGTCCAAGAACGAACGCCAACACGATGTTTGCGACGAGCTCTTGCATCAACTGGTGCCCGCCGGGATCGATGCTACCCAGGAGACGGTCAAGCAGCGATATGCTCAGCTTGACATAAACCAGCGCGTCAAAACCTTGCAGATCATTTGCATGCTAACCACCGAGACCAAGGCTATTCGGGGCTATATGGAAGACTGCAGTGAGACCATGACTACTTATCGCAAGGAGAGGATCGAATGGCAGCGACAACGCAAGCAAGCGTAAGTTCAGATTGTGAATGAATAGTACAACTGCATGCTGACACACTCTAGCATTGAGGATTTGCGTCAGCTCAACGAGCAAAAGAAGATTTTGCTACCAGACAACATGCCTCCTTCGCCACCGCAGAAAGAGGAAGATGGAGACGTAAAGATGGCTGATCCGGATGATTCGATCATGTCCCGAGGAGCGGATGGTGAAGAAACAGAGGATGACCCATCCTCGACTCAAAAGCGCCGCCGACCCCAGATAGCCAAACAACGCAAGCGAGAGGAAGAGCAGGCTCGCAAGAAGGAGAAGGTTGCAAAGACCGAGAATACTCCCAAAGCTCCGGCCCAGTCGAAGCAGTTTACCAAGCTTTTGAAGGATATTCAGAAGAAGGAGGACGTCATCAAGAAATGCGAAGATGAAATTGCTATTATCGAAAACGATCTGCGCGAAGCCGACTGCCCACGAACCCGAGTCCTTGGAAAGGATCGCTTTTGGAACCGGTACTATTGGTTCGAGCGGAACGGCATGCCATACGGCGGTCTTCCTGATAGTTCGACTGCATCGGCAGAATACGCCAATGGCCTCATCTGGGTGCAAGGACCTGATGAGCTCGAGCGAGAAGGGTACATCGATCTGCCTGCTGACCTCCAAGACGAGTACAAGGCAAAGTTCAACATGACAGTTCCTGAGCGAAAGGCTATGGAGGAGGCCAACACGAGCGTTTTTAATGCTCGACAATGGGGCTACATCTCGGAACCTGAACATGTTGATGAACTCATCAAGTGGCTCGATCCTCGTGGCTTCAACGAACTGAAGCTCCGAAAGGAACTTCTCAACTTCAAAGAGAAGATTGCCAAGCATATGGAGAATCGCAAGACCTATCTTTCGGGCGAAGGGGAGGGTGATAAGAAGGAGGGGAATCAGAAACGAACGAGTTCGCGTATCCGGGATAAATCACCGGAGACGCCCAACTATCGCAGTCTCAAGTGGGAGAACACGACAGCACTGGAAGAACTGGGACACTTGCACAGTGATCCGCCGCCGCCACCTCGATCTCGAAAGCAGACCCGAAAGCGGGAGGCTGTTAATGATGTGCCGGCCCCAGCATCGAAATCCCGACGACGATGAAAGATGATGCGTACTTTACATTAAACAGTATCCAATTTACGGCCGTCAACATTTGTCGACGCGTGGGTTGATTGCATAGCGAAACACATGGAGAAGGCATCCGAAAGGATATTGATGGATTTAACAAAGGAGCAGGCGGCAATGGCTCATCATGTTTTGAGGGATAGGATTGGAGGAGTCTTAAAGCATACGGCGTTTGGTTCCCAACTTGCTTGAGGAAGGGAGAAGCAATCACAATCGGCAGCATCAGGGAGTGGCATAGAATAGACCAACCAAAGGCTCAAGACCTTTTGTATGTATGAACGAATCAACAAATGTTGCTAACTAACTTAATAATATGAGTTGAGTTGAGCTGAAAAGAGCTGAACAAAGTTAGACTCTCGGCAACATGTGATGTCCCAAAGAGGTAATGCCTGTCCGTTGTCTGTGCGGATCCGTGGCCGGCATCTCAGTGCCCGACCAACCGGCTCAGATCTTGGATGTCATCATGATCGGATAGTTATTTACGCCGTCCACATGGGGTATTTTGGCCGTGACTAAGATATATCAACTCGAAACAACTCCCAGGCGTTGTTGGCGATCATTCTTAGGCTCGCTCATCTTCTCTGTCGACTCATATACTCTTAACTCATACCGCACTCACGCAATGGCTTCAAACGAACTGCCCAGTGTGAAGCTCTTCTGGTACGTTACGCATTACCATATCATATCTACCCCAAGACTCACCATCAACACAGGCTGGACAAGTCGCGCTCCCAGCGCATCCTCTGGCTGCTCGAGGAGCTCAAGCTGCCCTACGAGCTGGAGATCTTCCACCGCAACAAGGAGACAAGGCTGGCGCCGCCCGAGCTGAAAAAGGTGCACCCGCTGGGCAAGTCGCCTGTGATCCAGATCACACCTGCGGGCGCCGATGCAAACACGGAGCCCATCACCCTAGCCGAGAGTGGCTTCATCACGCAGTATCTCGCGGAGAATGTGCCTGAGGGCAAGAAGCTGGTTCCGCAGCGGTGGAAGGATGGCATGGAGGGAAAGCTTGGTGGTGAGACGGAGGCGTGGATGAGGTATCAGTATTATCTACACTACTGCGAGGGCACTCTCATGCCTCCTCTCGTCATGGGACTCGTTGTTGGTGGTACGTCCAGCTCAATCTCCTCTAACTTAACTCACGCTTACTCTTCGCAGGTCTCAGATCCCCCATGGTTCCCTTCTTCATCCGGCCCATCTCGACCATGCTCGCCAACCGCATCTTCTCCATGTTCATCTTTCCCAACGTGAAGGCCAACCTCGAGATGATTGAGGGTCACCTGACCACGTCGGGCGGCGACTACGTCTGCGGTCCACAGCTGACGGCGGCGGATATTCTGCTGAGCTTCCCGCTCATTGCGGCGCAGTCGAGCCTGGATAGTTTCGGCAGCTTCGAGGGCGGCTCGTGGAAGAATGAGTTTCCCAAGGTGGCAGCGTACATCACAAAGATTGAGGCCGAGGAGGGTTATAAGAAGAGTGTGGATAAGATTATTGAGCTGGACGGTGAGTTTCGCGCTTCTTTGTAAGAATACTTGGTTATGAAACGTGAGTTGGAAATAGGATGTGAATAATGAGGCCTTTGGTTGGTACCTATGTCATGATTTCTAGGATATTTACCTCCGTCTAAGTTGGATATCGGGTAGTGATACGCACGTGTGAATGTGATACTGAATTTTATACGTGCGATCATAATAGCTATAAAAGAAACTTTCAAATAGTAAACGGGAATTATCATGAGAGTAAATTTATATGAACGAGACTTTGCCTTCTCAAGGCTTAGCTACCCGGTACATTTTCACACCGAGCTTTACCGAGATGGTGTGCAACTGACGGCACTTGATTGGCTGCACACCTAGACCGTTTAACCTCACTTGAAAATAATGAGCCTCAACCAATCGATCAAGCTACATTTGCAACTACAGCCGACAAAGCCCTCCGCGGCCACAATGTACGCGTCTCGGACGATCTGTGCAAGATGCTCGTCTCAGTTACGATCAGCTTCATGCTCAGCCCCGGCCAAGCGGCTTGGGGCTGTAGCCTCTTATGCCACCGCGGCCGATGTCCCTGATATACCGAGGCCGGTCTCGGCCAGCACCAGCGCCAACTCCAGCAATGAGCCAACAGCACGACATTCCACGTCAAGAAAAGGAGTCTATGCCTTCAAGCAACAGACGAACTCTGATCAGGACCCGGCATTGGCTCTCTTCAAAGAAATTGTGAGCTCCGAGGACGCTCCTGTTGCCGCCAAACCCGAGCCTGCCAGTGTTTCTTCTATCCCTGTCTTGAGTGAACTTGAGATTCTTGCCAGGCTCAGGGGAATTATTTCAAGAGACTATCACACGGGCGAGCACTACAAGATCTTTCAAGAAGAGATCTGGCCAAGTATCGAAAAATTCGAAGGACAAATCCCACAGCCAATATATCTGGCTACAACACAGCTGCTCCGCAATCAGCGCGACCACATGATTCAAAAAGGCATCTATCTTGGAAGCCTAGACATAGCGGAAAAGTATAGCGCTCTTGGGGTGTACGATCTGAGCATTCGGAATGATATCATTTTGAATATCTGCGCCAGACTTACCCAGCAAAAAAACAGGTACTACATGCGCACCGAGATGAAGGATCAGATTATCAGGTTGTGGATGCATATTTCCCAGCTGAAACGGCCTGGCGAAGTCAGCCAGGACCTACGCTTTGCGCTGCCCACAGCGGCAGAGGTGCTGAAGGATGCTGAGCATGTCGGAGGCGACTCTGAAGCGTTCAAAGGGACGCCGACATCACGCGCGTTGGTCTCTATGTTTCTCCAGTTCCCACCACAGCAAGCTCGAGATCTTCTTCCTGGTCTTCTGAGTACTCTCGCCGTTATTTCGGATCCGAGATTTTCGGGTTATGAACATAAAGAAATGGCCTCTCCTCTACTGTTCCTTGTCCGAACTATTCTGTCCAAGTACAAACTCACCGAGACCGACATTGATATCATATTCTCACAGTCTCCCTCCCTCTCGCAACAGAGAATGATCAAACTAAGGAATTACGTTGTGAACCAGTGGGCACAAGTCATGGCCATGCTCACCAACAAGGAAAGCACCTGGGCCGATACCACTACCACGAACAAGAATTCTGGAATGAAGACCAGCCTCAACAAATTCCACAAGCAGCTACGATCAGCCTATCATGCGCGTAATAGCGGCGCTATTGGCTCCATCTGGCACAACATGATAGCGAGTTTGGAAGATAACCCGGACCTCAAAACCCAATTAGCCGATGACACCGATTTTCTTGACCATTGGATATTTGTATGGTGTGCGGTTCGTCGGCCGGCAAGACTGCAGGATACTATCGAGCTAATGCGCTCGCTTGGGATCGAGCCGACAGTCAGGACGTACACGAGCATGATACACGGCTGGAAAATGTGCAAGGATATCGCCAAGATCGAGGCATTGTGGAAGCATCTTGTGCAGTCAGGCATAAAGCTCGACGCATTCATTTGGACTGAACGTGTGTCAGCCCTTATCGAGCTTGGCCAGCATCAAAAGGGTCTCCAGGCACTTACAGAGCTGGTATCAACCTGGCAAGAAGCTGTCAAACGGGGAACTCAGGCTCAAGCCGTGGAGCCTGGAATCGAGGCTGTCAACGCCGCCTTCAAGGGCTTGCTAAACACGGATCCAAAAGCGGCCCACGAGTTGTTGGCATGGGCCGGAAAACACGGTCTTCAGCCCAATACTCGAACCTACAACATCCTTGTTCGCGAGACTATCCGCGGTGGCCACTTTAATGAGGTCTACGAGCTACTCCGTTCTATGGAGAAACAAGGCATCGAACCTGATTCTGCCACATTTACCATCCTTCTCGAGGCTGTCATTGGCCGTATGGAAGACGCCACTGCTGAGGAGCAGGTTGCTGCTGTGTACACTGTCTTTGAACACATTGAACAAGCTGGACTCAAGCCCAATCTTGAGACGTATGGCAAGGTCTTGTACGCCCTCGACGGTCTACCCAATTGTTCCGATGATGTTATTGCTGCTGTGCAGAAACACATGCGCACAAAGGGCTTCGGCTCCGTTCTCACACCGCACATGATCACTATCCTCATCGAACGTGCTCTCCGCTCCGATCCTCCGGACATCAGCAAGGTGCGCTCTCTTCTCAGAGAGAACAATCTCACAAAGGTGTCAAGTGGCGACCAGACTCTCTGGGAGCGCGTCATGACCGCCCATGCCATCAGCGGCGGCATTCAGGAGGCCATGGGCATATTTGACGACCTAGCCAAGGCCGGCCGTCCGGTCACGTCACTTTCGTGTCTCAAGGACCTGATGCAGGCGCTCCTTGAATACGGAGATATGGAATCCGCTCGGAGGGTTGTAAATGTCGTGCTGGAGCACAAGCTCAACGACAAGGAGCACAAAAGCCTGAACCATAGGTACTGGAGGCACCACTTCTGGTTCCTAGCTAAGCACAATGGTCTGGTAGACAGCCATTCGTTGAACCTTAGGAGAGGTTCATAGACTAGAGATGGGGATGGACGATGTATGAATTTGTATAAGACAGGAATTTACGAACACTAGAGGTGGATGAGCATGTATGAGAGGTAAAAGTTCCTCGCTGGATGAAGCTTGTATTTGTTGTGCTTATAAGCACATGCCTGTACATTAAAAAGACATGACATAACTATCGTCACCTGTGATATAGACCCGTTTTCCCATCCTGCGCCTCGACGCCCTTTCAAGATGCCATCCCAGACCCGAGAATGTGAACCTGTATATTTCTCATACCCAATGTTATGATTCGTCCATCGGCTCTCCATCACCGGCTGCATCGGCTGTTGTTTGTGTCGACTTCTGTCCCAACATCGAAGCAACCTGCTCCAATCCCTCGACGTCGCTGCGTGTTATCTTGCGCCCCTCGCCCTGCCATTCACCATCGCGTACTTCGCCCTGCTCTCCAAGTTCTAGTCCTCTCGCCGTCTCGAGGTACTTGCGCGATGCACCCTCGACGTACTCCACACGCTCACGTCTCCATGTACGCGCGCCACTTCCTGTGTCGTCAGCAGCTGCATCTGTATCCTCAGGGCCGAGGTCGGGGAGAAGCGTGCGTAGTGATTTCGATAGCGCGCGCAGGGCTTGTAGCTGAGAAAGCGTAAACTCTGCAGTGGTTTCGATGGGCTTATTGGTTCCAGCGGTTTGCAGACTGGCCCTGTCGCGCAGAAATCCAAACGCTGAACCATCTGACGCAGCCGCGGCATCGGTCTGGCCCTCCTCTGCCTTCACATTCCCCGGTATAACGCCAAGTACGGAACGCAACTTGACAAGTAGAGCATCATTGCGTGCTCTTTCAGCTTCGAGGGCCGTATGTAGTCGCTGACTAGCATGCAACCTCCTCCGCAGCGCAGTCACCGACTCAGCCGTCGGCCGATCGGGGCCTTCTAAGCCTGCGAAATCTAGCCCCTCGTAGTGCGCTAGGCGCATATACGGCTGATCGTCCGGTCTCACAGTCAAGATGTTGCGCATGGTGTATAGCTCAAACAGATCAAAGTTTTTGTCAATGGACGCGTTGAGCAGCGTCTCGAGCTGATGTGTGCCATGCTCGATCTCGAGCTTTGCGGCCTCGTCGGGGGGCAGAGCGGGTGTGCCATCTTTGGGGGCATGTTTGTTGGAGAAGCCGAGGGATTGCGGCGGGATAGAGAGCAGGAGGCGTTCGACTGAGTCGAGAGCGCGGTCGGCGAGGACGTTGACTGTGTTGATGATGTCGTCGAGGAGGGACTGGAGGGGTGTTAAACGCTGGTGGTGTAGTGGGAGTAGGAGTAGGGAGTATGACATACGACTGGAGGGTAGCCAAAGTGCTCTGTCAAAAGCTCGTAGTCTGATTTTTCGGGTTTCGCCATTGTGTGCGCTTTGTAGTGGACTCGAGGAAAGTTGAAGTTGTGAAGTGGTTTGAATGGTTTGAATGGTTAGACGCGTCAAGTCGCGTTGAGGAGAATGCTAGCTCAATTCATGCGTCCGGTGCGCAGTAGATAAGAATCACTAGGACAGCTTTTGGAGCGAGAACGATTTGGTATGTTTGATTACTCAAGTATAGTAAGTGAGTAGATTTGGTAAGCTCTCATGATAACAAATGCTGTTAGTATCTATCATGAGACGTCCAACTAGTTGACACCTGAATCGCAAGGCGTCAGCATTGTTAACTGTCAGTTAAGCAACCCCGCGAACTTGTGGCGCGGGAATATCTTTAGTGGCTTGACCCGGCTGTACGTCACTTCGGGTCCTTCCGTGCCCGAGTTCCAGTTCAGGCCCAATGTAAACTCCAACGGCTGCTCTCTCTCTCTATCCCTTATTCTCACCTCAACTATCCATTTGATAGACGCAACATCTCCACCATGTCTGGCAACAAATACAAAGATATTATGAAAAATGGGTGGCACCCTGAGAAATCTGGCACTACCTTCAAAGGCCAGATGGTAAGCAATCTCCTCATCCTTATCAATGCTGTCCTCACAGGCTAACATCCTACCAGAAAGGCCTTGTCGGTAGAGGAAAGTCCGAAGAAGAGGACCGGAGCAACCACGTTTCTGTTCCTATCTCCCAGCTTAAAGATCCTTCATCCTTTGCACCACCCCCCAAACGTACTGGTTCTGGTCTGATCCCAGCGGCCAAGCCAGCATCACCGGGACCTAGGAAGCCCATCACTTCACCGTCGAATTATCAGGATGCACACGTGCCCGCTCGTCAAGAGCCCGCATATGCCCAACCACAACAGGAAGAGGAGGAGGAGCAGCCCCAACCGCGTGGTCCGTATCGTGCCAACACTACAGGTCTTTCGACAAACAACCTACCCAAGCCGCCTGGTAGGCGAGATGGTGCCGACGGCCGCCCGTCGCAGCCCCCATCATATCAATCCGCCATGGCCGGTGTAGGGGGTGGAAGATCCGCACCGCCTAGCTTACCGCCACGCCTGCCCCCGAGGACGAACTCCGCAAGTTCAGCAGCCTCCAACTCACCAGCTGCTACTCCCGCCCCTACGGACAACGGTCTGCTGAATCAAGGAGCTGTCAGTCGTCTCGGTGCAGCAGGCATATCAGTTCCGGGATTTGGAATTGGCCGCTCCAGCCCGGCAGCCGCAGCATCTCCTAGCCCACCGCAGCCTCCACGCCCAGGTGTTGCTTCACCTCCCCCAGCTCAGGCCACGGCTCCGGCCTCGTCACACATGAGCGAGCTACAGAATCGATTCTCCAAGCTCGGTAAATCGTCATCGAACGCCAATGCAGAAGCGGCAACTGCACCTAGCGAGGGCACAACATGGGAGCAGAAGCAGGCTGCTTTCAAGACCGCCTCTTCATTCCACAAGGATCCTTCATCGGTTTCCTTTTCAGACGCCCGGGCAGCCGCCAGTACGGCCAACAATTTCCGTCAACGCCACGGTGAGCAAGTCGCTGCTGGAGCCAAGGCGGCCAACAACCTGAACCAGAAGTACGGTCTCTTGGACAAGGCGCAAAGCTCTTACTCCAAGCTTCAAGGCACACAAACCCAGGGTCAAGACCAGGGACAGGACCAGAGTGGTGCCCCTGGAACAGCACCTGCTGGTTTGGCCAGTCTTGCGGGTAAAAAGAAGCCGCCCCCTCCTCCACCAAAGAAGAAACCCGCTCTTATGGGTGCAGCGGCTCCCACTGACGATGAACCACCACCTATCCCCATGGCAACAAGACCGCAATTTTGAGTGACATGTATGAATTAGTCAAACTAGCATTGTTAGGCGCGCATGGCGTTCGTGTCAAATTGATATTATCAAAAGAGCCGCGCTTGTCACTTCTCAGGGGTCAAACAAATTGGATGGAACTCATTGCCTCTGCTTTTTTTTATTTCATCTCATCGCTACATCTCGGTGGATATACCAAGCGCCGAGAATGAGGTTCGTGTGGCTCATAATCTAAATAACTGCTCGCCCGTTTATCGTCACAGACAAAGCAGACCCTGAAACATCACCACAGCACTATCGCCAGCTTAGACCTTCATCTCAGTAAGGCCATGCTTCCAGACAATGATGTAGGGGGTGACACCGTCCTCACGGTAGTTGAGGAGGACAACCCTATGAAATAATTGTTAGTGATCCATCAAGAACATAGCGGGTATTGACAAGGTGAAAACGTACATTCCGTCGGGGTTCATGGACTCGCCAGTGAAGAACTCGAAGTCCTTGAAGTTGGGAAGAAGCTTCTCCTTGACGTAGGCCTGAGCACCCTTCTCGAACGCGGTGATGGTGTCAGCGGGAGCACCCTTCTCCTGAAGAGCAGCCTTGACAGCCTTCATGTAGCCTGATTTCTAAGTTAGTGAAATAGTTCGTCAAAAAGGTAGCTGGGGGTTTGTTCGTACCCTTGAGGTAGGAGAGGTAGCTCTTCTTGTCGAAAGAGGTGCTCTGGAGACGGAAAGAGCTGACGATGTTGTTGACCTTGGTGACCTGGTCGTCGAGATCCTCGGCAGCCTCCTCAGCAGAAGCGTTGGCACCAATGTCTGGGGGGAAAAGATTAGTGTTAGAGCGGAGTGAGAATATTGTTTACTTTGGAACCACGTACCGATGTTACCAACACCACCCTCGTCGATCATGGCACAGTCAGCCTCGTAGACGATGCCATCAACCTCCTTGAGGTCGTAGGAGTCGGAGATGAGCTCATCATCGGTGAGGATATCCTATTGTTGCGGGGTTCAGCGACAGATCATGCGAATACAAGACAAGACATCGAGCGCGGGGTTGTTCTGGTTGGGCGGGGAGAAGGCGGGGCTGTAGGACAAGACATGTTGTAGTATCGGGCTTGTCTGTTGCTCTTACCTTGTAAATAAGCATGATGGCGGTTGGGTCGAGGTGAGACCTTGAAGGGAAATGGTATGCGACTGGAGAAGAAAAAGTGAAGCTGATGAGACTGGCAAAGAGGAGCAAAGCCAAAGGGAGAAGAGAGCCTGATGATAAAAATCAAAGGCCAGTGGCGGGGTCGTCTGGTGGGGTTAGGTACATTAGCGCCAGACTGAAAAAAAGCACCGCACTAATATTTTTCCATCTTGGAAGTGCATGCATGCAGCATAAAGTTATGTATGATTAGACTTACCTTATTGAATCTTTATGAGTCTCAAAGAATAAGGTCGTCACGGTTCTGAAGTTTACTTCTTTATTATAAAAAATGTTCTAATCTTGTCACGTTGAATAGTGAGAGATGAACATAAATAGTCCATATAAAGCTAGCCTGGTATTCTCCTTGGCAAGTAAGCGAACCCCCATGAGTTCGTTCAATCACAAGCTGTGTCTGTATGTAAGTGAGATGGGTAGTTGCAACAACTAGAGCCAGACAATAGAGTAGAGCCTGTGGGCTAAAACACAATGCGTCGTATGGCTTACAATATCATTGCTTATAGGAAATTGCTCTAATCACATATGTCAAGCTCATTTTGAACTCATCTTTTGCTCATTCAAGAAACTCAACACTAGCATCCGCATTTTCAGCCTCGTAACCCTAGATATTCCAGGATCATAAACACGCGTATCAACAGCCAGGGTCAACATTGCCCCGGGTTTACGGAAAACTTACGCGAGTTGACTTGCTTCAACCTCAGGGACAGCGAATCTTAACGACGGCAGCTGTCTATCTTAGTAGGCAGGCTGTAAGCAGAGAACAACGACAGCAGACATATGACCTGTTGTTGACGTTTCCATGGCATGAGCCACAAGAGGCTTTGCAGGGCTGCGGGCATGAACAGGCGATGCAACGCTAACAAGAATTGGTAGGGATGGGAGCATATTCGTACGTTTTCTGATTCCATTGAGCATTGGCGGATGGCGTACCCCTTAAATATCACAACTCGTTGTGCCTTTACATTATTCATTGCAGCTGACCTGAATGTGATCTGATAATGCTCACTGTAAATACGTGGGCTGACGGTCATGCCGCCACTCCCGGTTTCTTCAGGAGTCATCAGTTCAGAGGGCACTTGTACCTGAAATCGCGCATTGAACGTCATGATTTCTGGGGTGTCATTCGCAAAAGGAGATTGATTACAGGTACCTTGCTCTTGGCATTTCGCTCTCGCTCGCCTTGTCGCACAGTTCTCTTGCTCCGAAGCTCCCGGCCGGGCTCCGTGTCCGCTGACAGCTTTACTGTATTCAGGCCTTTTTTTACAGAGGTCGCCACTTGAGCGCCGCGGGCGATTGGACGGACGCGCCTTAATCTAATCTTGCTTGCGCTTAGGTCAACTTGCCATCAACATCGACACTCCCTTTTCATAAATTCCTTCTATCCTCCAGCTACCTTCATTTGTCCTTGTCAGAGAGTCTCTACCTACCAGAGTCTTGTTTGTTACCTTGCTTAATTGGTTTCCCTTTTCTTTTTTTAATATTCCCGTGCAGTTCCTCTGTGCGACTTGCGTCAGACTATTTCTTCCGCTCCTTGGCCGCAACCAACTACTCCAACCATACACGCGACGCATCGTTATCTCCAATAATTCAACCCGTCATGGGCAACGACAGCTCCATTCTCGCCGACGGCTCGGCCATGGTTGCGCCCGGCACGTCGCTCAACCACACACTCTTCGAAACAGCGCTACCGCCGCTGCCTGTCTACAGCCTCGAACTACAACCTGACATGTTTCCCTGGGTGTCCGACTTTTGGCTGAACCTCCTCGCCCCCGTCATCGTCTACTGGATCTTGTCCATGACCTTCCACGCTATCGATGTCTATGACTTGTTCCCTCAGTACCGACTACACACCCCCGAGGAAATCACCAAGCGCAATCACGTCTCCCGTTACGAGGTGGCCCGTGATGTTATCCTGCAGCAGATCATCCAGGTCGTCACCGGTGCCCTTCTCGCCTTGTCCGAACCTCCCGAGATGATTGGCAAGAATGAATACGATGTTGCTGTCTGGGCTACTCGCATTCGAATTGCCCAGAGAGCTATCCCGGCTATTCTTGGTCTGGTCGGCTTCAATGCTACTGCTATCTCCAAGAGTCTGCTCGACTCTTATCCCCTGCTGGCCGGGGCTGTCGCTGGTGGCTACTACCCCTCGCTCGTCAACGCAAACTCCGAGCCAGCTTTCGCATCGTGGGAAATGACCTTTGCCAAGGCTATCTATTACTTCTTGATCCCTGCTGTCCAATTCTTCATCGGTGCTGCCATCATCGACACATGGCAGTATTTCCTCCATCGCCTGATGCACGTCAACAAGTGGCTCTATGGTAAGTTTGACGCATGGAGAGGCCGCAGTGCCTCTGCGATCTGGAGCATCGTGGTAGCTAACTGTGTCTAATAGCCCATTTCCATTCGCGTCACCACCGTCTTTATGTACCCTACGCTTACGGCGCTCTCTACAACCACCCTGTTGAGGGCTTCCTCCTCGATACCCTCGGCGCAGCCATTGCCTTCAAGGTTACTTTCATGACTTTGCGCCAGGGCATCCTCTTCTTCTCCATGTCCACGATCAAGACCGTCGATGACCACTGCGGCTACGCATTCCCCTGGGACCCTCTTCAGGTTGTTACCAGCAACAACGCCGCCTACCATGACATCCACCACCAACACTGGGGTATCAAGACCAACTTTGCCCAGCCCTTCTTCACATTCTGGGACACTCTCCTCGATACGAAGTACAAGGGCTCGCGAACCAACAAGCCCAGTCAGAAGAGCGCCGAGGTCGAAGAAAAGACCCAGTAAATTTACCTTGAGAAACTGGTACACGACTTGTTTGATTTCGACACACGGGACACATGATTACACAATCCAAAACAGCAAGAAAACAAAAACATAATTATCCGATTACTTGGGAATCGCCGGTATGCGATCTGTTTGTCGGCAACTATCAGGAGGCGCTTTTCGTTATGGTTTTTGGATTGGCTGGGATACGACGGCAATTTCAACATCGGCACTTATCGTCACGGCTCGAAGCTTGCGGTAATAATATCAACCTTTAATTCACGGCTCTAATGAGGCGCCTGATGGACCAACTCCTTGGGCCTAATACTTTCTTCCTACTTTCGTTATCTTACTACCATTCTTAACCTCTACAGTCGAGGCCCATCAGGAGACTGGTTGAGCAGTGGCAGAGGCTGGCCTTCCCAGGACGGCTATGTTGGATGGGCGCATATTTCCGCCCGAATCGTTTTATACATCTGGATTGTACGATATTTATTTGGGAATGCGACTGATGAAACAAGTTTGATGGCAAAGGACATAGTCTGTGAAAAAAGTCGGCCTTGAATGTTTGTTCCTGTGCAATCAGTAATCCAATTATCCACAAAAGGCTAAGTGAGAAGAATAGCATTGGAGGGCATAAATAAACCGAACACTTCTATTGACACACTGAATTGACAGTGAATTTAAGCATCAGTTTGGACTTGTGTATTTTTGCAAATTATCTCGAAAGGTATAAGGTGATGATGATGACGGGATGGCATAGCGATGTTGCAAACTCCCTCGGTAATGGGCAAGGATGAAGATGAGGTTCAATAATGATATCGAGAAAGATGTGAGCATTATCATAATAGTCCATGTATGACCAGTAGTTAGATAGGGTAGGGTCAATGAAATCTCTAGATGAATGTGATGTGTAGAATATGATGAGCATTGCCCTAAGACACCATCATAAGTTACAAGTATCACACATTTGCAGCGACAACTCCACAATTCAGCCCTGCGAGCGATATTTCAAGGTTAAAGTTCACAGCTAATGAAAATTGTAAGAGCGTGTAAAATAAGGGGGTTATATTGGGCACGGGGCTTAGGCTCTGTGATATCGAGACTACGGCGAAACAACGAAACAAAGCTTTGATCAGTACTATAGATAGGTCGTCACGCGGGGAAGCTTCTGTGCTTTGACACTGGATTTCATCAGGAGAAGGAAACTCGAAGTGACTTGGAAATTACCGAAACCATGGGAACTCTGAGGCGCTATTTTTATTGCTTTTCTTGGTTGGAACTCGGCTCATGAACCTGAATAGGGGGTGATGATTCTTGTTAAGCATAACCGATAATATATTATGGTTTGTGTGCTTTGCTTCAAAGTTCATGTTCGGGACTTGACCGTCTCAGCGGTCATCAAACCCTGGCATCCCGTGAAAATAAACTCAGTCTTCGTTTTAGTCCCTGGATGGTTAATTCACTCTAAAGGATATTAGCTGGTACTACTCTAAAGTAGAAACAAACCAAGGCCATAGAAAACTGCTTGAAGATAGAGAATAGCTTCAAGACTTGGCCAAAACGATGAACTAGAATTATAGAATACTACAAGCAAGTTATAGCCAGCTGGATGGCCTTTTTTGATAGACCATGTTTTTCTTTCACCGCGTACCTGGGAACCTCGTATGATTGTCTGAGTCTGTATAGGTACCTTTCCATCCCTACGTGCGATCAGGAGATTAGGAGAGAGTACCTTGGTCCAAGGAGGCCGTCCATCCGAGCGATCCGTCACGATAATTCAAGTGTATCCACCTCTAGAGAGAGAGGCCTGGCACCTACGGCACAGCCGCAAATGCGAGATGGGGCTGAAAGATGGAGACTTTGATAAGAAAGGAGCCGAGACTTGGCAGAGGGAATTTTATCCGGTGTTGGCATCGGCATTGAGACGCAGATCAAGGCAGAGAAGTCGATGCCAATGTTGTGACGTGATCTATCACGACAGAAAAAAATACGGTTGGAGGGACGATTATGCAGGGTGGATATGTAGGTCTGAGACAAGGCAGAATGCATCTCTGTCAGATGCGTGATTGTTTACCTGCAGCTGTTGTCAACAGTGATGACTGACGTGGGCGTGATAGCTGCCAACAGATGCTTGCTTGGCAGACCGGAATCTTTTCTTTTGCCTGATGCGTCCGGCTCATTCTGGCCGCGTCTGGGCCTGTTTCTCGTCTTGACTGAAACCCGCTATCTAAAACCCTCGGTCAAGAGGCCGCTCGCTTGTCATGGACGGCACAGAACAGGCGAGTTTCAGATGGACGACTATGACTGGCCGGTTCCTTTTGAGACGACCATGAGAGTTTGCAAGCGGGCGGGAGTATTACAGTATACTGTATAGTACTCTGGCAAGTCAATTTTCTGGTGTCTGGCGGAGATGATTCATGTTGACTTGATTCTGTGGTAATGTTGCAGTGCAGAAGGGGATTGTTTTGAAGTTGGCTCATTCGCATTAAACTATTGGTAGCCCGTCGAGATGCACTGCGGATGCATCTGGCCAATCCTAGCCACACCCGTCCCTCCCCCTTTGATTAGCCAAGACCCAGGCGATTAAGCAAGGAGCTGCCAGAAATAAGCCCAACAGAACAGCCCGTCGCTGCCTGCTAAAAATGCCTCAGCTTTTATGACGTCTCAGCTGTTGTTCTAGGGGGCCCTAGGACCCTGGTCGAGCTCCACCACGATCCCCTTCGGCAATGAACCCACAAGGTCTCAGGCTGAGCGCTACGCCTATTTAGGTGCCATTCATCAAGATTAGTGGCCAACCATAACTGACAAATCTTGTAAACACCAGGGTGCCCTGTCAGCATCGCTATTTGAGATGCCCGTGCTGAAGATCGCCTTTTCCCCCTGAACTCTGTGTCTCTCCCTGCTCTGCTGGCGCCTTTGTTCCTCTGCTCATTGTTTCCTTTAGAGATTGGAATGCGGGCAGTTATTGATTGATGGGTAAGGTATGGATGCCAACGGTTGTAAATCAAGCTCGGATGGCGCTGATGGATAGTTCGAGCGCATGCATAAAAGCATTGCTGTGGGCAAGTAATATTCCATAGCGCAAGCCCAGCAGGCCAATAGTCAAGCCAAGAATGTTGTTCCCAGTTGCAGAAAGCCCACCCTTGACGCCGTTTGCAAGGTTCGGAGCCTCTCAACCTCTCACGATGATTCCTCAGCTGGTCTCACTGGGTACGCAACTGGAAAGGCCCAGGTCGGCTGAGCTGGGCTGAACTGGGCTGGGCTGGGCTGGGCTGGGCTGGGCTGGGCTGATGAATTTATTACAGCATCTACGCTGGCTGAATTGCTTGTTGTAGATTGGCGAGTAAGGTAATTAATCTAAGCAAAGGAAGGAGGGCGCCTTCCCCATCATTGCAAGACACACAATTGGGTCTTGCCTTCTCTCCGCGGATGGATTTTCAACATTGCCCCCATCCATTCTCAGTCTTACTTTACTTTTTCAGTCTTGCATCTACCTTCGCTCTCCTTCTTTACCTTAGTACCTATATTCTCCGTTCCTCATCTGAGACCGCCAAAGCCAATCTAACGCTCGCGACTCGAGTTCACGCCGTCTCTCTATTGACTTGATTAGTGGGACCGTCGTCCACGCCTCTCTCAGCTTCGGCCACCTCTTGGCCACGCCTTTACTCGAGTGTCGCAGGCGAGCCAAAAACAAAGCAAAGCAAAGCAAAGCAACTCATAGCAAAGCAAAAACAGCAAGCAGCGTCACTAGCCGCCCTTGGCCCTCTACTCACGCCTTTGTTGTTGGTGCTGTTGCTTGTGCTGGTGCTTCGCTTCGATACCCACGTCACGTCTCGCCTCGCCTCGTCTTGCGTGTCGCATCGCATCTGCGCTGCGCTGCCTTTGACGCCCTGCGATTAAGCGCCCGTCCTGTGCCGCATTCCAAAGGTACTCTAACTCATCCAGTATCGTGGTACTTGCCGACATTCGTCAAAGCCCGTATCAAGACCCCGTCGCGGCGCTTACTCTTCATCACTTGTCAGGCTTCCTTGCCCGGCCATTGGCTGGCAGCAAAGTTTGTCGTAATCTGGGAGTCTCGCCTCCAATCATTGCCAACCAGTATCGAGTCTCTAACACCACCTCGCCTCTGTCTGAACATGCGACAAGCACCCTTTGGTGTTTCATGAGCCTGGTGTTATTGCTTAATCTCGAGCTTTCCGAGTTCCCGCCACTCAAGTGCATAGGCGCTGTCGTGGACTTTTAGTTGCTTGCCAGATTAGTTCCAAGCTCATCATTAATCCCTACAGCGACCTGCGGGTTCCTACATATTTACTAAAGCAAGGACCCTTCATCTGACGCCTATCATGGATCCATCAACGACTCTCTTTACCTTTTTGCTGTGAGTCAGGTCCTTTCTTTGTCTTCCTTTCTTTCTTCCTCTTGTCATTCTCTTCCCGTTTGTTTGCTTGTTTGCTCCGTTCCTTCGCCTCGCTGGTCGATATTCAATCTACTCCCGCCAATTGCCATTTACGGAACCATTCAGTTGGTTTATTCATTTCCATAACAATCTTTATTCTGCTCATCAATTGGACCGGTTCCCATTTGAATTGGGCAGCTTCAATTTCCCAGCATTCCCTCCGTGTTTCAATTATCGGATCTTGTCATTCCATTCTGCACCCCAGATCGGCACTCGTTACCCAGAAGTGTCTTAATTGCCGTGGTATGCCCCAATTGTCTTATTTTTATACTCTCGCATGAATATCATCTGAATCTGGTTCTGCCCCGACCCACCCCCTGTTATCTAAGACAGTAAGTTGGAAAAAAACGAAATGTTGGAATCGCATGTTTTCTTTTGTCTCACAGGCGCAAAAGGGCTGAGCTGAAGTCAGCGTTGGTCCCATAGCAGCCAGCCTCACAATTGCGTTGATCTGATATCAGGATGGGGAATTGGGCCTGATTGCAGCTCGAGTTTCCATCTGCTGGATTGCAAGGCATCGTAAACCATGGGGTTGCTTACTGGAGATCCCGGCTGGCCACTCCCTGTCTCCCCACGATTGCCCGCTATATTATTTCATATGCATCGTGCCAATGTTTCTTACCCCTTGTCCCCAGTGCGTGTGGCTGGCAGTCTGATGCAATCTCCCTCCTACACCCTTTATTTCTTTGCTTCTATTCCCTTTCCATGTGGTGACCCGATGGCTTTGAACGGCGGCCGCTGACAAGCATCCCCAGTCAAACACACCCTTCAACGCAGTCCGTGCAACTTATCGGGTCGTGGGACAACTTTAGCCAATCTTATCCCATGCAAAGAGACATCCGGCGGGGCCGTGGTCAGTGGAGAGGTTGCTATTCTTTTCGCAACATTGTCTGCGACGACGTTTCCGTCTCGGCTCTTGCGACGGGCGCTGGTGCTGCAGGCACAGGCTCAGGCTCAAGCTCAGGCACAGACACTGCTGCTGCACCTACGTATTCAAATAAGAGGCACGGTGGTCTCAAGATGGGTCACACCTATTATTACTACGTATGTTGTCGTGTTTTCGTTTTTTGTTACTACATTGTATTTTGTATCCAAGACATTTCTCTCCCTTGCGTCAGTCTAACAACCCACCTACCCATATATCAACTCTCATTCACCCAACCACTCTGGCGAATTCTATCAACCTCTTCACTCCTTATTCATTCATTTTCTATGTTCACCCATTTCCCTATCATTATCTAATACATAAATTCATTCCTTACTTAATTCGTTCATTCATTCATTCTAACAATGGGCTTTCAGTATGAGATGGACGGCTCTGTCGAGACACACGACCCAGCCTTGCCTTCAACCACAGCATGCCCTTATCTACCTGGCCAAACTGTTAATACCTTGATCGTTCCTGTCGAGCAGGCTCTCCGGCAGCGAAGTGCTTCTCTTACCTCGATGCATGCTACCGATCTTAAAACCATGAACCCCGATGCCAAGTACACCACACCTCGACCCGCACCTTCAGTTCCAGCCAACCAAATCCCATATCGGGTTGGTTCTTCTCCTTCGCTACACCACAAGTCTTCTTCCCGGTCATTATCCCCGGCACCGGCGGCTTGGAAACGCTTGTTCGGTCGCAGATTGAATAGTCGGGATGGTGAGCGCAGTCGGTCTCCTGTCCGCAATGATATGTTTGATCTAGCTGAGGATCTCGATGATCGCTGCACAACTTCTTCTTCTGAGGATACCCGTACGAGGGACATCTCGCCTGAGTCCCTTCGACGCTTCCTATCCGACGACATCCCTCGTCCCGACTCCAACCGCAGCGAAAGACCATCGTTGATCATCCCCGAGGACATTGTGGAAGACAATGAGAATGATGATGACGACAACTTTGCGTCTTCGGCAGCATCTGACCATCAAACTTACATGACTCGTCTCTCGCCACCCCCGATCAAGCGTTCTGCTTCTTCCGAGTCTGTCATGACCGATGCTATCGGTTCGAGTTCCCTCCCTCTCATCCCTACCGAGCCTTCAAAGCAGAATGTAAGGGAGACAAATGAAGTACCTGCATCGGCAGTAATACCTTCTCGACCTAGGCTCGAGACCCTTCGACCACGTGCTCCGATCAACCCTGCCACAAGCTTCTTTCTCTCACCCATGACACCAAACTTTCCTGACGATGAGGGGACCAATTTCATTGACCTGACCGATGACGAGGACGATGTTATGTCAAGCAACAACAGTGAGATTCTGGCACTCCAGCCTACCACTGGCATGTCTCCTACGACCGGCTCTTTCGAGTGCTATAGCCTCCCCGAGTCGCAGGAGCATGGAAGTAAGGTCACGATATCTCAGCCGGCTTACGCCAAGATCAACTCTCCATCTCTTCTCTCGCGCAGCGATTCTGGCTTCACCATTAGTGGAGGCAATTTCCTCGGTGCTCCCATCGATACAGGACTCGATGATTTCGCCGCAGAGTTGGGTTGGATGGCTGACATTATCGGCTCCAAGGCGAATTAAACACAACACACACATACACTCTTCATCCGACGCTGTACAACACCTTCTTCCTCTGGGATTCGTCACTTCCCATGACCAAAACTATCTAAAAGGCGTATTATTTTGATTTTTAAAAGATTTCCAGTACAACATTTGTTGGGCACTATGGCGGGTTTTGCATTTAGGAGTCCTATGGATCTACACGGGAAAGGCTCAAAAACAGGCAACTGAATGAGTCGCCGAAACACGATGTCGTGTAACATAACAACACCTGAGTGATAATAAAGGAAGGATCTGGGTGGTGCGCGAGGCATAATAGATGGACTTTCAAGGAGTATGTGAAGGAAGCATAGGATGGTACGGTTCACGAGACGAACGATATGGCAGTCACGGCAACACAACTTGGGTGGACGGCAGGCGAATTCTACGGTTTGGGTTGATGTGGTTGGTTTCATTTGTGTAATGTAGATGGCCTGGCAGTCAAAAGGTTAAAAATCTTTATAAATGAGACATATGACACACTATACTTGCAAAGTTGAATTTCGCACTTAATAAGTGATGTGCCGAATCTTGCAACGCCTGGCTTGAAATGAATTTCTTGATTTGTTCTCGGTATGGAGTGTTTTCATACAGTTTTTGTACATGTATACAGCGGCTCTATCGTGCTATCGTATCATGAACGCCCTCAAAACAACTATGTGGTGGAGACGATATATAGTACACCCATTATCTAGAATGATGCCTTAGGCCATTCGTCTTGTTCAATACTTCTATGATTGTTGGACTGCCTCTGGAGGGTTCTCTGCTGGGGCCGGTAACGGTTGAGAAGTCTGTGTTGGAGCCGGGGTTGAAGCTGTTGGAGCACCAACAGTTCCAGACCCGACGGCTGCTGGGGGTGCGACAGTCGGAGTTACAGTAGGTTGTGTCACTTTGTTCGGTTTAAGTTGCTTGGGAGTTTGTTCAACCTCCGTCATTTTCTCACCAGGAACCTGGGCACCATCCGCTCCCTCTGGGGGTTTAAGCTCAGAAACTTGTTCCACGGGCTTGAAGTTTTCTCCGTCCTTGGTGGCCTCGTTGGGTGCGACCTTCTTCTCAGGGCCCTTCTTCTCTGGGTTGAGGAAGCGTTCAGGAACGCCTCTAGCGGCATATGTCCCGCTGCCAACCCAGGCACCGAGTATGCGACTCCAGCGGTACTCGCCGCGGGTAAGGCGTTGGATCTCACGATATGCGTAGGCGTTGTAGTAAGGAAGTCCAGTGCGTGGATCACGGTAGCGGGCGGGATGATTTGTGATTACGCAAAGAGGAGCAGGGGAGGGTTCTGGAAACGGTTAGTATAAGATGTTGCTGGTCTGGAGTCGATGGCGACTTACTGGAGAGTTTATTCATCTTGCGACCGAAGATGATTTGAGTCTGAACACTGCGGTCCTTGAGGGCGTTGTTATCGAAATTCTGGAAGATAATAGCGTTGCGAGCTCCAGTTGAAGGCCGAGGTTGAGACCCAACGGGTTGGGTTGCAGCAGGGGTATCGGGGCTGGTGGATTTGGTTGCAGGATCAGGCGGGTTAGATATGGGCTGGAAGCTTGCTGAAGAATATGTTGATGTAGCCTCTGCTGAAGGTTTTGATTGGGTCACAGAGATAGCGGGCGAGGGAGTATGAGGAGGGACAGTAGCAGATAGCGTAGGAGGAACAGCTCCTTGGGATGTATTAGGCGGCGCAAGGACATTAGACTTGGGATTGCCGTAGCCCAGCATCGGCGGTGCAGCTCCGTTGACACCGATACCTGGAGGAGGAGCAAGCACAGGCGCCGCAAGGACGCCAGACGGCTTGGAGTCTGAAGAACGGGCTAGTCCTGCTGGCGGAGTCATGAACGTGTTTGTTGATGTAGGACCTCCAGGCGTAGATGGGGCCGGAGACGGTGCAGCAAGACCACTGGGAGGAGGACCACGAGAAGGGGCAGGGCATGGTGTTGGTATAGATGCTGAATCTGGAGGAGCTGGAGCGGCGAGACCACTGGAAGGAGTCGGCAGCGGATAAGGTGGCGGTGGCATAGCCATTGAAGGAGTCACCTCGTCGGACTTGGGAGTAGGGGGATGACCCCCAGTTTCTCCTGTTGCAGGTGGATTTGCAGGCGCCGTGATGCCATCCTCAACTTTGGCTGGAGTAGTTGCACTGACGTCTTTGGTTTCTGACGTCGAAGTCGGTTCTATTGATGCTGTAGTCGGTTGTTGGTCTGGCGATGTTTGCAATTCGTTCTTGTCCTTGGATGCAGCACTATCTGCAATAGTCGTGCCGTTTTGTCCAACCTCCTTCTTCTCTTCCACCAAAGCTTTATCCTGCACATTATCCTTCTCTTTTTCCTTATCCTTGCTTTTAGCTTTCTCGCCTCTCTTCCTCTTCTCCTTCGCAGACTCCTCAATCACCATGTGCCTACCCATCCACTCTCCAATGCCACTCCAGAAGGTGATAACAGGTCCTTTAAGCGTTCTGTTATGAAGAGCTGCCAATTTCGCTCGACGTTCCTCCTCGCGTTGTTTTTCGGCCTCTTCCCATCGATTCAAACTCTTGCTATTGCGCTTTTCCACAATAGCTGCCTCTCGTAACCGCTCCTCCTGTGTCATGGGAGGCTTCTTCATCGCCTCCAGTTTAGCTGCCTTCTTCTGCATTTGAGCAAGCTGCTTTAGCCGACGCGCCTCTCGCTCCACCATCTGTTGATGAAGCTGCTCTTTCGATAGCCGGGTTGTTTGACGGGAAGACGCTCGAGTAGGTAGGTCGGCAGGAGAGGGTAGCCACGAAGTGCGCTCGGATTTCTTCTTAGGTCGTGGCGCAGGCTTCGCTGGTGCGGTCGACGTTCTGGTTGTAGGGTCGATACGGACTTTCTTGCGGAACTTTGCAGGAATGGCTTCTTGGGCTTTTCGCTTGCGCTGAGCGGCACGGCGCTCTTTGGCCTGTTTCTCGAGCTCCTTCTCGCCCTCCATGTCATCGTCGTTATCGTTGTCATCTTCATCGTCGGAGGAGTCCATCTGCACATCTGATCCGTTCTCATCGACATCGGAGAAGCCCTGGTCGTTCTCGTCCTCGGCGAAAAGCAACTCCAGGTCTGAATCAGGCTCCTCATTGGCAAGCATCGATTTCATTCGGTTGCCGGCGGTCGAGCGGCGTTTTCGAGTCGTGGCTAGCCATTCTATCTTCTCCTCTTTGTTGGCCCGACTCTCAGCACTATTGCTGGGGCCAGGGCCCTTTGTGACCTCGATGTCACTGTCATTGTCGCTGTCGCTGAGGCTGGACAAGGAGGACAAAGGGGTCCCCGTTTCTGAGGGTTTGGGATCCGTTTCCATCGCGAGTAATCGGTTGTTGGAACGAATCGAGTCTTAGCGATATCACATGGCGTAGTATACTCGATATTTGAATTGATGCGGTGGGACGTTGCGATGTCGCGGCTTTACGCCCAGGTGTTTAAAGATGTAAGGGAGACGCGTTTTTGGTGGGGAGAGATTGAATGGTTTTTTTTTTTTTTGGCTGACATCACAGAACTAGCCCTGTGACAGTGTAACAAGATAGGTGCAATTCAAAGACTGCGATTTAAGAGACTCACTACTACAATGAGCAAAGAATCATGATTAATAGTTAAGATATTAATATTCAAATTTCGTATCGATATATATTTGCCAGTCGTAGATGCATACTGTGTATTTATAAACCTACTCAGTTCCTACCCAAACGCCGTGTCCTTCATGCTAAACAAAAACTCCTTCTCATGATCCTCACGAGTACAGTACTCTCTAAAATGATTGACTATACCACGATCCCATCATCAAAATTGACCTCTGTTGAGTGTCAAGTTCGTGGGGACGCTAAACATAGTCGGACCTATATGGGAAGTCTCAGTAAAAGCTTCACAGCGCTTCTCTTTGTGCTCGGGTTATATGATGCCAGAGACTGTGACGGCCTAATCGAAGGAAATGGTCCTCTCAATGCCAGCTCCTAAATCTCATCTGGGGCAAATTCCATGTCTTCGGTAGCCCATTCTTTACAGAATCCAAACCAATTGCGAGCAAGACAGCTTCGAGTTTCTGGAAGGGATGTACTCGTGACGTCGTTCACCGTGCCTGTAGGCGCAGCAGTGACAGGCACATTCGTAATTTGGCCGGGCTCGGCGGTTGTTGTAGCCTCGACCTCGTCGCGGCAGCCCCAGAATCGGCCGGGCGTGTGGCAGGTGGTGGTAGAGGAAGACTCTGTGGCTGTAGTTGTGCTTGCCTCCGTCGTTGTCTTGTCTTTGCATCCGAACCATCCAGGCGTCTTGCAGGTAGAGGTGGACGACGATGTAGTTGACGTTGTAGCCGTGACTGGTGTGGTCTTATCGAGGCAGCCCCACCATCCAGGCGTTTCGCAAGTTGATGTGCGGGTGCGAGTTCGAGTACTCGTGGAGGAGGCGGGTGATGTAGTCGTGGACTCAGTTCCATTGCTCTCGTACATCTTCCATTGAGCACAGTCCCGACACTCAGGGGTACGCTTGCACTCCGGAACATCATCGTACTTGGTAATAATATCGTCGATGACAGAGCGTATGCGATGTGTACCAATTCCAACCCTCCATCCCTTATCAGCTACAACATCATACACACATTCATAGCCGGTATGGCAAGCACTTTCCATAGCATAGCCACCGTACGTGCAGGAGGCGGCTGCGCCATTGCATGTTCCGATATAAACAGGGTCTGCCGTGTGACCGAAGTGGAACGTGCCAGTGTTTTCGCGCATTTGTGGATAGTCGGGGTTGGCACCGGGAGGAAGAGGTAAGCCCAACCTAGAAGCTGGGAGAGCCTCTGGTACGGCCTCAAATGTAACAACAGGCAGGCCATAAGTCATGCCCAACATGGACGTTACAGCACCGCCTAACGAGTGACCTGTAAGCCAGACCTGGGCATCTGGATAGAGCTCCGTCACGTTCGAGTAAAGTTCGCGGGCAGCCGCGTAATATCGATTCTCTTCCCGCAGGGCCTGGACAACACAAGTGTTGTTACAAGAATATGTACCAGTGGCACAATCACAAACTTGATGCCAAGTCCACTGGCCCTGCTGAGCGCAGCAACAGCTGAAGAAGAGATTGTCGTTGACCTTGTCGTTGGTAGTAGTGCCTTCACCATCAAAAACAGCAGTCGTCGTGCCCTTCAAGCCGATGACAATAGTTGAGTTTGTATCATCAACAAATATGTGCCCTCGAAGGCCGTCGGACTCCCATCCGAAATCGGCGCTACGGTTCCATCTCTCGCCAACATCCTCCCAGTCGGCATCGGTATCATGTTCAACATATGCGTCAGCGGTCATAAGAGCCATAGTCAAGACGGTATTTTTGTCTTTGATATCGGGAGAAGACACCTGGTCCATAGTCCATGCCGATGCATCGAGGACGGCTGCGTATCCCCTTTGTCGAGATTCGGCAACCATAGGGTCAACAACTGATGGCCTTCGATCGACCAAACGTTGAATCGTCTCGGGACGACTCTTGGCTTGTAATCGGGAGATGTCATATTCTCCATAATCGTCTTCGGCAGCCAAGTACACTCTCGACGCATCATGAATAATATCTCGCCTCCGATGAAGGCCAGGATGTAGATGTGTGCCATGATGATAAACGTGTCGTAGGCTGAAGGTGTGCTCGGCTGGCACAGGCGCTTCTGGGGCCGAGGGAAGAGCTGGCCCAGGCGGTAGCAATATATCGTCAGAATATCGGCTGTCAGAGGCAGGACTAGAGGCGGCGGATGGCGAAAAGGCGAGGAACGATAACAGTAGGGCAGCGGTTACACGAGCGGTCGAGGCGCATCGAAAGCCCGACGACCGGGAATGTTGATTTGTTGTTGTCATGACGGCGTGAACCATCCTAACGAGGGAGCAAGATGCATGCGCGTTGTTGCTCGAGAGTGTTGATAATGAAGATGAAAAAGAAGTAGGAGAGGAGATGAACGAAGGCGACAGTCAGTTATCTACGTAGGTAACCAGCCTATGATGTTACATATGCACGCGGGCGCTATCCTGGTGGGGACTTTCAGAGTAGTGAGGTAACGAAATGGCTTGTCAACGAAACGGGCCAACAATTTACGATAGGGACATGGAGGGAAGAAGTATCCTCGGTGTCTTTTCACCAGTGAAGGTACATCTTAGCATTCACCGCTCTAACAATACATGCTAAGCCTTGGACCAGAAGCTCTCCAATAGTACATGGCTGATGGAGGGCCATGTGACGGCTCTGTTTCGACCTCTGGGGAGGCTTACGTAGTGCACGGGGTCCAAAGACACTGTCAAAGATCGATCACTGTATCGATTTGGGCTATTCCATTTCTGATAGTCTTGGAGCTTCTCTCTTATTCAACAAATTCGAAGCCATAGCTATTTCTGTTGGGGAGCTTTACAAATGATACCTTAACAACCACACATACCTACAAAATAGACGTCAGTTACACCAGGCAACAGGCCTTCCCTAAGTGAGACCTGCTGTATCCATAGACCGGGCTCTTAAAGTGGGGCGCCTTATAGTGGTTCCTGGGGTGGCGGCGCGTGTTTTCGCGCCGCGCGAACCTTTTGGCTGAGAGTGTTCTCAAATTTCCAAACCACCGTGCTTCGCATCGCAACACATCGTTGCATCAACAAAAAGCGGCACACGGCATTTTCTTACCACAGCACCTCATTTCGAAGCTAGAGCTAGTGCTCGGTCACCAAAATGACTGCTATGTACGTTATCTATCAAATCCCCCCTTTTCTTGCTGGCCATCCCAAAGCTCGAATCCCCTTAGGGTTCAGATGGCTTGATAGGCATTGCCGCAGCAACAGCTAACCTAGTCATCAAATTGCAGCGAGAGCTTCGACAACATCTACTTGGACCTCTCCAAGGAGAGCGGCAAGTGCAGATTCGCCGAGACAGGTTTCGGTTGGAAGCCCATCGGAGGCGGCGACACCTTTACCCTCGACCACAATAACATCGCCTCTGCGCAATGGAGTCGCGCCGCCAAGGGCTACGAGATCAAGATCGTGCAACGATCCAAGCCTGGTATAATCCAGCTCGACGGATTTCAGCAGGAGGACTACGATCGACTTGTCAAGGTCTTCAAGAATTGGTATAGTACCGTTCTCGAGAACAAGGAGCACGCTCTGCGTGGCTGGAATTGGGGCAAGGCCGAATTTTCAAAATCCGAGCTCACCTTCAGCGTGCAAAATCGACCTGCATTCGAGCTAGCATACTCGGAAATCGGAAACACCAACCTTGCTGGCCGTAATGAAGTGGCCGTAGAAATGGCCCTCCCCGAGTCTGGTGCCAATGCCCAACTAGGCGGTGCCCGCTCTAAAGGATCTAAAGCTGCCGCTGGCCGCGACCAACTTGTCGAGATGCGATTCTACATTCCTGGTGTCACTACTCGCAAAGAGGCCGAAGGAGAGGATGCTGGTAGCGATGCCGGTAACGACGAACAAGAAAAGAACGCTGCTACACTGTTTTATGAGACTTTGATCGACAAGGCTGAGATTGGCGAGACGGCTGGTGATACTATCGCCACCTTCCTGGATGTCCTGCATCTCACTCCCAGGTTCGTCCCGAAACACGCCGGCGACATTGATGCCGTATTTTTGCACGTTTTGGTATGCTAATGTGTTCTGCAGAGGTCGTTTCGATATCGACATGTACGAAGCCTCTTTCCGACTCCGAGGCAAAACATACGACTACAAGATTCAGTACGAAGCCATCAAGAAGTTTATGGTCCTTCCCAAGCCCGACGAAGTGCACTACATGCTTTGCATGGGTCTCGACCCTCCTCTGCGCCAAGGTCAAACGCGTTATCCGTTCGTTGTGATGCAGTTTAAGAAGGACGAGGAAGTTACGATTGACTTGAACCTCAATGAGGATGAGCTCAAGAGCAAGTATCAAGACAAGCTTGAGCCTCACTACGAGGAGCCTCTCCACCAAGTTGTGGCCAAGATATTCCGTGGCCTGGGCAACAGAAAGATATCATCGCCTGCCAAGGACTTCATCACGTACGTTCTTTATCTTCTGCTCACCGATCCAAACGCTGACTTGTTTTTAGACATCGCAGCCAATACGGCATCAAGTGCTCCATCAAGGCAAGCGAGGGTTTCCTCTACTGCCTGGAAAAGGCCTTCATGTTTGTGCCCAAGCCTGCCACATACATCGCGTATGAGCAGACTCAATCGGTCACTTTCTCCCGTGTTAGCGGAGCTGTTTCGGCTTTGTCAACATTTGATATCACGGTCCTGCTCAAGAATGGCGCCGGTTCATCTCAGTTCAGCAACATTAGTCGTGAGGACCTCAAGGCCCTTGAGAGCTTCTTCAAGCTCAAGGGTCTGCGTGTCAAGAACGAGATCGACGAGGACGCCAACTTACTTGCTGCCGCGCTGAACCAGGAAATGGACGACTCTGAGGATGAAGTCGTCGCCAAGGCCGACCGCGGCTCAGCAGATGAGGATGAAGAGAGCGTAGACGAAGATTTCCGCACTGACAGCGAAAGTGACGTTGCGGAGGAATACGACAGTGCACACGAGAGTTCTGGCTCTGGCAGTGACGAAAGCAATGTAGATGAAGACGAGGAACGGGGCGGCGGCGATGATGAGGAGGACGAGGATGAGCGTCCTAAGAAGAAGAAGAAGACAGGCTAAATGCAATGCATGCGGTAAGACACGTAAGCAGTTTAATGGAAGCGGGATTGGGGAAAACTCTCGGTCATGGAGGCTATGAGATGTCACCGGCGTTCGGGCTAGAAAGACGGTCTAATATACATCCTTTTGGATTCATGTAGTAGTAGCAGCTTTAGCAATTCGTATTTTTTTTCTCCATAGTCATTTTCGCCTGCGGACTGCATGATTCATTTCGACGTGGCTACAAGGTAAAAGCCAGTCATGAATGACAATAATGAATGGCTGAGGTTTGTAGATCCTGTCACAATATGTAGGTCTCAGTTGTCTTTGACCAGTTGTGGGCTAGACGCCCTCGGGCCGTTTATACCTGGGATCCGTAATTGTCTAGGTCTCCAAGTGTGACCCATCTTGTCCGAATGACGAGGGTTCCCTGAGTTATCTTGCTACGTTATTCTGATCGTCCACCACTAGTCATCAGCCGCAAAAAGTGAGCTCGAAACGTCGTCTTGATCACACCTTAAGCTGCCTGGCACAAGTACTGTATCGTACGCCAAGTATATTAGGGCTACTATTCGCTTGAGGAGAAAGAAAAAGAAAAAAATGGATGTTCTCCGGGGGCGCCGTAGATCATTATCCCACGTGCATATGTACTTATACGTCCGCATAGAGAGAAGAATTGCTGTTTTTGTAGGTGGGGAACAACACTTGTTGAACGTTTTGGGCTTGGCTCGACGATCAGGGGCCCTTGATCGGCGATGACAGACAGCCCAGGTATTCGAGAAGGCGGCTACTGCAAGGCAAGATGCGAAGATGCTTTTTACTGGCAGCTGAACGAGTTACATGATGCTAAGTTCTCGTGGTGTTGGAGATCATTTTAGTCGACGAAGATTAGGGTGGTGTATCTCGGTAAATCCAAGATCTAAGGGTGTTTTGATTGAGTAAAAAGCTATGTTTCGGTACTATTGTAGCTGGAGACAGAGGGTACCTATCCTCCAGAGAAACACTACCTTGTCGATTAAGGTTTGTCCAAAGATCAGATCAGCCAGGGGTTTAGGCGAAGTTTTGCTTTTGCCGAAGTCCGAAAGGAACAGGGAGAGAGGGCAAGAAAAATCCTTTCAACACTCCGGCTCCGAAGTGGACATGAGAAAAGCCCGAGTGAGAGCCAGGTCCGCTCACTTGAACAGAGGCTGTAGTGAGCACTGAAGGCAACTTTTATTACGACCATGATGCACGCGACTCAAAGTACTTTAACAATACGTAACCGGCTCACCGGCCTGCAGGATCGCCAAGGGGCTGTGAAGATATCGCGGATATTACCTCAGGTAGGTCCAGTTACAGGGCCCTTACATGATCTGATCTCCCAAAGATAAAGAAGCCCCTCCATCATTACAACTAAAACGAAGTCGAGGTATTTCATAAAGTTCCATTGCTGTAGTTTCTGACTCGGTTAAAACGTAAATATGACTTGATTGATCTCATCTCGGAGCTGTAAGTGACAGGGAGGTTGACCTGTCATGATATCTATAAATCGTCCTTCTCACCAAGCAAGTGTTTCCCTTCAATCTCACCCCAACCACTCTTCCACTTCTCTCCTGCCTGAAGGGAAATCCAGCCGATGACAGGTCCACACGAATGCGTCCCCTACATCCATCCCCTCGTGTAGTACTCGGTAGAGACACCCAGGGCAGCTTCCACGCGCCGCACTTTCCCAAGCACCGTTGGGTTCAGGACAGGGTTGTGAGTTATCTGTGTCCTTGGAATGGAATGGGAGAGTGCGGCTTCATTTCCGGGATACCGACTTGTTTCCGCTTCTTGCCATGATATGCTCTTTCCAAGATTCTTTCTAAGAGGCAGGTACTGCCGTGTAAGGTACTGTACTGCACTTCCCGTCCCGTCTGCGATGGCTGCCCGTTTGCTGGAACATTTGTTCCCTTCTTCTCTCCTACTCGTGAGCATGTAAGACAGGGCTGAATATGCACTTTCTGACAAACCGATATTGAATGCCGTGGCTAAAGAAGTGACGAAAGCCGATTATGCAGCCCCTACATGATGGAGGTCGGCACGCATGTTTCACAGGAAAGTCAGCTTCAAGCCAAGGAAAGCAGGCAGGTACAAGCTCGCTTAACTTCAGCTGCTCACTTTCGTTAGGTTTAGTTTCTCTCCCATCAGCACGTGCGCTCGCTCATTCTCCAAACTTCCAGTAGGAGCGAGACGCAAAAAGTCAATGCCAATGTCATCACCAACAACAACATCAGCCTCAGACAGAAGAAACGCTCACGTATCCGGCGGTGACGTCGAAGAAGGGAGGGCAATGCACTGCTGTACCTGCCTAGGTACAGTACATGCATACGCACAGCCCAGCCCACAAAAAACCGTTGTCTTTCATGTTCCTTCCTAACGCCGCCCCTCCAAAACGACATATCAGCTCAACGGCCAACAACCACATTTGGCTCCAGCAGTCGCCAGCTCGCCTCTAAACGTCTTAGCTCCAGCATCCAACATGAATTCCTTTAGCCCAGGGTCCTCTTTTCTCAGGCATGGCATACTTCCTCGTTGGTTGGGTTACAAGCTTGCGGCCCCCCCCTGGGTTGTAGCCAGCCACCCCCCGCTCCTCGGTTGCGAACCTAGGATCAGACCACCATAGTACAGACATATACAGAAAGAGATGGTACGCAGACCAACTTGGTGAGTGGCCATGTGTACCTAGTGAAAGAGCTCATTCTAAATTAATGGTGCCATCTACAGTATAATCTCCTTCTGGTTAGGTCTGAAACAATCGGTTCATGTCGTAAAAGCATGTCGAAAAGAAGCTTGTGGTGCCATCTAGCATCATGATGGCCGTACATTCATTGCCTAGGTCATCGTACCTAGCATCTCCAGTTACCTCCTCGCTTTCCAACTGGCCTGTCCCCTGGGGCCCTGATGAACCATCGGGTACACCAAGGCTGGCTGAGCTGGGATCTTGACACAACTAGTTAGCTTATGCCATTTACAAGATAACTGACAGTCACTGCTTGCTATCCGCCGATTACGAGCCAGAGTTAAACGGAGGTGTACGAATAGCCTGATACCAGGAGATCCCGATCTGACGGCTCACAATACACCCAGCAACATTATACAGTATCGCGCCAGACTGACGAGCCTCGGAGACCGGCTTTGGCAGGGAGGACATATGCGCCTCGTCATGCACCCTTCCGCGCTTGACATGTGAGCGGTAGGGCTTTTCAGTTCAAGATGTCCAATAAAGACTGAATGAGCAAGGTTTCAATGTGCCGATCACTTTGGAAAGAGCACAGATGCTCAAAGTACCTCTCTGTCAGTCCCCGTCTTGGTCTCAACCCCGGTTTCCAGTCTCCCGCCCCCCGGGAGCCCACCTACTTCCCAGTCAGCCAGCTCCAACTCCAACTCCAGCTCCCCAGAAGCTGTTCTTGAGTCCCCCTTTAGGCGGTAAAGGCGGGGACACTGCCAATTCGATAGTCGAGTCAGTGCTTGCAAATGCAATCGGGGAGTCGACTTGAATCCACACCTAGCTTCTTCGTCATCCAGCATTGGTTTTTCCCACGGCCACGGATTCAAACTAGCCACATCCTCCTATTGGAAGCTTACAAGTTCACGTGGGGGAAGAAGAAAAGCTTGTCTTGCCTTGACACAACACTCTCAGATTGCCCTATGTTAATTTTGACACAACAAATCTCAACATATCCAATGCATGAGGCGAATACATAACCACACAAGAGTGTAGTCATCAAGGGCCTCGGACGACAATCCACTCAGGCCTCGGGATAACATTGGACATCCCCGTGACTAGTCACTCGACTCTCACAGCTTCAGGGGAAGAGACAACGAAAGAGAAAAGGGAAGAAAAGGAGCGCTGACCAAGGCACGAGGAAAGGTAAGACTGCCGAGAGGGCCGAGCAGTCGATAGTGCGGCTGGAACACGAGTTGGTGAGTAAAGATGTGACGATGAGGGAAAAGTCACTCAACCCAGCATGTGCTCTGACGTTGACAATAGCATGCAGCAGGTACGCGGAGCGGTAGTGAGGGAGCCCTTGATTGTCGGTAGCGAGAAACAAGCACGGCTACTCATTCGCTCATCGATTGGGAAAGAAGCAAGGGCGGCAAAAGACATTCGATCTGTTGCTTGAAAGTTGAACGATTGTCTCGTGGTGCCGAGAAATCTCTGGTGTGGGGTGACTTTCTGTCTCCCGTTTGGTGGGAGCACGAGACTACGGCATAGCCCCTCCTCGACGGGAATAGGGCCATCGTTCTCTAGTCTGCTTGCCCGATGCGAATCGGCGCGTGGCGTTGGAACTATCGGGAAGGCTTGGGTGACGTCGAAATCTGCGGTTTCTAATTGCCGTATAAGCACTTGAGCGGTCCCTTTGACCAACAGCTCTCGTGAAGTACGGTGCCGGCCGTAGGCCCAGGCCGGACTGGCTGAACAGAAGTCGTTTATCAAGACGTTCACGGATCGAAGCTCAATCGCACTCCAACTCGCTATCTCATCAAGACTCCTATCTCCCAACGACAAGCCGTTGCTATCAAAGAAGCAGCCTGGGCACGCCTGGGTGCAGACACAAGCGATACCCAGCCCACTCCTCCAGATATCTAACGCAGTAACCGGACGAACACCCAAGGGAGCATCAAGATCCAGGGTCTTTACTATACCCTCCGAACTCCCCGAATGCCTAACATGGCGGGGGACCATACCGGGGACCAGTCATTCTATGACTTCCTCATAGAAGAGCCAGAGGTACGTTGACCAGTTGGTGATGGTGGTGGTGGTGGCGGCGGCGATGTAGAGTCTGTCCCTGTCCCCTTGTGCCAAGTGAATCGAAGGTAAGTGGTAAGTGTCGCCAAAGAGCATGGTCCAGCGTCCGAATTACTTGTGCCGAGGTCAATGCTCAATGAGGCATAGCAATTGAGCCATATCAAGACACCGAGCATCAGGCCAGTGGCTGAATCTCGAACCCACTGGTGTCCGTCTCCGCCGCGTCTCGCTCAAAGAATGGCTCAACCCATTGCATCATGTCGTATCGTCGCGACGTCTTGTAGTAGCGCAATCTTCTCATGGAACGAGCGGCAAAAGAGTAGCTCAGGGGAAGATACGACACGAGGCGAGGCGAGGCGAGACGGAACCAGGAGGAGACAGAAAAGTGGCAGCTCGGAGCACAGAGAGGGGGGGCAAAACATGAGACTAAAGAGAAAAATTAAAGTTGGAAATAAGTCTAACGTTTGGCGTTGCCGTTGAAGCAGATGATAGCGCCGGCGCCACCCGGCCACTTCCCACATCAACAGCCCATTTCGTCGCCGAATCGAACCAGCCGCGATGCGCCGCCGCGGCTAGAACCAGAACCGACCGACATCGAGACCCACCACCCGGTACCCGGAATGCAACTACCGCCGTCACGTGCCCAATCACGCGCGCATATGAACCTCAATCTTGTCGACTTACACGCTCCATCTCATCAAACCAATCTCTCTCACGATACACAGACACACGGAAATGGTATTCATGGAGCTCATCCAGTGCAGAGCTCAGCAGGCCTGCCACCTGCAGGGTTCGCAAGTCACATACCTCCTGCTTCATCAGGCCCAGTGACGTTGGATTGGAATCTTTACAGTGTTCCTCCCAATCTACATCTAAATCAGACTCATTTTGATTTTGAGATTCCAGGGACCATGGGTTTGGTCGGTCACCCAAGCCATCTGACACATGCACCTGCAGATCATGCGTTTACCTACGGAAGCAATATCGTTTCGCCGTCAAGCATTCACCCACACAGAACTCACTACGATACCGGCGTCCCAAGCCAGTGGGATGAATCTTTGGGTCATGATATCAGCACTCCAAAAGCACAAACGCCCATTCACCACGTTGCAAACAATCCTTGGGCCGAACTGGATGAGCCTCCAGAAGATGGAAATATAATACCTGCTTCTCGACCACGAAAAGCCCCTCGGCCCAGACGACAAACACAGAAGAAAGATGTTCGCAAATCATCGGATGCTTCTCAGGGGGCAAGAAGTAGTAGTACTGGTGGCACGGCACCCTCTGTATCTGACGCTGCCAGTCCTAGCTCTGCGTCACAGAATAGCCGCGCCAGTATCGGCTCAAAGTCCGCGTCCATGGCGTCGACAGCATCTACAGCTTCTAGCCGTCAGAGCAAGCTTCGCAGTGCCTCGAGAACATCCAAAAACAGTCGAGACAAGCCCAACGATACTCCAGAAGACCGCCGAACTCGAGCCTCCCATAACCTTGTCGAGAAACAGTATCGAAATCGACTCAACGCCCAATTTGAATCACTTCTCAATGCGCTTCCAGAACAAGCACGATATGGCGATGGCAACAATACCAACGTCAATGGAAATGGAGCAGACAATGAATCTGATGGGGCCAACGATCCCGATCGACGGGTGAGCAAGGGCGAGGTGCTTGAAATGGCTCGCAAGCATATCCAAGCACTAGAACGCGAACGAAATCAGCTTGAGCTCGAGAATCTTGAGCTTCAAGGCAGCCTAAGACGACTCAAAGGATCAAACTCCGACAGTACAGCGTCCTCTTCGGGCCAAGAAAACGCCCTCGATATCGATGCGAATGAGGAGCAGGAAAAGGATGGCAATAGTGATGATCAGAAAGAAGGCTTGTAACAGAAGGTGCAGAAAGTGTGAGATGGATTCAACATGGGTTTCGAGCAAGAAGATGTCCAGGAAGATATGCTCAAGGACTTGGACGTTCTCATTGTCCCTTTGCATCCCTTGCCTTTCTCTTTCCTTTTTTCTTTCTTTCTTTCCTTTTCCTTCCTTCTTTCCTCCCTTTCTGCTTTGATTTTACTCTGCGTTATTTCCTTTGCTTGCGTGTCTTAACTTGAGCATTGAAACCGTTTTACATGGACAAGAATCCCTATATACCATCATCAACAACAAACCCACTATTTGCTTTTGTGTTTTGTTTCTTTCTGTGTTCCGGGTCCACGAGGGGTTACGAACAAGATGAGACATGACTTTGTCATTTGGTCATTACATGACTCTATGCCTGTCTATCTTCTTTACTCTTGGGTATTTGTTTTGATATACCCTTCTGATACTCTCACTCAGGCATGCATGGTGCGTCGTTGTTGTTGGCTTGTTACCTTTTTTCTTCTTGCTTCCCTCTCAATGATGCACATGACACAAAACCTTACACACCAAAAACATATAGAGACCTGGGTTGGACTGAAGGGATAGTGCGTTGGTATCTCATACTCTCACATTTTCTGGCTTTCTTTCTTGATTGCATTCACTATGGAGCGTTAGCATTTTACAAGGAACCATGGTGGGTTGAGGCTCAACAAAGAGCAATGGAAGGGAGGGGCAAGGGAGAAAATATCTTTAGAAAAGAGGATCGGGATAGACGTGAGCATTAAACAATGAATACACGGCATTGGCTCTCAACGGGCATGGTCTTTTGCAGTCGGACACTTGGGACACTTGAGATGTGATTTGAAATTCATGCCAGGTACCTAGGTGCCAGGGCCCTTGATTCTGTTTCCATGCATGCGTCTCTCCTTGATAACTACATGGAAAACCATGCAACAAAAGGGTCGAGCTTTCTTTGGTCAAGTCATATAGGTTATGTAGGGAAGGCTTTTCAGGTACTCGCATTGTATCATCGAACCTTCGAACCAACCTCAGACAGGAAGTTACTAGTGAAAATAATCCAATGATGGAAAATAACAGATAAACTCGAGACAAATAAGCAATGACTTGGTTCATAGCATTCTTTTCAAGAATATATACTGGCTCGTGTCAAGCCATTTTATTGTACAAAGATAGTTGGCTGCTATTGAAGCTTATTTTTTGTCTAGAAGGTCATAAATCCATCACTCATCATTACTGGAAACCTTGTCCAGTTTGTTTCCACGTCTCTTTCTAAGAGTCCGTCCTTGTCCCCGCCTCCGCCGTTGAACCCCCGTCAGTCAGCCAATCATGAACTGACAATTGAAAGAAAAAGAAATGAAAACACGCCCAATGCCAGTTTAGCTTTTGAGAACCAACCCAATGCCCCGAACTGTTTTCTACAGTACCACGAATACGCCTTCAATGACCTGAATGCTGGGAGACAGAGATTCAAAGCCTGAAAGCTGAACCAGGAGAAACCTCCAATAATCCAAGAAGTGTTGTATGGCAAATCACAGAAGCCATGCAAAAGAAAGCCGACCATGGGTTGACCACCCAGGAACCTGATATAGTGTAGAAGGAAAAAGGCGAGAGCGACATGTGAGCCGCATGTGAGAAAGATACAAGAGAGAGGGAAAAAAGGAAAATGAGTCGCTGCGACATTGAAGCTAAAATGTGAGACGGAAAGAAAACATGAAGCAAATGATAGTGGTATAGAAGCAATCAGAACTCTCTAGATCCGATCGCCGTTGCCCTTGGCGTATGTCCTGGGAAATAGGGCATATTGTCCAACGGGCGGCATTTGAGTGCCAAGACTTGTTGTCCTAGCTCGAGGACGTCGGCCCTTGATAGCCTCAGCTGACTTGTTAGACGGCACATCGTCTCTGACAACGGACTCGCTGGCATGGCTCTTGTGGTGGGACTTCTTGCCGACAGCCACTGAGGGGAAAGGTGTAAGCTCAGGGACTGTATCCTTCTCGTTGGATGCAGGAGGAGTCGTCTCCTCTTCGTCGCTGTCATGAGACTTGGCAATGTGAGACTCGCGGACCGCGTCATTCGCCTCGACCCACTTGCTCAGAGACGTGCTGCTTGTCAAACGCGTCAAGTTGGTCCAGGTGGAGTTGGTAGAGACATGTCGCTCTCCAGTCGAGTCCGAGATGGACGTGGAGTTAGTGGCAGTGGTAGAGGTGCTTGCACGTTGATGAGACATGTTCAACGAGGTATGGCTGTAGGCGTTACTGGCATCCTCGTAGGGATGGTGGTCGGGGTCAACGATGCCCTGGATAGCATCATCTTCTCCCGCAGAGCTCTGCTTCTCAGCCTCGTTGAGGAGCATTTGCTGGTGATAGTCACCTGGAATGAGCAAGGAGGGAGACAAGGTAAAGCCGTATGACTCCTTGAAACTGGAAGCCCGGGAGTCATTTCGACAGTGACTGATACTAAGATTAGATGGCCGGCGGCCGGTCTCTGGGCGTGGGAGCGAGAAGTTGTTGGCTACTGCAACTCCTGGGCCAGGGGTGATGGCCTCAAAGCCGGTCTCGGGCGAAGCCTGACTGGCAGGGCTTGAAGTCTGCATGTCAAAGTGCGATGCGGCAAGCATACCAGGAGACGAGTCGGCAGTGCCGATGGCCGGTAACTCGCTCAACTCATCATCAAACAAGGCTACTTGAACCCCAGGTGGCATCTCTCGTCTACCATCCATCGACGGCCGTTCCCACTCGTAGTCAAAATTGGCATCGGCCTCGTGCTCGTAACAGTAGTCGATATCATCCTCCCAACTCTCCCTGATCGATGGGACATGAGCTGCGTTACCGTCGTAGTGACCTGCATTACGTTGGGCAACAGCATTGTCGAGGGATCCTCGAAGCAGAGGAACCGACTGGCTAGCACGAAGCGACGAATTGCGGGTGATGCTCACTGGTGAGCGCCCAATGTGCTCCTCCTCCTCCGGCACATCTGGCAACGGTCTCTCGTAGGCCCCGGTGACTGGAAGTGGCCAAGCTGCATTGTCAGGCGTGGTTATCGCATGCGAAAACCGGTGGTCATCTACCGCCAACACCTCCGACTCCGGCGCGACAGCGTATTCATGAGACGTTGCTGGAGGTTGCTCCATCACCTCGTTGGGACTGAAAGGTTGAGGTCGGCGGAAGCCACCGCTGGTCTGAGGACGATTCAGACTTGCCGTTGCAAGCGACTCGGCATCTCGTGAGGTTGGCTGCCGACTAGAGACCCTCGGAGGCGGCATAGGCGCGCCCAGTGTAGGGGAGTGTAGTGGCTCAAGCGGAGGGGATCTGGGTGGTCGGACTGGCCGGGGTGGGCTACTGCGAAGCTGGTCTTGCGATCGAGCATGCTTAATCAGCCGTCGCGGTAGGATGGAACCTCGTGAGCTACGAGGTGACACATCATAATCGACGATACGTTCCGAAGACGAGTTTGTGAAGTATGAGTCTTGTCCATCTAGCCCTCGAGCAAGGTCAGGAGTACGTGAGGATGGCAAGTCGGGTGTGCCTCGCTTCATATTGGCCGCCTGTTCACGTGGAGTATGTGTCACATGTTGGAAGTTGAATGGTCCAGATATCTGAAGTTTCTTCTGAAGAGCTGTCTCCTCGCGTGATTTCCGCCGGGCGAAGATAGTGGGCATGAAGGAGTCCTTGAAAGCAGCCAAGGAAGTTTCGCTGCCTTGTTCAGTAGAATACAATGAGCTTGCCGACGAGCTCTGGGCGCTGCTCTCCCGCCTGGATCGCCCTGACTTTGCGCGGCGGTGGAAGATGTTCTTGCTCAATACTTGGACACTGTCGGGTCGTTCTCGAGATGAAGTCCCGCTAGTCGTAGATCGCTGGGACGAGTGACGAGTGATGCTCATGTTATCGAAACTCTGTTCCCACCCTCGCTCGCTATTCAACCACGACGACGACGAAGACGACGCAGTACGGTGGCCCCGGTTGAGATGAGATGCATGTTTCATTTGCTTGCTTAATTGACGAATTCTCTCAGGAGATGGAGGACCATCGACGGCTGGTCCCATGAATTCGTCGAGGTCGAGGGGTGGCTGTTGATTGGCGGGAGCTACATCGTGGTAGGCCATGTCATTGCCGGCATTGGTATGTGGCCTTGCCTCTGTAGCATACTGGTTCGTATCGCGTCCAGGACGGTCCGTCTGGTATTCTGAATAGTAAGACATGGTGGCGGCCCAGATGAATACAACACAGGGCCTCCAACAGGAGGGCGACGACGAAACGTGCCCTCGGAGTAATCAATGGCTGGCTGGCCGGCCGGCTGGTGGTAGAGCTATTCCACAATTGTTGATGTTATGGATGTTATGTCAGAGCAGATAAGGACTGACTGAGGTGAGACGTAGCAGAGATGTGGTAAAAGACGAGACGAACCAAAGATCGGTTTCAAAAGTGTAACGAAAGGAGGGGTGAGAAAAGTCAATGGGGATGACAACAATGAGGATGCAATGTATATAAGATTGTCTGGGAGCAGGAGATTGATGCAATTTGGGGCCGAGCAACTCCCAATGATTAGACAGGCCCTAGGAACTGGGGCTACGGAAGACTAGGGCGGTGGTAAGGGGGGACCCTCGACAGGGCTTCAGTTGGGTTGCTTGGGTTGGGTTAGACTGGGCCCTCCGGCCCTGGTCCGTCTCGACGGGCACAAGCCCCGGGAATCTGGGGGGTGGTTTGGCAAGGCCCCAGTCTGGCCAGGGTTCTTGGAGGGATCGATCAGTCAGTCGGCTGCGTGCTGTACCAATTGTGCCAGTGCTTTTCCGTAATCTCAGACGATGCTGGAGTCGTTGTAAGGCGACATGAGCTTCATGGTGGTGCGATTGGACGCCCTAACAGCTTCTCAGGGACCAAGAGTGGATGTGGCTTGTTTGATCAAGAGTGCAAACATACAACAACAACAAGAAAACACACAGGCCGTCGTTACACACGAGACGTTAAGGAGAGGCGAGAATAGGTGAGGTGAGGAAGATGGGGTCAAGTCAAGCAAGAAAAGAGTGACTTGAAAAACTCTTCATGCTCGCAGAAGCAATGAAGAAGTGGATGCTTCATGCAAGTATAGGCTGTCAGATGTGCGTCGAGAACAAATGCAAGAGACGTCTGTCGTACGGGAAGTGAGGGCACGAATTAGAACCCAATAACCATCATCTGCGCTGCATTGCGGCAGGCTCTCCAAAACAAAGGAGGAGGAACAGACAATACCTACTACGTAGTTAGTATCCGTAGTCATTGAGGGGATCAACATGTGGGCTCCATCTCGGCGTGGCCCAGTCTAGGAGAGTTTTCTACCGTTTTGCTGGTAAGCCTCCTAGAAGTGACAGACCGTGCCAGACCCTCTCTTCACCAAACGTCTGTTCCCCGTTAGCTCTACTCCTAGTCAGTAGAGTAGCTCTGCTGGGCGCCGGCTCAATGCAGGAACGAAGCCACAGCCAATCCGCTTGGTTAGGGTGACGAATGAACCCGCCAAGTACAGATTAAAGTAGTTAGGTTACGTAGTTCATCATTGACGTCGTGTGTGTTGCTCCCGTTATCATGGGCTCTGTAGCTGGACTAGTTGAGTCAGGATTGAGATTAGTTTAAATGACTTGGTAATTGGACCCTGAGGAAATAAAACTGATCGGGGCGTAATACTCTCTCTTAGTCCTTCCAGACACCAAAGCTCGAAATTGCTCAGCCAGCCAGCCAGGTACCGAGAGAAAGTCAATGGGACCAGAAGAGAGGGGATCAGTCAAAGCTGCAAGGATATCCCCTTTCCCCGCTGCATTCTCATCCGTGTACTCGGAGCCGTAGGGCGCTGCTCTGTTCATAACTCCCCCAACCGTGCCTCTGTGGCGTCTGTCACCCTCATGCTATACTGCGCCGTCGCTGTGCCTCCAGTGAATCCATCGGCTATACGGATTTTGATATTGACGATATCCAACAGACCGTGTACTTAGACAGGCACCGTCCTTCTGTTTTCGGAACTGTGTTGATCTGACTGCAACGTACCAAAAGACGCGCTACCTTGTCCAGGACCCTTTTTGCGGGCCATTGGAAGAAACGCGTCCAGTGTCGCAAGCTAAGCTCTTGGGGTGCGTTTTAGCGTCGGCGACGGCGAGACAGCGACCATGAGACAGGTTGTGGCCACAACTGCAGATTGCCTCATCTTCTTCTAGCTCAAGGAACGGGCGGTTTTGAACGAGATCTAACCGAAAACATGGCTCAAACGTGGCTATCACAACACACCCCAGAAATCGATGTGGTATGGATGGTCGTAAAGTATGCTTCTTTGTGCATCTTGCATCTTGTTACATCGAAGCAGATATTGGGTTGTATCTCAGGCCAACTAGCAGGTCAACCCCATATACTTGAGCCAGAAGGCATTGATATGAAAGACTGCTGATTGATTATTCCTTGCGGTTCCAAACTGGCGCCAAGGTGATATTAGCCTGACGAAGTAACTTAATAGAACGCAGTTTCTGAATGTAAAGACGCTGTCAGCCTGGGGAAGAGATTTTCTCATGTGTAGTAAGTTACTGACCCCACGAGAGAAAGGAGCCAGAAGGTGAGAGAAGCAAGATGATTCCAGTAGTTAGCTAGGCTATGCTAGGTAGTAGCTTGGCTAGATTGGTTCTGTTGCAGCACATTGACGGCGCGGCGGCACCCGGCTTGAGCGTTGAGGTGAGCTTGCGCATACATGGAACCAACAACAACCACCAGAGAAGAAAAAAAGCAACAGCAGTTGCTCAGATACCTTGGACCTGACGACCCGCTGCGCTGGGACGGGCCCCATAGATGTGTGGGACGACGCGTGCGTTGTGGGTTTTACAAGACTTTGAGCCCACGTTGAAAGAAGGACAGATCACCTTGCGGGTGACGCGGAGCAACAGCCCGAATATGAGACAAAAGCTTGATGTCGATGGGCGACGAAACAGACGCGGTGCATCTGTCCTGGGATACTACCGCGACCCAGTTGGTTCTCCAACTAGCTGCAGGTTGCTGTTCCAGTTTGGGAGGGTCAGTAACGGAGCGAACAAGGGGTCCTGCAGTAACCCACAGGGTAACGCAAGGATCAGGATGCCTCGCTTTGGAGGTTAGCGGTCAGGGGTAGGAATGCCGGCCCTATCGCAATGAGGCCATCGAAAACATGTGTGTGACAGTAGGTATCGAGGTTCGTCAAAGCTTAGGATCCTCCTGTTCTGAGTCGTGCTCAAACACATGAGGCTCGTGCTGTAGTTGGGGATCCTCCTCCTGAGGGACGCCTAGACTCAGGAACTGACATATCCAAGATCCAAATGACATCTTTGCCCCTGTCTGGAGGTCCACCACAAAGTGCACCAGTTATCGAGCTATCAGGCTCACAGGCAGGCCGTACCGGGCAACGGCCAACGGGATGTCTGCCGCCACTGACCCTGAGGCTGCAGGAGCTTCTCTGGGGCTTGGTAACCCGAGACGCTAGGGCTGGAATTTGAACTCTAAGAGGCTGCTAGATGGGAGACCAGGGGGGCACCAGAAGCCGGCATGGAAGCTTCGATTGTGAATGTCATTGTAAGACGAAGGTGGTGGTGAGTTTGACAGCCTGTGCATGGTAAGTGAAACATAGCTGCTGATCAGTCCCGTGCGGGTGGTATGTTGATGGATTGATTGTATGAATGAAGGTTGATGTTGATGTTAGAACGAGGCAGATTTGTGTGACTAGGGTTGGAAAGAATTGACCTAGGTACGAGTTGAGCTGGCATCAAACCCACACCTAGGTTTCCTTCCACTTTATTGACTTTACAAGTCGCCTCTGCGGGCTGCGTCCAAACAGGCAAGAGCCAGGACTGTGATGGTGGATGCAAGACCTTTTATTACTAACCGGTAATCTGTACTAGGTATTATCTTTTCCATCGTACGGTGTCTAGGAACAGCGTACCCGGTATTGGCTTCATTGTGTGCGAGGGACTAAGCCATCACCAATTAGCTCGGTACCGGCATTGAGTTTACTGACCGTTGGTGCTTCATCTCTACAAATCCAGGATATCTGTCTGGTTCGTATTGCATTCGGATAAAGTCCAATCATGGACAAACATTGGATCATGGCAGAACTGATGATACCAACAACCAAGCTAATATTTTGCCCCAATAGGTACGTATTGCAATTTAGCCGGTGATTGAGCGATCCATTGACAGGAACATCACCGTTGCTTAGAGTGAAAAGGCATTTCAATGCCTTGCCCAACCAGGTAGGTAGTTGTTAAGATCGTTGCTTAGATTGTCGAATTTGCTCACTGGCAGCCGGGTACTTTACTGTTTTGGCCCATGCTTACATACATTCAACCTTGTAAGTAGACATGGGGCCTGGTATCATTTGACGGATGGGATGTGAAGCATCAATTTTATTTTATTTTTTATTTTTTTTCATTTACAATTTACCATGTGCAGTGTGGGGGAAATTGAAGTTTATGATCCCTACCTAGCACACCGCGCCAGGGCTTTAAAAAGTAGCTGATGAAGATGACTGCATTAGGAGGAATATCGTCGAGATGGAGGAAGGATTCCGTTCCACGCAATCTCTTAAGATGTCGAGCGCTGCTGGCGCAAGGCCTCCTGGGTACCTTGCGTCTTAGACAAGGTACTGCATCATGTTCTCTTCGTCTCGCAAGCATTCCTCCAAGAGCGCAATGGATGCTTCCACCAAGAAAGTCCCCATTCACTTCACTTACAAGGAACCAATCGGCGCAACAGGGCCGAGATGGAGTCATCGGGTAGGCTACCTATCACAACTGTGCTTCCTTCTCCTCCTCTTCCCACATATCGCTGTCGCTGTCTTGTCTCCCACTTCCCACTTGACCCCTGCGTGGAGCGTAAGCGTAAGCGTGCGCAATGCCTTGCCTTTGCGGCAATCGGAAATGCCCTCGCATGCCCCTGCAGGAGCCATTAGCAATCCAGTGCCGCGGAACCCCTCTCTTTTCAACGGTCAACCATGGGTTTGAGCTTGAGCTTGGGCTCCGGCGCCTGCTCGGGCTCGGGCTCTGGCTCAGACTCAAGGGCAACAAAGTATCACGGCGCCATGGACGGGTATGCACAGACTGGCTGCCGTATAACTTAGTATGTAGTAGTGGTAACTTGAAGCTATAAGCCCCGAGGTACGACGTTGGAATTCATGCGAGCCCCGGACTTTGAAAACAAGTCGGTGTGACTATCCTAGCTTGCCATGCGTGTTCACCTTGCAGCTTATTACCTAGGTTCGTGTATGTATGTATGCCTGCAGGTACTAAGGCAAGGGCGGCTCATTGACACTTTGCTGGAATCACACTTGATACGACGATATACGCAAAACCGGACATTTGTGTGGGACAATAGAGGGCCTCGAAAGGACGGAATCGAGCTCTGGGACCCCAGCCTCTACGGCGCGGTGCGGTTGCGGTACCGATCTCTCTTTCGCGGGGACCGAGACCCAATTCTTTTCTCGTCACGCAAAACCTGGACTGAACCAGCATTGCCTCATCGGATGTAGAGCCTCTCGAGGGCTACGTGCCCGTCCACGACCTAACCCCAGCACGCCTCTTCGGCCCTCCCCTCTAGGCTCTCGCCCTTCCTTCCCGCCGCTAACGGGGCCTGTCAGTTGTTGGAGGCTTAGCGCCGGGGAACCGTTTGTTGTTTTCCGCTCCGTTACGGGCTTCGTTGCTTGTCTTGTCAATTGCCGCAATGCATGAGGTTTTGTGAGGCTGCAGGGTAGACGAGTCAACGGATGCTAGGATGCGGCATAATGTTGCTCTCCGTCATGGCAAACCAACAATCATTGAGACTCGACGCTAGGCTGCTGGCCTTGAAGTTTCAAAGGGCTGCAATTTAGATAAGAACGAGTTCGTTTAAACATCCCGTGTTTTAATTAATGGGCCATATGCACGGAATGCAAGTTACCTGCGGGTCGGTAAGTGAATAATCATTCAGCTATCTGCCATCTAACAAGGAAGCCCATGCTTCTCTCCCTGCTCCTACAGCTGTCATCATCAAATCTAATGGGGAAACAAGAAACCTGACACAGGCATCTACCTAGGCAACTTCACTTAAGCATAATAAAATTGAATAAAATGATTCCTCCTATAAAATAGACACTATAAATATTACTAAAGCTTTCCAATAGTTAGAGTATTTTATACTAAGATCAATATATTATGGTATATGTTTTGGTATGAATAAATCAATGTCTGCTTGATCTTATGTCTGAAATCTTATTTCCCCCCCAAGACAAACTCAAACCATACGACCCAAGCTATGACTGACTGCAAGACAGACATGTCCGGAGGATGCCGCCCCGTGGACCAACATCGGTGCTTTATGCTCTCATCAAAAGGAGCTAGTTTAGCTCGCTTGTTCCAGGGCCACAAGAGCAGATCGTATCCTTATCAAGGCCACGAGCTCGGGGAATACAACGGCTCCCCTGTCAGACTAAACACGAGAGAGGCCTTTTTCTATCCTGTGCCTTGGAGTCAATGCCTGATACTTGATCCCTGATAAGCTAATCATAACCTAACCACTCGGTAAATATCCACCCGTTTGTTTGACACACGCAGAGTCATACAGCTTCAGTGTCTGTGTGTTGAAACGTCATAGAGCCAGCCATCTGTGTGTTCATACATCTGACACTCGTATGCTATGCAATATTTTCAAGTTCATTACATCTTGTCTTGACTGTATCACCAGAACTACACGATATGTCTAATATCCCCTGCAGTCTAAAAATGGAAGCAGTAATAGCTCAACCCTGGTGCAGCCAATTACGGTAAATGTTGGCGCTTCATCACGATCGACATAAACATCATTCCACTGTTTCGTTTCAGGCCTAAGCCTCATATTTGGCCGACACCAAGACATCGTCAAACAATATAGTTCAATATTAAGACCAGGGACAAAGAAGCCCGGCAGTTGATCCCTCCAAGGCTACGGAACCCTCTCCACCTGTCCCACTGAAAACGCAACTGAACGACCGTCCTAAACCTCCAACGTAACCAATGCTAAATATGCCGTACCCAGAAACCGAGCCAACTTCCCCTCTCCCTACTCCAGTACTAATACCCAAACGCCAACGCTACAAGTCAGGACAACGAAGTGACTCCGACGCCAGCGCCAAGCGTGATATTCTAACAAACGCCCGCTCTCAAGAGCATCAAGATGATTATATATGCTTAGTGTATTATACTTCCCGATGGCCCTCTTGACGATCGGCAGGACCACGGCCTGGGGTAACATCCCCTCTCGCCCCATATTCGACATCGCTCGTGAAGTAACTATCATTCTGTTTCTTGCGCCTGACACCAAAGAAGTCACCTAGGGTGTCACTGACACTTCGCGATCGTCGTCGCATCTGATCGTCCTCACCTACGGGGCCCTCAGCCTCATCCAAGACACCGGAGAGGTTGTCCACTGATGCTAGGACCGCCGAATGTGTTGGCAAGGTGTTTGAGCGAGTGCTATCTGTGTTCTCTGCATTGGCGTTCTCATCGGCGTCGTTGAAGAACAACCCCGCGCGAATGGTGGAGCGGATGCGACGCATTGATGATTGCCGCACACTCGGATCGTCAGATGCGCGCAGAAAGGCATCCTTGACTACTGCCGTGACTGTCGAGGAGAAGGGAGAGGGGGATATGAAGGTCCTGGATCGAGTCCCAGAACCGTTAGGTTTAGAAGGGCTAGCCAACGTGCGAGGGGGCAACGTCCCATCGTGTCCCAGATGCTCTCTCATCGGTGTCGTGGGATGAGAAGCAAACATTGCTGAGCCAGTGGTACCGGGCACTGCGAGGACTGAGTCCGTCGAGAAGGCCCTCACAACTCGCCCTGGTGGCGTTGAGGGCCCCCCAAAGTCGTTCCAGGGGAAACCGGAAGCCGATGTTTCCTGACCTGGGGACAGCTGCGAACTCAGTACCTTGACTGATGGTAAGTTACCATCGTGCTGTGGCGTTACAGCTGCCCTATGAGCATCGGGATAGCTGGTAGCCGACAGATGACTAGACCGTCGCGATTGTGATTTAGGCGTAGAATAGCTCTGGCCATCCTGGTAACCCGACGTCACATTACCATCCTGGTTCGAAAGACCAATAGTTTCCTCAACGCCTTCAGCCTCAGATAGGACCTCGTCCTCGTCATGACTCTGCTCACGGCCACTAGTGATGAGAAAGACACCAAAGAAGGTAAGGAGACAACCCCCAACAAACTTAGCCGCCTGCTCAGCATTCGTTCTTTCGAAATCGCGATAAAGAACAGCGCTGCCAATGATCACACATAGTGTAAACATGACAAATTGGATGGGAATAACCTGGGTCGAGTCGAATCGTTGTAAAGCCTTATTGACGTATCGTATCTGCATGACGGCAGTGCCGAGGAGAATGACGATGAGAGCGTAGGTAACAGGAGTGGTGAAAGCGCGCCACAGGGTGGCAGACAGCATTGACGAGACACCTTTCGTCGCTAGGGCAGTGTAACCACCTATACATCAAAGTCAGTACTGAGCATGTCTATGCAGCATGTTACATACCAAACAAACCGACAAGTCCCAGGTCGATGAGAATGGTGCGCCTCCCGTACCTAGGACTTGCCCACATAAGGCCGAGAATAAGAAATATCGTGACAGCCAGATATATCTCAAAAGCCAACGTCGTAATAGCATCCCACACGTCATGAGGGTTCAACTTGGTCTCCTCCTGCTTCGCGCTTAGAACCACAGTCACAACACCGCCCACAGCAATTACCACGCCCCAAAAATCGCGATGGCGAAACTTCTCGTGAAACATGGCGGGAGCGATGATGCAGTTTGATATCAGGGCGACGACGCCGAGCGGAGAGACGATGGAAGCAGGGGCGAATCCGTATGCCAAAAAGTTGCCCATCTCGCCGAGCGTAATGAGCACCTGGCCCAGCCACCAGTACGGAGACTTGAGATAAGACGAGGCTGCTTTATCCTGGTCGTCTTGCTTGCTATCGGTGCTTTCTTCCGAGTGAAAGGACCCAGTCAGAGGATCGGTTTCGCGGCCCTCGTCAATGTGATTCTCCTCGTCTGAAGCTGTTCCATGGCCGTTTTGATATCCATTCCCATGGCTATCCCCTCCTATAGTACCATATGATCCGCCATGGTCCCCAGCTTTAGCATGCTTCAAGGCTTCCCGTGCTCTTCTTCTGTTCCTATTTCGTTGCTTATGGAGCCGGATATGAGCATATCTCTGAACATTAAGCGCAAGAGCAATGAGTACGTTGCCTACGATGGCCGTCACAATGCCGATGAGCGAGGACCATTCCTGCAAGTGATCGCCGGGTTTCTTGGGATTGCCGTGGTCGGAAGAGACGTTGGAAGTGCTTTGCGCCCACAGGTCCACCACCAGCGAAGGCCATGGGGGCTCGACAATGGCCTGCCGCATCGTGGGGCGCGGGAGGAGAGCGGGAGATTGAGGTATAAGAAGAGTCGGAGTGGCAGACAATCACAGCAAAAGCGTATTAAAGTCAGAAGAAGTCGGCAAAGGCGAAGTATCGGTCACCGAAGACGGAGGATATGATTGCCGAGCTTGAGCGGATAGAGCGTGATTGGCGTGATAACGGTGGAATCGAGAATATGATATATCGGTAGTATCATGGGGGCAGCGAATGACCTCCAGATAGCTGCGTCGTACACAACATGGCCAGCCGCCAGCGACGGAGGAGAGGACGATGACGAGAGGTATCGATTAATAAACCAAAAGAATAATGTCTCAAAAGAGTTGCTGCGGTAAAAAAAAAAAAAAACCGACGAAGAAACTTGCCTGAGGAAAGGTAGGTGATGTATTTCTGGCGGTTGGCACGGGCTTGGCGAGCCCCATTCTTTGGATAATGTCATTTCGCATTAGGCCCCGAGACAGTCAAAGCGAGCAATCGTGGCGTTTGGTTTGTGGCTTATGGGTCTAAGGGTCCTGAAGTCTCAAAAGGTCCAATCAGACGACAGCTGAGTACAAGCCACACTTGGATGCCCGTTGTTGCCCGCGGGAAACCCCACTAGACTTTACCGCTTCAGTGTGCCGTCATAACCATGAGCGTTGTCACATGGTGTCATTTCACTTCTGGAATCACGACGAACGTCGCATTGATTCTGGCGCTTTCTTATGTCTATCTCGTCTATTTATTTAACCATATGCTCGCACGTGCGCTCGTGATAGGCACCTCTTCCTCAGTAGAGCAACAGCGAAAATACCTTGGCCAACAATTTGTATAAAACACCGTTACCTATACTGTAGCTGAAGAGAGTAAACGCTTGGGCTCTAGCTTCAGCCTCAACTGCACATGACAGGGTAACTCACAAAAACAACCAAATTCACGATGTTTGGGCCTCTCGATCTTGATTTCAGTTGGCCATCTGACCAGGGCATGGCCTCTGTTGTCCTCTCCTCTTATTACTCACCGCTAGCCCTACGCGATCTACCCCAGCCTAAGCCAAACGATGCACCCTCCAACTTGGACACTTCTATCTTCACTTTCGAAGACGCCTTCGAGGACCTCCTCGCCGTATCACAGGGCCAGCAGCTCCCTGACATCAACTCCCGTTATGAGCAACGAAAACTACTTCGATCCATGTTTCCGACTGGTGAGCCGGCATGGTTCTGGATGCGCCGACTGAGATCGCAAGGCCTGTTGGAGGAGTCTGGGCCTGCACAGTTGATCAAGTCAGCAACCAACTACAACTGGGACCAATTCCACCGAGAACTCGACCGTAGGGCTCAGGCGGTATGGCGTGCTGCTCTGGGCGAGCGAGAGCGGGAGGACGAGGATGGTTTCAACGGTCACAACCCCCTTTTGAAGGACGATGAGCAGCTTCGCGAGCATCGCCAACCTCGACGAGAAGCTGATAATTTCGATGACTTGTTCTCAACAATTCAATCATCCTTCTCTGAAGCCCAGTCAACATGGGACTCGTTCATAAAGTCTATCACCGAGGACCATTCCAAGCCCCTGGATAAGGAACACAAACAATTGCAAAAGACTGCAAACGATGAGAAGCAGGTCGTAACCAAAGACGAATACGTGGATCGATTTGGCTACCTACATACCAAAACCATTGTCAAGACGCTGGATGAGGATGGCAACGAGATCGGCAGTCACAGTCACTATACTGTTCGACCAGCCCCAAAAGAGAATCAATCTGCTAAGACTGAAGAGCAGGACAAGGACAGCCAGGCATTTGGATTCAAGGCCGAGGGAAACGTCGAGACAAAGAAGGGATGGTTCTGGAAATAAAGAGTGTCCATGAGATGGAGAAGCTTGCTATTGACTCGACTCTCAACTCACTAATGTATGGATGGTGGTGTAAAATGTAATATTAGGATGACAAAAGAAGTAATACTCTGTTCCTGTCTTAAAACATTAAAACTCCCGTGATCCGAAGAACATGCTGATATCTTATTTCGATCCATTCCAAACAGTGGACCGTCAGAATAAAACACTTTTGGGTACTAAGGTATCAATATGCTAGCACTCATTTCTTGCCCCGACTCTGAGCCTTCTTCTTCCGCATGAGCCTTGTCCGCGCAATCAATCTGTGCTTCATTTCATCCTTCGTTTCAGCCCTTCCACTACCCCTTTCCACTTCCTGCTTGCTATCGTTTTCTTTGTCCCCCTTATCACCCTTGCGTCCGCGCTTCTTCTTGTCTTCCTTTGCGAACTGAGCATTTGTCTTCACCTGGCCCTCTGCCTTTGCAGCCTTGTTATGCTCTGGGTTCATCTGCCGAGACTTTTCCTCGTTGGCACGTCGTCGCTGGATGACCTGAGCGTTCTCGATGGCAAACTCAACAACCAATCTTTGCTTCTTGCCGATATCGTTCTCGAGCTGAAGACCGTTAAGGTACCGGAGTCCCATCAACGCCCAGTGGTGTGAAGTGTACTCGATGAAGCCATAGCCACGACTCTTACCACCATCCTGCTCCTGCATCTTTTGTCCCTGGCCACTCTCGAAAACGACCTTTGCTTGGCGGATAATACCCTTGCCCTTCGCCTTGCGCTCGTGCTCCTTTTCCTTGGCATCCTTTCCATCCCGCGCGTTCTCCTCCTTTGAAAGCGGTTGCCGGCGACCGGCCTTGACATCCTTTGCGAACTCGACAACAGCCTTTCGTGCGAGTTCCTTGAGCTCCTTTGAGCCCATATTGCGGGGAATGTTGCGCAAAGCTAATCGAGTAAGACTCAAGTGTAGACTAGGGTTGCCCTGTACAAGCTTCTTCCGCTGGGCGGCACTGGCCTGTCGCATCTGAACCTCGGTAGGTGTCAAGAGGTTGAAGAGAGGCGAGCTTCGGTCGATGGAGCCCTCGTTCAACAGGAACAGTCTACGCTTGTCCTTCTCGTTACGCTTAGCGAGGGAGCTGTCGGCGAGATTGGTAGCCTCTTGCTTGTTGACTGCCTGCGCGACCTGGAGAAGACGTCCGTCGAGAGTGTATTTACCATCAGGGTCAGCACTCTCATCTTGAAGAATAGAGTTTTTGGCAGTTGCAACAGGGGCCTGGGGACGAGGAGCGCCTTTAATACAGCTTTTGGCATCATCAGCGTTGAAGAAGCACACGAAGCCAGTACCGGCAGGCTTCTCGGTAACCTTGTCCATGACCACGCGGGCATATCGAACTTTGCCAAAGTGACCAAAGAAGTCTTTGAGCTGCTCATCTGTGGTCGTAAAAGGCAGATTGCGGATAAAGACTGTCGCAGTGTTGTCTGTTGTCCTCTTGGGAGCCTGGCTCTGAATATCCTTCTCGGCCTCCTCACTCTCTTCGTCATTCTCATTGTCCTCGTCATCATTTTCGTCGTCTTCCTCATCTTCAAGATTTTCCATGTGGTTTTTGAAGAAATTCTTTAGATCAGCATCCAGTTGATCATCTCGGTTGACCTCCGCGCCACCCTCCTCCTCCTCGTCATCACTTCCATCTGAAGATGATGAAACATCTTCGTCATCCTCATTGACTTCTTGCTTCTTCTTCTTCTTCTCAGGGTTTTCCTCTGGTTGTTGCTTTTCCCAAGTTTCTTTGTCGACAGCCCAATCAACAGCAAGGGTTCTTCCATCAATCTCCTTGCCGTTGAGAACTTCTAGAGCACGCTCGGCATTCTTCTTTCCTCTAAGAGTAACGAAACCAAAGCCCTTGAGCTTGCCCTTTGATTGCGGCAAATCTGCGAACTTGACCTTTCCAAAACTTCGGAAGAGATGGTTCAGTTGCTCGGATGTCTTGATGCTCCAAGGTAGATTTCGTACAATCAGCTTGGGGGGTCTCTGAAGCTCCTCCTTGAGGGCCTTGTGAGCAGGCAGCTCGCCGGTAGTGTTGTTTCTTTGTCTCGGCTCAGCGACGTCGATGCGAATTCTTCGTCCATTCCATTCTTGGTTATTCAAAGCCTTCTTGGCTTCCGCAGCATCCTCGGCGTCGGCGAATGTTACGAAACCATAGCCTCTCGATTCTTTGGTCTTTTGGTCGACGACAACAGTGGCGTGCTTGACGGGGTAGTGCTCAGAGAAGAAATCGGTGAGGCTTTCGCTCGTTGCACCAGGAGGGAGGGAGCGAACAAAGAGCGAACGTCGTTCCTCGACTCGAGCTTTCTTAGCAGATTTTACTGCTCCATTGTCGCGATCTTCGAAAGAAGCAGGATCGATCTCCTCTGCTTGTGCGTGCGAGCGCTTTCGGTCGTTTTTTGATGCACCCATTTTGTTGTATGATTGTGCAAGAAAGTGCCAATATTCAGCAAAGAATTGGCAGTCGCTGAACTTGGACTTGCGACTAGGAACGAAGAAAAAAATTATGGCTGATAAGAATCGATAAGAACGGCTCGGTGGAGAAGAGGGAGGTCGCACGCTAAGCCTGAAAGAGTACGTTGTTTATAGTGCAACGCGACATCAAGACCTCCTAGCGACTAACAACAATTGTCCCCTCTTTCTGTTGATGGACTGAACAGCACAACACCGCAAAAATGCCTGCACGAACTACCGCCCGTTCGACACGAACCTCAGCTACGAGAACATCCGCTGCTTCAGAAGTTGTAGATACCCCCGACAATGCTCTACAAACAAAAGTTTGTGCAGTCTTTCGTGATGCACAGAGGACTACAGCAACACACCGAAAACTTGTTGTGAACCTTCGAAAGATCCAGGAATCTTGCGCATACGAACCGATAAACCCCGATCAATCTCAGTCCGAAGAATTTGATGAGGATGCTTTTAATCGCGAGTTCATACGATGCGTTACTAAGATAATGCCAATCAAGAAGTCAGAGAGCGTTGGAGAAAAATCAATCCGCTTTGTCGGTCTGTTTTTGCAGCATGCGAGTGGAAAAGACAACGAGCTTCTTGGAGAGATTGACCAAGATGCGAGTGTCATGCCTGAGACTCCAAGCACACGCCTTACTTCACAACTGCTGGAGGCCATTCTTCCACTCCAGACAGCCAAAGACAAGGTCGTCCGGTTCAGGTCGACTCAACTTATCTCCCACATCATCAACTCACTCGATGCGATAGACGACGAACTGTTCCAGAAGTTGCGTCATGGTTTGCTTAAAAGGATTCGTGATAAGGAGGCTATGGTCCGTTCTCAAGCGGTTCTAGGCCTTGGCCGACTTGCTGGGAACCAGAATGAGGGCATGACCAACTCAGATGATAGCGACGGCGAAGATACCGGCTTGCTCGAAAAGCTATTGGAAGTTCTCCAGAACGACCCGAATGCTGATGTGCGGAGGTCCCTACTTGTCAATCTCCCCATCTTGCCCGAGACACTATCAGTCCTGCTTGAGCGCGCAAGAGACCAAGATGCAGTAACCCGCAGGGCCGTTTACTCCCGGCTGCTACCTGCTCTAGGCGATTTTCGTCACTTGTCAGTCAAGATGCGAGAGAAGCTCCTTCGATGGGGCATTCGTGACCGAGATGAGAACGTCCGAAAAGCTGCAAGCAGACTCTTCCGCGAGCGATGGATCGAGGACTGTGCAGGTGCACCACCTCAAGAAGATGGTGCTCCTGCAGAACCATCGCCTCCTAACTTTGACGGTCTTTTCGAGCTACTGGAACGAATCGATGTGGTCAACACTGGAGTTGAGAACGGTGTTGCATTGGAAGCGATGAAGGGCTTCTGGGAGGGCCGACCGGATTACCGTGAAACAGTGGAGTTTGATGACAACTTTTGGGAGACCTTGTCGGCCGAGTCTGTCTTCATGGCCAGGAGCTTCAACGATTTCTGTCGCCTTGAAGGCGATGGCAGATACTTGAACCTCCTGGAAGAGAAGCTCCCAGAAGTCACCAAGCTGGCTTTCTTTTTGGAACGCTATCTCCACGTCCTCGTTGCTGCTGTTAAGAGAGTGGCAGAGGCAGACGATGAAGATGAGGAAGAAGATACCGTGGAGCAAGAGTTTATTGTTGAGCAACTACTCCAAATCGCGCTGACTCTCGATTACTCCGACGAAGTTGGTCGTCGCAAGATGTTTACTTTGCTTCGACAAGCTATCTCAATCCCCGAGCTGCCCGATGAAGTTACCAAGCTCGCCGTGGAGGCCCTCCAGGGTATCTGTTCTCCGGATGCTGCTGGAGAGCGTGAGTTTATCAGCATTGTTCTCGAGTCAGTAGCAGACGTTCACGATACCATTGTCGATGACCCCCCGCCAGACGATGGTGAAGACAGTTTCCACTCAGCCAGATCAGAGGTCAGCGGCCAGAGCACGCCAACCAAAGGAAGCAAGCGAGGCATTACCCCTGAATTGAGCGAGGAAGAAGCACGCGACAAGGCTGTTAAGGAGATCGTTGTCAACATGAAGTGCCTCCACATTGTTCAATGCATGCTCACTCATGTGTCGAGCAATCTTCAGGACAACACTGACTTGGTAGCGATGCTTAACAATCTCGTCGTTCCAGCTGTCCGTAGTCATGAAGCGCCCGTACGTGAACGAGGCTTGGTATGTCTCGGTCTTTGCGCTCTTCTCGACCGCTCGCTTGCGGAGGAGAACCTGAGTTTATTCATGCACTTCTTCAGCAAGGGCCATACGGCCCTCCAGGTCACTGCTCTACACATTCTCACAGATATTCTCAACGTTCACGGCGCTCAACTGCTATCTTCCACACCTGGACTCCTAAAGCTATATGTCAAGGCTGTCAAGGGTGGTGCCAAATCAGCAGAAGTTCAAGCAGCCGCTACTGTTGCTGCCTCGAAGCTTTTGCTTGGTCGCATTGTCAGCGAAGAAGAAGCATGCCAGGATTTGCTCAAGTCACTCGTTGTTGCGTACTTTGACCCGTCGTCAGCATCAAATCAAACCGTTCGTCAGGCACTCAACTATTTCCTACCCGTCTTTTGCTTTTCGCGAGCTGAGAACCAGAACCTTATGCGGTCCGTCGCCCTTGATGCGATCCATGCTCTGTTCAACATCCGCGAAAGCTTGGAGGATGATGATATTGATGTCGGAGAGGATATGGTCAGTATGACTGCTATCGGAGCTTGTCTGGTAGACTGGACAGACCCTCGAAAGTGCTACAGCCCTACAAACTTGCTGGATACCGAAAAGAAGCTTGTCAATGGCGACGTGCATTTGGACTTTGCTATGAATATTCTAGAGAAACTACAAGGCAACATTACTAGTAAGTTGACAAATCCCACCCAAAAAGACCGTATATTAACCACTTTGCAGAGGAGGAGAAGAAGCTCATTGCCACGCTCCTCGGAAAACTTCACGTTGCTCCTGGATCAAGTGAAGAGAAGCTGCGGGAGGCCTACAACGAGGTTAGCGTCGCTGTTGAAGATGGTCTGCTGTCCGATGCTACCAGTCGCAACGCACTCTACAAGATCCATGTCAGCCTAGGCAAGATTGTCAACACATTGGATGAACAGAAGCCCGCTACCCGACGCACCAGCAGGAGTACGTCGGTGGCTCTGGAACAGCATTCACCCGAGGAAGAGAAGACAGTTATCGAAGAGCCTAGCATCAAGGAGGAAGATGAGGAGAGTGAGGGCACCGTGGTTGCCAAGGATGATAGGGAATCCTTAGTAGAAGATCTCTTGTCGGATGATGATGTGGAGATGACAGACGTCTAAAAGATGAAGACATGATGATTAATGACATGGCTTTTGGATGACTCAGGATGGATACCTGATGGTGTAAATGGGAGGAAGGATTTCTGGTTTCGGCGATGTACTTCTGATTTACTATTGTGTCTGGTTACGGCGTAGCTGTTTTTTATCGACCTTGTGTCGAAGCTAAAGCTCCTTATCTATATGAACGTCTCAATTTCTATATATCAAGATACCCGTACTTGCATCCTTCATGCTAGTTATGCGACCCCAGCCAGAAAAGCAGGCCTCCAAACACAATGTTAATCAGCAAGTGCTGCCCAAGACTCCAAGCCATGCAGTACAAGTACTTTGGCGAAAAGACAGTCCATATGAAAAGATGCGTCCTCAGTGCTGTACAAGCTGCCATGACAAACGCAACACTCACAGAGACAAAGATCGTCTGTAGGACAATGTGCTGTCTGAATGCATTGCGCTGGCCCTCGTGGTACTTGCGCAGCAGGAGAAGATTGGCAGCAGAGGTCCAGAAGATAGGCCCGGCCCAGTTGCTAACAAGGGTGAGGAAGCCGACGGCAACGACGTTGAAGTCGCTGATGCCGTTGTAGGCGCTCGAGAGATCGACTGAGGAGATGGCATTGGAGCCGCCGAAAGAAAAGAAGGTTGTGTACTGGAGGAGGATGGTTGCGGTAGTGATTTCGGTTACGGAGAGGTCGGTGGCCTGGAGGGCGTGGAAGAGGATGTCGGAGAGGAGGAAAAGGGGGATGTTTGTAGCTCGAGATTGAGTCATGCCGAAGACAGTGTAGAGATGGTGGAAGAGATGAGCTAGAGCCTAGTTAGTAACAGACATTGATGAGGTTATAATACAGAGAACGTTACCTGACTGCGTCTGGCCATTTCGACCACCAGTGAGCGAGCGATAGATCCCACAAGCGAACATGACACCGAGAAAAATAAAGGCAGTTCGAGCTATCCAAAGAAGTGACTGTCCCACGAAAAGCTCGTTCAAACTCTTGGCGAAACCAACAACCAGCTCCGGAGCGTCCTCGCTTGTAAACTGAAGTTTGAAGCTATAGGCAGACACAAGTAGACCTGAGGTGATGGTCGTGCTGGCCAGAGAAGGGAGGTTCTTGAGACGAGCGAGCAGACGGAATGACATAATCACGTATGCGAGTGTAAGGATGGCCCAGAGGAGCTGAGGGTTTGTAACGATGTAACTCTTGACAATGTCTGGGCTGCCTGCGAACTTTTGACCGGTTTGGTTCCAGCCTCTGGTGATTCTCAACGCCATGAGAGCAACGAAGAACCATCCACTTTCTGCCAGGCTGTTTGTCCTAGTATTCAGTTAGTATGAGTGAGCAGCACTGTCTCGGAATTAGCAGATACGCACCTTCGGATATGGAGTACGCCCTGGATAGCAAGCCAAATGCTCGAGGCCCAGTACCAAAAGTGCTGTTCCTCCTCAATATAACTGCTTGCGTACATCATGACACCGTAAGATAACGTGAGAAGAGTGAATGGAAGAACGTGTCCTTCTCGATGTGCTCCAAGTTTCACAGCCGCCAACGCACTTGCGATAGCAGCAGTTGCAGCGATTGCTTGGCCAATGTATAACTTTGTCATGTCGTAGTTGGAAGCCATGCTGCTCATCAGATCTTGAGCCCGACGAAGCCATTGTGACATGTCTTCTATCCACTTCTGATCCAACTTGTCGCCAGCCGCGAGGACAAGGGCCTCCTTGTTGATCTTTTGCCATTGGCAGGCCAGCTCATTGATCTCAGTCTGCTCCAGACTGCAGGGGTCAGAGCCATTTTGTGCATCAAAAAGATCACTCCCAAAAGCAGCGGTGACAATGTTGAGGATTTGTCGAGCATTACGAACTAGAATCTGGATCTGATCACTAGTTTTGTGCCAGAAGGGAAGAAATTCTGGGATGAACGCGCCAAGATTGTTCTTAGACACTGGAAAACCTAAAAGTGCAGCAATGGTCGGTGCCAAGTCAGACTGCTCAACCATAGAGTAGTAATCAAACTCATCCTTAGGCTGAGCTGGGGCCGGAAGTTTCGAGGAGATCGACTTCAGTTTTGGAGACATGAAAACCAGAGCAGGTGATGTTTCACCAGGCGAAGAAGCACCATGATTTCCAGCGTCGTTCATGCCGTGATCGCCACAGAGAACGAGCAGAGTCGAGTCAAGATGAGGCTTGGACTCGATAGCTTCGAAAAGAGTCTGAACAATGTTGTCCATCTCGCGTTGTTTCGGTATCATGTTCACGCTTTTGATGTTAGCTGATCTATCATCTTAGCATTATTAGTGATGCAAACCTTTTGGGCCCAGCCTTGTGTCCGATGTGATCCAGACCAAGATAGTGAAGGACCATAAGACCCCAATCATCGTTTTCCAGCTCAGGGGCAATGTTCCTGGTGACATTGTTATCCACCTCAGTGAAGTCCTTAATGGGCGTTAGTTATATCAAACAATGGATGTGATTGTAATAGTTAATGACTAACCGCTACAAAAAAGCTAGAAGTTCCGTCTTCACGATCAAAGGTATTGGGGAATAGCTTCAGCCATGTATCGTCACCGTACATGAGCAGCTTCCCCATTTCCTTGGCCTTGATCTGAGCTAGCCAAGTGTCCTGCGAAGCGAGTGTCGACGAGGTATCACCTTCGTCAAAGTTCAGAATAAGATCAACAAAAGAGGGGATTGAACCGGTAGTCATAGACTTGATTCTCGGCATAGTGACTGTAGGCGACCGGGCGTTGGCCGTGAAGGGTATTGCGCTGCCATCTCGGATGAGGCTGGAATTTCATTAGTCGAAGGCTCGAAAAGAGGTAAATTGAAGATGTTGTGATACCTTTGGACATAATCAAATCCCGAGAGGTCCGAGTATACAAAGTCGCTATGAACAAGGGTCAATGGAGGTTTCGAAGTGAGATAATCAGTGTCGCCAAAGTCCTACCTCCTCAGTGCATCAACAACCATAAAAATTAAGCGATCAAACGGCGCATCAGGAGGCGACCCAATGTCAAGAGGCTCAAACTCGGCCAATCCAGGTAGAAACGGTTTATAAGGGAAGAACCCCAGCGCGAAGACGACAATTGAGATGGGAATTAGCAGGTTGGCTGCGACGAGCAGCAGAGTGCGCAACAGCGAGCCATTGGCAGGGGACACCATTATAAAATAGAATTATGGATAAGGAGCGACTAGAAACACTGAAGAAAAGTAGACATGTAGAAGGAATTCGTCAACAATGCGCCATTGGAGACGGTACAATGTATCAGCCGCAAAGAGATGGACGTGTCGCGAACGCCCATATTAAAGTACCTACCTACTCAGGTAGCCAGCCTTGCCAAGATAACCTACAGGGTGGTTATAGCATGATTGGTTAGATAACCAAGTCTTAAATGTTAAGCCACACAAGGCTGAGGGGCGAATTGAGATGAAATTTCGGGTATCACAGATTCAGATTGATTGAGATTTGCTGCTAAACGCCGATGAATAAAAAACCAGAACGAGATAAACAATGTACTCCGTCTAAGCGCTCTTCTTCTTGTTCTTTTGTCGGTTACCATACGATTTGAAGACAATCTTGGACGACTTTTGCTTGCGCCTGTCGACTCGCTTCTTCTCAATCCGTCCACTGGAAGCCTTCTTGACCGAGTCCACATCCATTGCTAGACATGTTAGTGATTTTGGTTAAAGACAAGGCTTCATAATCAACTCACTTGTCTCCTCATCCTCCTGGACGTTGTCCTTGGCGTCATCGTTCTCCTCCTCTTCTTGGGCTGAGCATATGTTAGACTCGTTATCTCCCAGGTTGTCGAGGCTCACTCACTGTTCATGTTCACATCTGAAGACTCAGGCTTGGGCTGCTTAGCCACCTCAAGCAGCTTCGCAGAGAGGCGCTCATTTCGTGCAGCTTCAGCTGGGCCGAAGACATTCTGAACGAGGCGTCGGTTGTTGGCCTTTCTGGTGCTTGATCGCGAGCTCTTTGCCATTTTGTCGATGTGTTTGGGGATAGTTGAAAGAAAGTCGTTATCGTGGATTGCTGATAAGAGGTGAAGAAAAAAAAAGTTGAAGTTTCGAGGGGCGGCAAGGCTGTGGCGGGGTGTGGCTCAGCTGTCAAAGTCAAATTGGAGTCCCTGAGACAACCTCAAACCCCTGTCTCTGCCCAACGCCACCGCCTTCTATTCCAGGACGTTTACATCCATGATTCCTCCGTTAGTAGGTAGATCGAGCATGACATAGCGTGAGAGAACGACGACGACCTCAAAGAACGCGCGGTGGTAGAGGAAGTAGAATATATTCAACCGTATTCTGGCTGCCCAAACGCTGTGCAGCGGTGTGGTGTGTGCTTACCAAAGTTACACCGTTTTATCATCTGTGGTTTTCTTCTCCTTCGCCTTCCTTCTTCACTCGCTCTCCGTGCTTCTTTCCGATACAGGCTGCACCAGCCTGCGCAACTGCCTTGGATGCGGCTTCGCGACTACCATACTCACCCTCCGCGCCTAAACCTGGCAGCACCTTCCTTCCTACTTGTGCCCCTCCGATTCCGAAACAAGATTGCCGATCGATAAGCGGAAAGTAGTAGCGACGTTATGGCTTCCTCAGGCTTAGGGTCGACTTCGGCCACGAACTCGGCCTCTACATCAGCAGTCGGGGTCTCGCGATCCGACGCAAACGCGCTTGTGCGACAAGTGAATCGCCTTCTAAATCGACAACTCTCGTCTGTATGTCAGGTCAACGGCGTTAAGAGCACTGGAATCAAGGCCGAGCTACAGGGTCGCATACACAACCGTAAGTTTAGGCTCATTTTATTGTACATTATCTTTCTCTTGTTCACTGCACCGCCTGGCCATGTATTCATCTCTTCGCTCCCACTCTCTGGCTCCTGAATCATATCCTTGAATCGCACAGAAACGGCGTTAATCATGCCCTGGCCTCTAGTCATCCAAGAGGCTGTCAATGCCAACGACCCTGTGCGCTTCCAACAAATTCGCCAGAGCGTGCACAATACTATCTCGAATGCGCAACCCGGAACCTCTCCCTCTCGAACGACCCTCACGCACTCACATGGACATGGTCACTCGGCGCCGTACGCGATCCCCAGCATGTCGTTCCCCAATACCCACGGCAGTCTGTCTAATGGCCAACGCTCCGGGACTGGTTTTGGCAGCTCGCAATCAATGACACTCACTTTCAAGTCGAGCCCATTCTATCAGATTGAGGCGCCTGCTGGTGACATTAAAACTTGCGACGGTAGGCCATCGCGCTTCGATTCTTTCAAAGGCGTTGACTTGTATGCTGACAAATTATCAAGTCATGTCGCAGCACCGCAACACGGTGACTTATCCCATCAGACTCGACGACCATCCTGCTCTGCAAAAGTGTGTTAACGACCCTTCCTACCGAGTGATGGTCTTTTGCGCGGCAGACTGTATGGGCACCCAAGAAGTTGCATTTCCTCATCAGTCGGAGCTTAAGGTCAACGGTGGTGAGATTAAGGCCAATTTGCGCGGGCTGAAGAACAAACCTGGTTCTACTAGACCGGTTGACATCACCAAAGCGCTCCGTCTTCGACCTAAATATACCAACAACGTTGATTTTACATATGCGTTGACTTCCAAGGCAGGTTCCAATCAAGTCAGGATTCCCCGTCAATCTTGGCGCATGTTATCTCATGGTAGTAGGCTAACACTACGTGCAGAAATTTTATCTTGTGGTCAATCTCTGCAAGATAACGTCGGTTGACGAGCTTGTAAATCGCATTGCTTCCGGCAAGAGAATACCGATCGAGTCCGTGAAACAAGAACGTAAGTATCAGCGACTCGATGACCGTGTAACACCTCTGACGTTTGAACTACAGTCAATGCCAAAGCCCAGGACCCCGACGTAGTAGCGACATCCCAAGTTTTGTCTTTGAAGTGTCCATTGTCGTACATGCGACTGAGTCTCCCATGCCGTGGTCTGAGCTGCACACACCTGCAATGTTTTGATGCTACGTCTTATCTTCAGCTCCAGGAACAGGGTCCCCAATGGCAGTGTCCCATATGTTACAAGTCGGCAACGTTTGAACAACTGGCCGTCGACGAGTAGGTCTCGGATCTAGAGGTGGTGATCTATACTCTTGCTAATTTTGTCAACAGATATGTAAGAGACATTCTCACAAAGACATCAAAGAGTTTGGAAACTGTGACTATTGAACCCGATGGGGAATGGCATCTCAAGAACTCCGAAGATAACAGCCAGGGCCAGACGAATGGTAGCTCATATAACGACAACTTCGACGATGACGACGACGACGATCTAGTGATATCAGAAGTCAACCTTGTTGGTCATCGCCGTATGGAGACACCCAAGAACGCTACCCCCAGTATTAGTACGCCTGTGACCGCAGGCCGCGATGGTTCTTCTGCTGGACCTAGAGGCATAGCATCAACCAGCGCCAAACGTCCAATGGCCGCCATCATTGACTTGACACTCTCTGATGACGACGACGACGAAGAACCTGCGCAACCGCCTTCCAAAAGGCAGAATACCGCAACAAACGGATACCCAGGGTCACACCACCTATCCAGTAACTCCCCGATCTCTCCACATGGACTAGGACAAGTTTAGGAGGATGTCCGGTCCCAGGAAAAGCGGAAACACAAAGCACGGCGGCGCAAGGCATCGTAGAGCGCGCATCGCCGCGACAGGAAAGTCCAAGGTGGATACTTTATCTAACTGCTTGGCATTGAGGCTGTTGGCTGATGATTTTGATTTTTGGCATGTTCTGATTCGGCGTTGGAGGAGACGGAAAATGATTCCCCTGTGGCCCAAGGTTGAGGTTACTCAGTCTTAGCGGCATCGCTATCACGGTTCTTTTCGCGAGGTGTAAAGGAGTAAATACAGAAACGGGGTTGATGCTTAGAACCTGAGGCACAGGTCTCAACCATGTAAAAGTAAACGATAGAAGAAAAAACTGGTGACACATCTCGTTCTTCCCAAGTATGAGACAGGTGGTGTAATATATAAGATTTCCTGAAACTGCGAATCGTTCGCGAACCAAGACTCTTGTCGTGACCCAACATGCTTGGTAGTAACTATGTAATGTCATGCCAAAGGGCCTTTTCAAGATACACTTGTTGGCTGTCCTCGGCCAGTAAGCACGAACCTCTTTTTCAGTCAAGAACATGGACACTCAGAACGTATAAATTATTTTTCATTTCTGTATTACAGGCATAGCGAAATTCTTTCACAACCTCCATGGACTAGCAGATAAGGTTGCTCATCAGTAACTGGTTGCTGACTCATCATTCATCCCAGACGGAGGCTCACCTGGAATCTGCCCGTTGGTGTGAGCTGCAGTACGTAGCACGTATCCCTTTACATAGAGCTCAGCGAAATCGACCTTTTACATTCACAACGCGACCTTTAGCCTCCATTCTTCAAGCTGAAACCACTAAAACTCTTTCTTTACTCTCACATTGATTGCATAAACAACAGAGCCGGTCAACTCGCCCATCATGTCCTTCGAACCCGTCATGCCGCCCTATAACTCGAGCGACCCGTCCGCCAACTTCCTCAGCTCCTCCTGCTTAGACTTCCTCCTCATCGAGCTTGTTCCCTTAGCATACCGCGTCACCCACGAGCGCGACTCGGTCGCCTCGGAGCCAAGTAGCGCACCCACAGATGCTGCCTCGACCAGTCATGCCGTCAGCTCCAGTGCCGCCGGCATAGTAGCAGGCACCGCGACAAGGAAAGATGAGGAGGAGGATATGGATGCGGTGCATTATCGCCTCGAGATGCTGGGCTACAGAGTTGGACAAGGCCTTGTGGAGAGGTATGTATTCCTCCCTCGGACATACTGCGCTGCGATTGCTTACGCTGTAGTAGATTCTCGAGAGACCGGCCACGATTCAACGATACACTCGATGCAATCAAGTTCCTCTGCAAAGATCTATGGACATTGGTCTTTGGCAAGAATATTGACAACCTAAAGACAAATCACAGAGTAGGGTTTCGCGGTACCAATATTGCTGGTATCTCATGCTAACGTAAAATCAGGGAGTATACGTGTTAACTGACAACGTCTTTCGACCCTTCTCACGCATGAGCACAGAAGCTGGCGGTCAAGCAATTGTCCGCGCTCAGCCGGTATGACACCCAATGCCTCACCAATCTTGCATCGCCTCGTCCGGGCACTAACCAGTATGCATTACAGTTCCTCTGGTTTCCATGTGGTATCGTACGGGGCGCCTTGGCTGCCTTGGGAATCAACACTACTGTTCAAGCAGAGATCAACGAGTTGCCGGGAGCCGTGTTTCAAATTAAGACCATACCAAACAAACCCTAGGAGAGCTGTCTGCCTAGCTATAATTTCATGATACCCTTCTACAAAGTCCGGACACAGCACGCCAGCTTTCGACTCAACTGTCATAAACGCGCAAGAGCTAAACATCGCCATGGTTTAGACCATCCTTTGACCAAAACTCCAATCATACCTGCAGCAGCCCCTAACACTGAAGACGGGGACTATAAAGATTTCGACCTTGAATAGTCGCCGACACACTTCACAGCCTGCGCAGTCATATCATCAGCAATCGTGCTCATGAATCATATTACTATGCCTAGCGCCATAGCTATGGACCTCCTCGAGAGTGTCCTTGCCTCCTCTGGAAGCCTCTGACTGGGTATAAGGAAAGGTATTAAAGGGGGGTTATTCACTTTTGGGGAGGGTTGTGGACGAAGCTGACACCCTTGCTGATGTTGCCCTGGAGACCCTCGGTGGCCTTGGCCAAAAGAGCCTTCTCCTTTTCAGTGATACCCTCCAGGGGGTTGTTAGCCTTCTCAGCACCATTGGGCTATGTAACGTTAGCGAATCTACACATCATGAACCAGAGCAATCTGCAACTTACGCCCAGCTCAATGGGAACAGAGAAGAACTCGACACCGGTCTGCTTAGCAATAGCCTCACCTCCGGGAACACCGGGGAGGTAGACGTAGCTGGGCTCGACAAGGCCCTTCTCGCCCTTGACAGCACGGAGAACCTTCTCGGCGAATCTATATTCATATTAGCTACTGGGCAAGGCTATAAGAATCAGAGGGACATCATACCGGAAACCAGCATAAGCCATGGACAAAGTGGCAGAACCAGCACCATCCTTGGCCTTGACCACCTCGTCACCACCGAATTGGACGCGGTTCACGAGGGCATCATACTTGTCGTCGGGAATCTGGACAGAAGGCGAGGCCTTGCTGAAGAGAGGAACGATGGTCTCGCCAGAGTGGCCACCGATGACAGGAATGTTCAGCTCTTGAGGGTTGGCCCTGCCAGTGATCTCGGCAACAAAGGTCTCGGCACGGACAATGTCGAGGGTGGTGACACCGAAGAGACGCTGAGGGTTGAAGACATTCTTGGCCTTGAGAACCTCGGCGGCGATGGGGACAGTCGAGTTGACAGGGTTGGAGATGACGAGAATGAAGGCCTTGGGGGCGACCTCGGCGGCGACCTCAATCAGACCCTTCACAATGCCAGCATTAATGTTGAAGAGATCGTCACGAGTCATACCAGGCTTGCCTGTGTGGGGGAAGTGGTCAGTCGAGTTAAAACTGGGGGAGTGGCTCCGGGGTCGGACACGCGGGGACGAGCGCCGCATGTCCGGGGTAAGGCTTCACGTACGGGGAATGCCAGCGGGGATGACAATAATGTCAGCATCCTTGAAGGCGGCCTTAGCGCCGTCATTGGCAGGAAGGTAGCCAGTTGTCTTCTGCAAAGGGTGTGAGCAAACTAGTGCAACTCGGTGGAAAGGAATTATGCGCAGCTTGTTCAGCTGGAGAAAATCCGGGGGTCGACTCACGGCGCGGGAAGAGATGTGGGAGAGATCGGTGGCAACGCCGGGAGTGTTGACAACATCGTAGAGAGCAAGCTCGTCGATGTGAGGGGAGGTCTTGAGGAGCAGAGAGAGAGGCTGGAAATGAGTTAGCTTATGCGGAGGTATTTCAACTTGAGCTTGTTGCACATACCTGACCAATGCCACCAGAGGCGCCAGCAACAACTGGAGAAGACGTCAGTATTTTGTCACGAGGAGCGGTTAAAGACAATGTCGAGAGCAAAGAGCGCAAGCATCGTAGACATCAAGGCGAAGCGGGGTGGATGAGACGGAGCTCGTACGTACCAGCCTTGACCATCTTGACTGAGTTTGTGAGTAAAGGGGAAGGTATAAAGTATGAGGGAGGAGAAGACGGTTGCCTGAGCTGGGAGAGACGGAGATGAAAGTGCAGAAGGAGGATTGAGGACTGAGAAGAGGGTATGAAAGAATTGAAAAGGACAAAAGGCTTGGGATCAAGTGGGAGTAGGGTTAAAATATGTAGAGCTCGAGGTTAATGCGACTGGATGCGACGAGGGGGAGACGGGATGCGGCAACCACGGCGATACCTGCCTTAGCCTGTTAGTACGCAGGCAGGTACCTTCTGAGACACTGCAAGTTCCAATACAAATGGCGTACCACAACTAAGCCAATCTTGCCTAATCCGATCTGGCTAGGAGCCGCCCGGGGTTGGGCCAGTTTTACATGTCCGAGACTGTCTGTCTCTATTTCCCTCTGTTCTCTGCGCACATGTGCACCAACGAGCGGGGAAAGAGCTGTGAACTCCTCTGGAAGCTCTAGTGGGGGGTTACCCAAGGAGGGGTTCCTTTACAAGGGTCAATCAACAACTGAGGGGCATCATCCACAATCCAGAATCCACTGCCCATAGCCAGACCTATCGAACAGACGAACCAAGGAGCGAGGCATCATTGTCTCGCCTCTCTTTCGCCAAATTGCTTATTCTAGTTATCATGACTTTGACATGAGAATAATTAATACGTTACAGCCTCAATTTGGCATCCACTGCTTCACAAAATCTTTCGTTCTGGCGGTGGGATTTATAATATTCATGATATATGGTACTACCTACAGTTCTACAGTATCTTTCAAACCTCCACCATCGTCGACTTCCACCCATCCATCCATCCATCCATCGCTACTAGCCCGCCCACTCGCAATGGCGATCCGCTCCAGTTGTGAGAGACCTGGCGCAGTACTTGGCGCAAAGCTTTACGCAAAAGACTGGCGTGCAAGCGCTCTCAAATGTCGAGCGCATAACTTATGTATCGACAATAAATCCTGATGGAGACGCTCCCAGTCCCCAGACATCAACTACCAGTAACAGGAGCTCTATATGCCCCTCTCATCTGTTCTGTCAATCTCACCGTTCACTCGCTTCTGGAACCCTCGTATCAGCCCGTGGGGAAGGGCTATCCAGGGACCAAACCTCCCTGCACTCCGTACTCCGGACCGCGCCTCCAAATTCAGGTCGTCAGGACGAATGACCGGGCTCAAACCCTGAGTTGAGAGCGGTGTTAGACCCCGATCGAACTCCGGATGAGCACACCAGGCCCAAACTCAATTGTCCAGCCAGGCTCCAGGAGGGCGCTGAAACAAAGTCGCGCATGTGAATGCGTTGGTAATGCCATGGTGTAAATCCCACGCGCTTTTTACTTGCTATTTCACTCTTATGTGAAGTGGCTCGTCTTTATTAAGCCACTGGCCACCCACTTGCAAAGACTGATTGTTTGCAGCGCAAATAACTAGCACGTCGAAGCCACACCAAGATGAGGGGCCCTCCCATCGCCAATCACCTATGGCAGTTTCGGAATGTAAGGTAGCTTTGGAACCTCGATGGTTAATGGTTGGCTGTCTAGCACAGGAGGCTCAAAAGCCTCAAATCAACCAGTGAAAACACCACAGCTCTCACTTGTGATGTATAGGTACAAATCCATTTCCTTTCGGTACTTGAGGGACAAAAGCTTCCAGCGTCCGGTGTTTGATTTATCTCAACTCGGATGATCGTTTATTACCGGAAATTTGGTCGTCAAAGTTGCTGACTTCAGTGGTAACATGCGTCTACTGCACCAACCACGTTGCGAGTCTACACCTTGGTCAACATCTGGAGATTGATCTCCGTCCAAGTAAATAAAACAGCTTCCGACTTGCGGCTATCAGTTCCAAGATTTGGGATCATATACCTCATCCTATAGGCTCATCATACTAATCCGGGCTCAATCGGGACGTGACGTCTTTGTTCGCTATTAAATCCGCGGCTGTTTGATACTCGGAATGATCCTCGGCATCCCGTGTCACCGAATCGTGTCCCGATATCAACCGCACGAGGTGAACGTGAATGTGAACATCACCTATGGAGAACAGATGACATGTCAGATCAAGCTTCGTCTAAATTTGTTTAGTCGGCAGTACGCTTGTTCACTCATCGACAAGTTTCACTTTCTACGTCACTAGAAGCACCTTGAGCAACCCAGGGCAACCATGCAAGGCAAGATGCGTTGTCCGACACAGGCACCCTTGAGTGCTCATACACATGCATATTGTTGTTTGGGATGGCATATTTTGGGTTGCCAGCAATAGCGCCGGTCGAATATTCATTCATTTTGAGCTCAATAACTCCAGCCGTGAACGACCCAGATACCTCGGTTTATGCGCCTGGCTCTCCCTGATAATCCCTTCTTATCAGGTGATAGCTATGCGGCTTACCTCCCTTGCTCGATACCCTAGCCTTGGTCACAATTCCTTTCTATCTTCGCATTATAGACAGTTTAGTTCTCCTCGGCAGCGGCGGCGGCCTTCTTGGCCTTGTTGCCACGGAGCTTCTGCTCAGGCTCGGGCTTAACGGGCTTGTGGGACTTCTTGACAGCGGAAGCACGCTCGACGGCAGCGGAGCGGAGGTCAGGGCGGTAGCTGTTCTTGGCAGCCTGGTTGGCAACAGCCTGGTAGGTCCTAATTCGAAGTTTACAGTCAGCTCTGTTTCCGCGATTGCTGGTATGCACCAAGACAATACAGTGCCTGCGTGCGGTTACTTACTTGCGGTTGCTCTTGGAGCCGCTGTAAGAAGTCTGGACGAGGTTCTGAGCGGGCTTGTTGGGCTGAGCCTTCTTGGAGGTGACGACAACGGCACCCTTCTCGCCAGCGGAAACACCGAGAGCCTATACATTATATGTTTAGTTCCATTGCACTCATGCGTCGTGAGGTTTTCATCGTTGTGGCCGTGATCGTACCTTGTCGTTGACGAAACCAGCGTGCTGTGAAGCGAGTTAGCCCGAACCATTCATCAAGACTGCAGTCTACCCTTCAGAATCATACCTTTCGGGAGCTCTTGTTGAGCAGGTTAAGGGGGTCCCGGGAGAACTGAACACCGCCGTTCTTCTTGCTCTTGGCAGAGAAGCAGTTGTTGTCACCTGCGCGATCGCAAAACGTTTCAGCAATTCGTTCCAAATACAGGCTCATATCGTAGGCCACATCAATATTTCGTCGGAGGGAGACTCACGGACGATCTCCCAGATCAGGTCCGGGGAGATGTTGGAGAGCTCCTGAGCGGTAGACATTGTGACTGAGGTTTTGGCGTGAAAAGTGACCGGGGAGATTGAAGCTTGAGGTTGTTCTCGAGATATCCGATTTCCAAACTGTTCACCAAGCGGCCGTCGAAATTGTGTGCGCCAGACCAATTGTAAGTGGGGCCTCGCTTGGGCTTCCTAATGGGGGTTAGAGGGGCAGCTGCTCTATAAAATCGCCTGACGTCGGTTTCTTTGTTAGGCTCCGACAGTTGGAGTACGACTATGATACTGTAACAGCAGAATAAATGGTCATATGTTGTGTACTCATATGCTAAACAATTATCAAAATACGAAAGTCAGCATAAATCTATTGATATCAAACTTTCACTTCTTCCCATCCGTGCTTGGTGTGGTTGTGGCTGTGCCAAGAGCCAAGAGCCAAAACGCGTGGCTTGATTGATTGGGAGAGGCAACCCGTGAAGACAAGTCAGGTCACGTCAGTCGTCAGCACCCCGATCCATCTCTTCCCCATCTCCATTCCTGCGACAAAGACGGAAGAAGGAACAAAGCTAGTCTTGTTCAAATCCGGATCTTGCGGAGGGCGGAAAAGAACACCGACATCCGTTCCTACAATACACCTTGCAACGAGACTCTTGATAGTTTGGTCCTCGACAGGAGCAAAAAAGCCTATCATGCAACTTTGACGTGCTATCTTCGAATTCATCTAACGCCTGCAACTTGGCCGTTCCTCTCCTTTGTATCCGATTTCATTATCTCGACTTTTGACCTCTATTTGTCGTTACATCTAGTTAAATCCAGCGACCCGAATCATACCACTCGCATCCCTTATACCGACCGTCACCATGTTGTACATCCTCTACTCCGTCTCCTTCTTCACCATCGTCCTCGCCACGGTCCTCTTCTTCACCCGCGCCCACTGGCTACCACACGTCCAGCAGCTGCGTCCCCGACTACCCGGCGCAGACTACATCTACTCGCGACTCCCGAGCAGCTTTGCGGGCGATATCGAGGCCGGCCTGTCCAGCAGCACGTTTGATCTCTCTGGAAACGTCGAGTCGGGCGACTCGCGCGCGGGTCTTGACGATGCCGCCAAGGCCGAGGTTCTAGCCATCATGAAGAAGAGAAGGATGAACTTTGACCAGGCCAGGAAGGTGTACATGGAGAACCGATTCCAGGCAAACGGTATTGGCGCCGATGGTCTACCGAGGGATCCCAAGTTTGTGAGCTTCTCTTAAACAGTTGGACGGACATGTCGATATTAGACCATGCATCACGACGATATCCGGCTCCGAATTCGACCCTCCTAATACCACCTCTACGACGATATTATCATCACCATTCTAAACCGACATTGCTTGCTAAAGCTATGCTTTGTTTTATTACTTTGCGAAACACTCGACGTTGGCACACCCAGATGCAATTTTCTTATACCTCTATTTATCGATTTCTTGGCTTCTTTTCCTTTCCTTTCCTTTTCTTTTCTTTTTTGTTTTGTTGGGCGGCCGTTTCTGGAATGGTCCGATTAAAGGATTTACAGCCTACTATATGTGGCTTTGCAATCACTTAGTGGTTTGCACGGCGAGGAGTTTCAGTGGAATGCGAAACGGTTATTGTAACTGAGATAGACTAGTTCTCCTAGTCATTTCTTGTGCTTTTTCTTTCCTAGCCTTTTTTACTGCATATGCAATCGATGAATTAATCGTAATCATTGTAACCTCCCTAAACGCCATGAATGAGTAGACCAAACTACAGGTCAAAACTATGTACAAGGGTCACTGGCATCGAGCCAGTGGGCTTTGAAAGGCCATTGAATTGGAATTGCTATGTGCTTCAACAATCTCTCGACAGGAAGCATTTGTCAATTGATGAGAAAAATAGAAGTGCTATGCCAGGTCTTAAGCCAAATGCGCAAGAGAATAGGATGAAGAGGCAAGGAGCAAACACCAATACACTTATTGGGTCTTCTTTGAGTCAGGCGAGCTGTAGGTACGGTTGTCGCTGCCCTCAATCTCTTCAATGAGTTCGTCGACCTTCTCAATCTCCTTCTTCCATCGGCCTTCCGACATCTTCATGTCGCGTTCAAACATCCACTGCTCAGGCATGCGGTACGTGCCCCCCATACGGTCAAAGGCAGTGAAGAACTGACCGTAGTTGACCTCAAAGCGAGAATGGTGGAGCGAATGGCATGCGGCACCGTTGACCACGGGGTTGTTGCTGAGGTATTCGCCGTCGTGAATCATGACAGACCAGAGGTTGACAAATACGAACAGCGCAACATAGGCCATCTTTTGTAGCGGAAAGATGAAAGGGAAGATATGGTAGGGAAGCGACTGCGTGAAGCCGTCAAGAGGATGGAAAGCGTGGCTAGCAAAGGGAGTAGGCATGATCCACTTGTGATGAAGCTTGTGCAGGTACTTGTAAACCAGACGGTGGTGAAGCCAGCGATGAGCCCAGTAGATGCAGAAGTCGGTGAAGAGGAGGAAGAGCGGGAACTGGAAGAAGTTGTACCAGAGGCCAGGACCATCCTCGGTAGTGTCGTAGAGCTTGCCGTAGCCGCGAACCTCGAGGAGAAAGAAGGGCGCTGTGATGATGGCCATGACGGGCATGGCCTTGTTGGCCGAGATGATCTCTTGGCGGACTTGGTTTTTGATGAACCGTGGGTGATCGAACGTTCGTTTGTCGAATATGAATATGTACGAAAGTGTAGCGACAATGAAGTAGACGAGAAGGCCAAAGATCCTATTGGGACATTAGTCGAGCCAGTGAGTATGGCTGATCTCTGGGGCATACCAAGTGATAAGATATAGAGTAAGAGCTTGGCGGAAAGGGTTATCGCGGTCCCATGCGCTCATGTATGCAGCCTCTGGTGGTTCAAGCGTTATGAACTGGGTGGCCGGCTTGTAACTCCATGTAGAGAAGGCCTTGGCCGATGTTTCGGTCGAGTTGGAGGGCGAAGGGAAATCATAAGGGGCCGGACGCTTTGGGTAAAGGTAGGCATAGGCGTAATCGGCAATAAAGGTATCGACGACCTCTAGGACGACGTCCATAATGGGCAATTCAAATTAGTATGCCAAAGTTGTAAGGCTGAAAATGAAGACGGGAAGGACGAGTGTCGACTGTTGTAAGTGGTGTAAGTGAAGGACTGAGAAGCCACAAGCTCAGCGTAAAAGACAAACACAAAACATAGAACAACTGTAAGCCCCTAACAGTAAATAACAATTGAGAACTATGAATGCTCTCATAGACGGGAAGCCCTCCTTCTTTATCAATAAAGCGATCCAGGGAAGGAAATCAACATAGTCTGATACTACCAGGGGTCGTCGGCGGCTTGCGAGGCGGGGCGGATGTTTCTGTCAGGGATGCTGTACCTATATCGAGGAAGAGTGGAGTTTGAGAAAGGGTCCTGAGAGCTCAATTGAACCAATTGGGGAGCTTGGAGGGGCGAGCTTCTGGGTTGATCTTATGATGGGGGACGTACGAGAGGAGCTTCCAGACGAACAAGAAGCAGGGTCTCTGCCATTGAACCAATGCGCATTCTTAACACAAGGATATGCAATTCCCTTGAGCATGTGAATACGAATACAGAAAGTCACAAAATCTTATTGGCGAATTCATGAGAGCTCTGTGAGTAAGATGCGATTCGTCAAGTGCCGGTGTCAACAACGGCCGTCTTTGATTAAGAATCGCATGATGGGCTCCGAGGTAGCCCGATCGAGGATCTGCTCTGAATAGTGCACTAGAAATTCAGTGACTAGGTTCTCAATTCTCTCCTAATTAGAAACAGGGGTCAAAGACAGTTGCTGGAAGTGGTATGTTCCGGCTTCTCAGGGCCCGAGTGTTTGTCGACCAATTGGACCAGATAATTGGACTTTGTGTTCCACTTTTGAGGTCGTTGCTCATAGAACCGTTTGTTTTCCAGCATCATTAAGACAAGATATCGAACGATTCAGCCTTTGTGCATTCAGCCTCGAAAGGACAAGCTGGTACGTCTTCACCGCAATATTCATCAACCACAGTGATCATTCTTACCTATGGAAGTCTTTAAATGCTCTTCTGTTTATCAATGTGTCAACTGTCTCACTGTGAATAAGTGATTGACTATTGGAGTTTGTTGATAATGCTATATTTACATGTTCCCAATACCGAGTCCAGCAATTGATCATGACAGCCCTGTACAAGACGTCACCTCATCATGACCCAAAATCGTAGAACATCGCTCATCTAGAATAAAATCTACATGATAAAAAGACGAACGGGGTGGAGATACGGAAACGAATACGTCGGGGAAACCCTGGGGAAATTGAGCTTAGGTACCACGAGACTGACGTGTAAGACGAAATACCCCTAACCCACGGTACCTGAGCGGGTATAAAAGTACAGAGTGAACTTGTCGCTAGGTGAATTGAAGACCTCAAGTACTAATTAACCCTCTTCTCGACACCGCATTGCAATATTCTTTCTTACGTCTTAATCGCATGCCTCTTGGTCTAGGTATTACACCATTATGCCTTTCTAATGATCTATATCAGCGTCTTATGTTCTACACTCATCCGTGCCTCATAAGTACATAGCAACGAGAAAAGTGTCGGCTTCTCGGTTGATCCGAGCCGTTAACTAACCTTCCTAAGCCTGGCCAGATTACTGTACCCCAGATCGAGTTCATCTTGAGTCAGTGTTTTGAACCTAATCACGTTTCGAGCGACAGTTTCGAGTCGTATGCACACCACAGATTGACTCTTGTCAGCCCATGCTAGCGTTGCTCTGGCTTTTTACCATCCATTCGCAACTTTTTACGCTTTATAAAGCCTATCGTGAGGATTGCTTACACAGGGTAGATTGGATTCACACGATGCTGTGACGGATAGAAGACCTGTTACAACTAAAGCGATATATTTGCCCCAACTATGCAAAGCGAGCTCCATTGCCATTACAAAAGCCAGACCTGTTTATTCTTGACCATCTTCAAAACTGTTGGTTGGCCAAGACTTCTCACGGATGCATAAGATGCCGATAATTAATTACCTTTCCTGTGGCGACGAGAGAGTAGGTATGTGGCACCAGTCATCTTTCATCAAGCGGCGCACAAGCGTCACACAAAACTGGTCAAAGCCTGCAGCCATCCTGACACAACTTGGTAGTCGCATCAAGACTTGTCACGCTGCGGGATGGCAATCCAATCAACTCAACTGGCATAGAGGAATTCCCGGGTGGCAATAAGGTAGAATGTGCCGTGGGAAAGGGTTGTTCCAAAGTAAATTCAAGTTCGTCAGGTCCCAATCAGCGGCCATAGGTCAAGCATGCTGCTTAATATGGCGGCGATGGCGGAAGGTAAAACTTGACGTTAGTAAACTAATTGGGTTGAGAGGCACGTATTTATACGATGCTTTCTCGTTCTATGACCTACAACACTACTCAGCATGATGAGTGTGTTCGTCCAGGCGTGGTTTAGAATATTGTGCCATGCGACCTCGAGAATACTGCACAAGAATACAAATGCTCCATGTGTACATGTGATAAGGTGTTGCTCTGTCACACCACAGCCACTAGTAGTTCATCCCGCAACAACATGACGATGAGCCTCAAGGGTATTAATAGGCAGAGAGGGTGGGATCAGACGGCAAAGGATGGAGCTTTCGGGCAGAGCTCCGAGGATGATATTGCCATTGCCAGCCCAGCTGTCGACGACACCCCCTCTTCTGTTTCCTCATCTCTATTCGCAGCCAGTTCCCGTGCCCACCTCGCTCAGAAACACTCCAGGATCTGTCGCAGCGTGGCATCTCACTGACAAGGGCGTGCGCTACCTGTCCAGGTGGGTAAAATGCTAGGAGTTTAGAAGACTACTAGAGGTAATAACCAGAACACAATCTAGGTACTAATGTTATAGGCGGAATTACCTAAAGTATTTTGTCTTCTCTTACCTAAGGCTAGTAGGTAGATACCCTGATTATTTACCGGACGGCCTGCCGTCGAAAAAAGTGTCACAGGCCCCTGGCGAACCGCCAAAGCCTCAACAGCGGCCAGATCAAGGGCGTGTGCAGTTTAACAGGGGAGGCGTCCTCCTTGAGTGCATTAGCGGCTGACCCGCAGGGTAGCCTGAATGCTCTTCCGGCGCACCTATATCCGCAACCTTGAGTGGTTGACTGCCAGTACCTGCCCCATTATTTTATTGCAACTACCCCGGGTAGCTGGCTGCACCAGCGGCAACTATCCCTACACACTAACGCACCTTGCACCTTCCGTGCACGAGCCTGTTAGTGCAGAGCTGTACCACGCTGCTTGGCCTTAGCACGGGCACCTCTTCCTCCTCGGTTGGGCCTCTCTTTTTTTCTTCCTTCCCTTCCCCCTTCCATCTCAAAACACCATCGCGCCAAACCCAAAACCATCCGAATCGTCAACTGGGTAGCTGGCAACTCGTGTCGCATATCGCCCACGACTGCCTTCGCTGGCCCTTGCATACTAGAACGTTCCTGAAACATATTTTATTCCATCACCATCGACCAAGTTTGCGGTCGCGTCCGCGTCGTTGTCATCAGCTGCCTTGGCACCCAGCCTCGTGCTGTCACCGACTCCCCTTGCGCGCCAACAGTTTGCCCGCGCCGTACCGCAAAACCATCGAACGCGATTCTCTTCTCATCGTCGACTGCGCCAGATACTTCGGCTCTTGCTCTCAACTCGACAACAACCCGTTATTTTGAACTCAACGTTGCTTAGACCCGCCTTGCGCAATGTCGATGTACCCGCATCGCGCCATGGGGGGCGCCCCCCAAGGCAATTCCAGTCGATTGAACGAGTTGCTTGAGCAGATCCGGGTTGAGTTCGACACCCAATTGCGTGCAACGGAAAACTACGAGCATCAGAGTATGTCCGCTACTTGACTGACCGCGTTATTTCCTTTCAGCCAGCTAACCCACGTTTATCTATAGTTGCTGCCCAAGTCAGCGAAATGCAAATGGTTCGTGAGAAAGTTTACCAGATGGAACAGACTCATCTGGGCCTAAAGCAGAAGTAAGCCGTTCCTGCTGTTGGTTGCATCGAATGTGCGAATTAACCTAGTAAACAATAGATATGAAGATGAGATCAGTGCGCTGCGACATCAACTCGACGCTGCTCGCAAGGGCGGCCTTCAGCCCGGTATTCCTGGACCGCCTCAACATGCTGCTCCTTCGCAGCAACCCCCATCTATTGCTCCCAGCAATGGCCTTTTCAGCGGTATCATGGCCGGAGGTAGCCAGGGAGGCCTGGCTCCACCTCAACAGGGTCAGCAGCAAAGCCAGCAGGGACAGCCCCAGGGTGCGCAACAGCAGCAGCAATCGCAGCAAGGCCATGCTCCTCAAGAGCAGCCATTGGGGCCTCAACACCAGATGGGTCAAGGCCCTGGCCTTCCTGTTCCTCCCCCTCACCCTAATGCGCAGCAAGCTCCCTACTCCCAGAGCTATCCTCCGGGCCCTGTCTCTAACGGAATGGGACCTCAGCCGCAGAGCACTGCCTCCCCGGGCCCAGGTCGAAGAGGTATGGGCCGTCCCCCAGGCGCTGTCGGTCCTGCGACTCCCCAGATCAACACGCCTGTGCCGTACCCCGGAAGTGCGGCGTCGCCTCAAGTTAGTCACCCAACTCCCGATCACGGTAGGATGGGTGGTCCTCATGCTCCTCCTGTCGGAAACGCGCTGGGCGACCTCGAAGTCGATGCTGTGGCTCCCCACAACAAGAAGACCGGACAGGATTGGTACGCGATCTTCAACCCTCAGGTTCAGCGTGTTCTTGACGTCGATCTCGTCCATTCCCTCTCTCATGAAAGTGTGGTATGCTGTGTTAGGTTCAGTCATGACGGTAAATACGTTGCAACTGGCTGTAACAGGTCTGCCCAAATTTTTGATGTCCAGACGGGTGAGAAGGTCTGCGTTCTCGAGGACCACAATGCCTCTGATATGAGCGCCGATCTTTACATCCGTAGCGTCTGTTTCAGTCCTGACGGTCGTTACCTCGCCACTGGCGCTGAGGACAAGCTGATCCGAGTAAGTGACTTATTTAACTGGTTGAACTACAAATGTGCTAATATCCTCACAGGTTTGGGATATTCAAACCCGAACGATTCGAAACCACTTCTCCGGTCACGAACAAGATATTTACTCGCTGGATTTCGCCCGTGACGGACGAACGATTGCTTCCGGTAGTGGCGACAGAACCGTACGTCTGTGGGATATCGAGCAAGGCACCAATACTCTCACTCTCACGATTGAGGACGGTGTGACAACTGTTGCCATCTCTCCCGATACTGCGTTTGTGGCTGCAGGTTCTCTTGACAAGAGTGTGCGAGTCTGGGATATTCACTCAGGCTTCCTTGTTGAGCGTCTTGAGGGACCTGATGGTCACAAGGATAGTGTCTACTCGGTCGCCTTCTCGCCCAGCGGCAAGGACCTTGTCTCGGGTAGCTTGGACCGGACGATCAAGATGTGGGAGCTCAGTGCTCCCCGTCAAGGAAACCAGCCCGGCCCCAAGGGCGGCAAGTGTGTCAAGACATTTGAGGGCCACCGAGACTTCGTACTATCAGTTGCGCTCACCCCCGAAGCTAATTGGGTGCTATCTGGCTCCAAGGATCGCGGAGTGCAGTTCTGGGATCCTCGAACCGGTACGACGCAGCTTATGTTGCAAGGACACAAAAACTCTGTCATCTCTGTGGCCCCAAGCCCCCAGGGCAGGTACTTTGCTACCGGCTCTGGCGACATGAAGGCTCGCATCTGGTCTTACCGTCCTTATCCTTGACTAAGTAAGGAGCCGGCTCAATGGGTCGCCTTTTAGATGTTGCACCGGAAGAACGACATGGTTATGAAAAAAAGCGATTTGACGATCGAGGAAATGAGACGGACTCAGGGAGCAGCTGTATGGGAAGATACTTAGTGGGGGGCCACCTTTTGATGAGTAGTGGCAATCACAGTGAGCGACGATTGATCTTGTTTCTTGGGAATCGGATACGGCAAAGACGCTCAACACGCTCAATCTCACGGCGCGAATGAGGGTCTTGCGAAGGGGCGCATAAGGATAGGAGGTACTTGGAGATGGCACCTCTGATTGCACTGGACAGGATGATCGCATGGGGTAGAGGGGGAGGGCCTTGTAAGGATACTCGCCAGTTCAATGGTGTTTTCGTTTGCGCGACTTGTGTTTATAATGAATCAATACAAATTTTCTCCTCTGAACGCCGTTTATTTATATGCAATTCTTTCTCTCTCGCAAAGGATGTCTACTAAGGCAGGTAGGTATGGTAAGATGTAGCCTATACATTATGTAGAGTAGTAGATTTGGTAAGTTGTTAAAGTGAGCCGAATAGGCTGGAGAGTGCGTCGCCGCCCTTCTTCTTTTTCTTCTTGGGTTTATCCTTGGTATTATCTTTTGACACACGCTTATGAGTGCTTGTATTTGAAGTATTGGATTTTCGGTCCTTGGAGCTGCGTTCTTTCAAAGGTAGATCTGGATTTGGTGTCGACCTTGTGCTTGTCTTATGAGATGAACTGAGTTCGTCCCGCGAAATGGCTACACCCATGTCTATTGCAGAATTGGATGTATCGTCAGCTATTGTTGGTGGTAGAGGAGAAAAGGCTTTGGTAGTGCCGGAGGATGCCGGCTTCGCAACAGCTGAAGATAAAGTCTTGGGTTCGTGGTCTGCAGGGACGAGGTGGTAGAGTAGAGTGTTTATGCGAGCCAGGACGGAGAGGAGGAGGAGGCCGAGGGGGGCATGTTGATTATCGACAGCTAATTGCGAGAAAGCGCTATATGAATAGTGAGCCGGGGCGCATTGGTTCAGCAATTTAGGGCAATGACTTACACATATGCGCGAGGAACTACATGGCGGGTCATCCATCTTGCGCGCGCAAGAGCAGGATGAGTATCACACTTGACATGGCCAGATTTTGTCTTTTTAAGGGGGCGTGATAGGTCGTCGGCGAGGTTGCGAGCTGCGCGGCGCAAGATAGAGAAGGAAGACCACCAGTGCGTGGAGGAATGCTGATTCTTGTGGCGATGGACGAAGCTGTTGAGGATGGGGAGAAGAGGAGCGAGGGATTCGTTTGCGGTGGTCAAGAGAGCGGCGTCGGCGGAGGGAGTTGTCATGGTGGAGTGGTCATTGTTGAACCAGAAGGGTTATGGCTTGAGGTCGAAAGGTGACGTTGAAGCTTTGGTAAAGTCCAGTGATAGATAACTTTTTGGATGAGATAAGATAAGGACGTCAGTACCTGGTGTCTGCCAAGGATAATCGCGCTAAAGAGACTTTATACTTTATATCCAGATACTTAGGTAGATCATGCAGCGTAAGGAGGGCATATTTGCCTATACTGAGCATATCTGGTGCAGTTGAATTGCTAGCATTACCTAGGTCCCCTGCACTCTGTAAATTTGTTGTATACCTGAAGCCGTAGTTGATGGGTAAGGTATGGAAGTTATGCCACAGCAGGTGCGACCTTTCAATTCTTACTCGTTCTGATATTGTACGTACAACCTCAAATGCATGTAATATGTTTAATGCCATGATGGCTCACAACTTCAACATTGCATCGAAAGTTTAACACCCTCAATATGCCTGAGCGAAGCTTGTGCACTGAGTGAATATACGACATTTCCTCAGGAAATAAACGCTGTCCTCCCTCCAGGCTTGTGTTTGTTCACAACTCTTGGAAAAACAATACAATACGGGCAAGCACGCGACATCAGGTATGTAAATATGCTTTTCCTATCTCTTCGTCCTATTTCGATTCTGCACAACACTTCAACCTTGCAATTACTGCGCCCGCACATGTCACCCAAATGACATGCAGTCGGCCCAAAAGTATCCTCTTGCTGCTCTCAGTGGTCTCGTGAGCCTCTAGTTCGCATCTCCACCACTACCACCATACCCGAAACAAGGCCGCAACCCGCCGAATCTGCACAAAGGTCGAATTGCAGGTGGAGTTTGGGCGGGACAAGTGCAACAAGGAATATCTGGGAGCGCGCTGAAGCGGGTACAACCGTTGAACCCTTGCTGCCATTCAATGCGATGAGATGCGATGCGATAAGGTGGACGTTGTTGTGATACCAAACTGCGAGACATTGCTTCACTACTGGCGTTTTTATCATACTAAATCTGCCTGTCCATTATTGGTCGCCAATGTCAGGTACTGGTGGTGCCTGTAACCGTTGTCCGGGAGTTCGCGCCCTTTATCAACATCATCCGTCTCCAACCATAAGGAGAGACTAGCCTAGCTGTTAGCGTCTCGGTCTAGATCTGCTATCTACCGTGGGACTCTGGATGATTGATTGCCGAGTTACAATGTCAACGTCCTGTTACTTTGTGTTTAGTTAATCGTGTTAATATCATATTGACTAGGGCAGGCTCATATCAACAACCAGCCCCCTGCCAGCATCGGCTATCGTGTGAGGGCACAGGCCTTGTCGGGCTATCCTATCCTTGGCTGCGATAAGCGTCATGTCGTTCCTCAGTCTTGTCCGTTGGCGCTGGCGCACCCACTATAGCATGCCCAAGCTTGAGCCGTGCCATATGACCTTGAGCCGACTCTGCCCTGCCCGTTTCTTCCAGATCCTACTTCTCGATTGTTCTTTCCAAATCGTTTGTCGAGGGCTGGTGAAACCAGAAGCTGTCCAAAGCCTGCAGACCCTGTCTCTTGTTGCATCGCTGACCTTGTTTTGTTGCATCCATCCCTACAACCTTGCAGTGTTTTTTTTTTCTCGACCCTTCGCCACCCTAACACTAAACTTGGCAGACAGATAAAGACGGCCGCAAGAATCCCGGCCCCGACTTGGACAGGAGGAGACCAGACGAAACGACAGGAAACCGCTTCTGCGAGACCGTTATACGTGAAGTTGGCGATATAACATCACAATGGCTCCGGCGCGAAACCCAACCTGGGACGAATACGATGGCAGATTTTCGCCCCGGGGAAGCTTAACCGAAAGCATGCTTGAACAGGAACAAGCTCTCGTTGACGACGATGACGATGCGGGCGAGCAACATAACGGGGGAGGGTTCTTGAGGCGACGGCGGTATGTTCAAGTGGAATTCATGGCCAATTGGTAATTCTTTCAACTAACTAACTGAAACAGATCCTCCGTTACCAACCACTTGGCCTCAATCGCAGATATTGGCGGCGTGAATAGCTTCCGATCTTTCGCCCGAAGCTGGCAGCGCGCTGCAGGTTTTCCTGAGGTAATCCCTCGTCGACCGAGCTTTGTCCTTGCGCCGGAACATGAAGGCGAGGATCTCGATTACAGTCGAAGCTATGTCGAGGGCACGTCGCAGCCGCAATCGGGCCTCTTGCGCCAACATCTCGAAGCATCGTCGTCTGCGCAGACAAACGGCGAGCCCAGTTCAGTCGTTGGATCATCTCCAAGGCCCATGAAAGATTCATACCGTGATGGCGAAACCAAACCGCTGCTCGATGTCGAAGCTGCCGGCGCATTGCCTGTTGGGTCGCCTTCTCGGTCAAGCATCTTTGCTGTTCCGCCTCACCTTGCGGCTCCTGACATTGTTGGTAGCTATGGATCGTTCCGAAGCTCATCGCCATTTGGGACGATAGATCGAAGTACGCGCCACCGCATCTCATTCAGCGAGGGGAGCGGTTGGGGCGTGGCAGACGAGGAAGAGGAGGAGGGCGAAGACGCAGCGCATGGCGAACATGAGCCTATTCTCGTCAAGGAGGTCAAGCAGGGCGACAAGGTTGTGCTCGCGGTTGAGGGCCAGAGCACTCTTCCCCAATCCGTTTTCAACTCGATCAATGCCATCATTGGTGTAGGATTGCTCAGTCTTCCCTTGGCTTTCCAGATGACAGGCTGGATCTTCGGTCTAGTGATCCTCACTCTGACAGCTGCTGTTACCGCGCACACCGGCAAACTACTGGCCAAGTGTATGAACTATGATGCCAGTCTCATTACATATTCAGACCTGGCATATGTCTCTTTCGGAACTCGTGCTCGAGTCATCGTGTCTGCGCTTTTCAGTCTCGAGTTAGTAGCAGCCTGTGTCGCTTTGGTCATTCTCTTTGCCGACTCACTGAGCCTGCTTCTTCCGGGTCTTGCTACTGTCAACACATGGAAGGTGGTGGCATCTGGCTTGGTGTTGGTCTTGAACTCGTTGCCGCTGCGTCTTCTGAGTTACACCAGCGTCGTCGGCATCTTTTCGACCTTTTGCAGTGCGTATACCATTTCTGACGGCTTGTGTCTTTACTCACTAACCTTGTCTAGTCGTTATGATTGTCATTATTGACGGCCTTTACAAGCCCGACTATCCTGGTTCATTGCGTGAACCGGCGACGACCTACCTCTTACCGTCGAATTGGCTTGCTCTGCCCCTTGCATATGGCCTCCTTGCCAGTCCATGGGGTGCTCACTCTGTCTTCCCATCGGTATGACATATATCCATAAACCCGTTATCTACGAGAAAGAGACTAAGATAATACAGATCTATCGTGACATGCGTCATCCATACAAATGGGGCAAGGCCGTCAACGTTACCTTTTCCTTCTCTGTGAGTTATCCGTCTCGTCTCTATCATGTCGATGGCTCCTCTAACTTTGCTCAGTATGTGCTGGACACCTGTCTGGCTGTCATTGGACTGCTGATGTTTGGCGATGGCATCAAGGATGCCATTACTTCCAATATTCTAAAGTCGAAAGGCTATCCCGACGCTTTGAAGATTATCATGTGTATCTTCGTTGCCATCATCCCCCTGACCAAAATCCCCCTGAATGCTCGTCCGATCATCACCACTTTGGATGTCATTTGTGGTGTCCATGAACAACACCACCATAACCACCATGAGCAACCTCACGTGCAGCCCTCTCGGTCCTCGGTCATAGCCACCAAGGTAATCCGAGGCCTTGTGCGAGTATTTGTGGTTAGTCTCCTGCTGTTCATCTCTATCGTCTTCCCGGCATTCGACTCTGTGTGTGCATTCCTGGGTGCGGCCCTATGCACACTTATCTCCATCATCTTGCCTATCTCATTTTACCTCAAGCTCTTCTGGAAAGATGTTTCTACACGGGAGAAGATTGTTTCTGCTATCTTGCTAATCGTGTTTGCCATCTTGGGCCTGCTGGGAACTATCTGGACTTTCTTGCCCAAGCATCTCATTGGCGCTGACTAGGTAGATCAGCTGTTTTTTAATTATGTACGGTGGCATCTATCGGAGTTGTCAAGCATTGCATATCGTAGTGGCAGGTTTTATTGGAAAAGAGATGAGACAATTCATAATACGTTATCAACGGGTATTTGCCTATGACCTAGCCCTTGCTTCTTGTATCCTCCTGTGCTACACTTGATGATCTTGATCGATTGTTCAACGATACGTGCACGGTAACCACAACTCACTGTCACTCGACACTTACATCAGTCTGCGTCTCATGACGCCATCACAGTGTCCAAGATAGCGAGTACATAACTTCCATCACCATCCCTTCCTTGTTCACGTCTTGGCTAAGGATGACCAAGAAACAAAGACGAATGCCAAGAGGATTGAGTACATACTCGGAAGTCGTCAACCATCTCTCAGTCAAGTAACACTCATCACCACCTTTCCTCAATCTCTACATCATCTCTACATCTCACAGAGCCCCTTGTCCTGGTTCCTCAACCTTGCTCACCCCGCCGCTGATCCCCCAACTGCCGCTCCCTCATGACATGCCATTCCCAACCCCAAGCCCCCTCCCGTCACGCCATACTGCCATCACTCGTGTCTTGTTGTCCAATCCAGCTTTGGCAAGACGCGGAGGCGGGAAGCGACAGGCAGGTTTAATATCCCGAAGATACCGTTCGATCGGGCTATCCGGGGTTGGATTGGTTATACACCGAATAGAGCGTAGCCTGGCAAAACCTGTCTTGAACCTGAGTGTGCATTCATGAAACCATGCCACATGTTATCAGTATCAAGAACCAATGGCTGTATCGTTGTTAAATGTTTGTCGATCGAGCCTGTGGTGTTAATCGATATCTAACTACAAGCGTGACACACTGGTTGATGAACCTAAGGTTAGTAGAGATAAGCTGAAGTAGGGATAGTTGCTCGAGTATGTTACAAAACTTCACATGGATGAGTAGATAGCAGTATTGTTTGAGTAGGTACTTCTGGTATTTGCATTATTTCTAGAATATCCTATACACAGAAAGCGAGCAAGGCTCTCATCATAATCCAAGCAACGCCCGAAATATCTTCGAGTATCGCGCCAGGGACTAAAGACGGCCAAACTACATTTGAAGGTTGAAGAGAATCAATCTCGTTTACCAACCTCCAACCCACTCAACGTCACCGAGATCGGTGCGTCGATCCCGACGCCAGTTCCAATCTCTGCCCTTATTCCAAGGGCATTCCTTGCTGTTAGACCGTTCTTTAGCGGCCCCAAATTTGTGATGATAATTAGAATGATCCCAAACGCCCGCTTCGTAAGATTTGTTGTTGCCAAAACCAAAATTGTGTCGTCGGGGCTTTGCAAAGTCCACCGACTTGATAGAATCCAAAGTGGCAGCCTGCCCGCGGCGTCTTTCACCCAGTGCCGCCCACTTATCCAAAGAGTTTCGCTGTTTGGACAAGGGCGAGTAGTGAGAAGTGATGGTGATATGTTGAGGCTTGGGAGCTGGGGCCTCTTGGAAGAAGAAGCCATCAGCAACCAAATCATCATCAACATCACCCTTGATGTCATGAGTGTGTGACACCGGCTCGGGCTCAGGCTCCACCTTGTCGGTCTTATTGACCTCTTCCTTGCGCTCCTCCTTGCTTTCCTGACTCCAGGTTCTCGCATTGAGCTCCTGCAGGATTTGCCTCTGTTGCTCCATTTCCTCCTCTTCCTCATCCTCATCCCACATGTCGCTCCAACTCTTGGAGACGGCTTCTTGACGTCGACCAAAGACCATAGACATAGCCGGCATAGGCTTGGCCATGGAGATCGGAAGAGAACCGGCAGTAGCCGATGCTCTGTTAAATCGTGCTGTCGGCTTGATGGCCAGGGACTTCATCGAAGCACCAAGGTGGGAGTCATAAACAGACGACATAGGGGTTTGCATGTTAGCAGAGCACCAGTCGGTGTTGGTTGCCTCAGACTTGGGGAACAGTTCCTCGGTGTAGCTCTCATCGTCAGGGATGACGCTGAGTTGACGGCCGAGATGCGTAGGTCCGTGGAGAGCCTTGGCCCAGGGGAAAGCACCGGTATCGACCGTAGGAGACTGGATCGAGGGGGTGCGAAGAGGCTCACGGTTGGCAGTGGCGACGTTGGGGGACTCGGCACCGCAGTACTCGTCGTCGACCTCATCCTCGGTAGTGAAGGAGACAACACGGAGGAGAGCATCGCGAGCACCCTCCAGCGATCGACGTCTAGGGTCAAGGTTCATGCACTGCACGATCACCTCATAAGTGTCTTGAGACATGGAAGGGAAGACATCGAACAGAGATTGCTTGTCCCGAGAGTAGTCGAGGAAAAGGGGGTCGGCCTCGGTCGGGGTGGTGAAAGGGTTGCGAGAGAAGAGAATGTTAAGCAGGCAGATGCCAATGGCCCAAATATCCGCCTCGGCAGGCGAGTAACCGGCGCCGGCCGAATCGAACTGCTCGGGAGCCATGTAACGATCGCTGCCAACAGTCATCTCGTAGGACCACTTCTCGGTAGTTGCCAGACCAAAGTCACCAAGCTTCATGGCACCATCCTGGGTGAGGAAAATGTTCTCAGGCTTGATATCGCGATGGTAGACTCCCTTAGAGTGCATGTAATCAACGGCATCAATGAGCTCGAGCATGAATTGGCGAACATGCTCCGTCTCGAGAGGACCGTGACCCTTGCGGATTGCTTCATAGAGATCACCCTGACCGCAAAACTCAAGGACGAGATAAACATGAGATTCCGTCTCGAAAGAGTCAAGCAGGTTAACAATGTTGTCGTGGGATCCCAGGCGGCTGTGCAAAGCTTGCTCCTCTGACTTGTCGTCGATGGCGAATTCGGAGTTGGCATCAGGGCATGCACTCCTCTTGGTAAGGCACTTAATGGCAACAGCCTCATTGGTCACGAGGTCCTGTGCCTTGAATACCATACCGAAAGAACCATGATTGAGGGGAGAGATGGTCTGATAGCGTCCCTTGAGAAGGGCACCGCCAACGAACTTATCCTTGAGGCATTCCATGGCGTAGAGAGGAGAGTGAAAGATTGGTCAAAAAGAAAAGGGGTAGAAAAGAAGAAGAGACAAAAAGTGTAATAGTCGTACAGAAATTTTTTGATGTTTGTCAATAACCGGCAATGTAGGGAAATCCGGGAGAGTCGATGAAGCTCTTGTAAACGCTAGAGCCAATGCAAGAAAATAAGAATGTTTCGCAATATGTGAAGAATGTACAGAATTGATGGATGAAAAGCAGATTGAGCAAATTCGAGTTGTTGATTTGTTGGTAGTCGTTGGTATTCAGAGGCTCATTGGAGGGTATTCGATAGGCTGGACAAAAGAAATGAGGTTGGAAAGGTCGTGACGGCGAGTTGCGAAGACCGAAGCGGCCGAAGAAGGTTGAAGACGAGAAAAAGGAAATTCGTTATAGTAACATGGGTACGTTTTTTTGTAACTTTGAAAAAGAATGACTCTGACAGTGAGTTGAGGACGGCTTGGGACGAGGCCGACCGGAGAGTTGAGAGTTGGTCAAGACCAGGTGTAGGCGAAGGGGTTGTAAAGCTGGTATCCGGATTCGACGAAGCCGATGAGTCGACGTGTCGGACCAGTCAAACTGGCACCGGGGGGATAGGGGAGCGTAGCTCGCCCGGGGCGGAGTTGTCAACGCTCAGCCGGAGACGGTCGAGTCACGCGGGCCGGATGGGCCGAGTTGCGCAGTCTGGAAACTGAAAAGCAGACGGAAGTCGAAGGGAAGTCCTCAGCGACTCGATACACTACAAGACGTTTCTTCTATGCGATGTGTCCGACTGTAATAAGCTTTTTGTTGATGGGTGGCCGAGGTCGGCTTCGATCAAGTAGTAGGCTCGGCAAAGGCAACTCGAGGGATGCAATAGGAGATCTAGGCGAACAAGGACTTGGAGGTCTAATGCAGCGGCAAACAACGCAAGTCTAGGACGCTTCTTCTTCTCGATGAGGATGGTATACCTCAAGCTGTGCTGTCGATGGGTGGTTGGGCGGTTATCGTTGAATCACAGCGGTAGGTTGCTTGCTTGCTTGCTTGGGAAAAGGTGGCGAGGCGTAGTCGTTCGGATGGGAACGGGAGATTGGTGGGATTGGGTTGGATTAGGTAGAGAGGTATAGACAGAGGAGATTGAGATGAGATAGTGAGAGAAGAGTGGCAAGCTCGAGAAGAAAGAAGGCCTTTGCAGATGCGGAAAGCGTACAAATGAAGGGAAAGAGAGGTGGAGAGACTATGATAAGAAAGCAGGGGAAAGAAGACAAGAGAAGAGGACGAGTTAGAGGGAAAGGCGGTGATAGAAGCGGGTGGAGAGTGATGGATGGGGATGGATGGCCATGGGATTAGGCTTGATTAGTGAGTGAGTGAGTGAGTGTTCATACTGTTTGGCACACCCAGACCCCTTCCAAGGCAGGAGATGGCAGCGAGTAAGAGGACAGCTTGGGGCGAACGGGGGGTGTGGTTCGACCGGGGAGCTCCACTTGGAGACGACATGCTGTCGTACCTTGCGTGCTGCGTTGTTGTTTGTACCGGCCGGGGTCCTGCCCATGTCCGAGCCAAGGTACTGTACACATGGCACAAGACTACTACCTACGAAAGGCAGGCAGGCAGGCAGGTACGCCATTGGGATCCAGTAAAAATCCGGACTCTTGGAATACCTAGGTCATAATTCTTGTCAATACTGTATATCCGAGTCCTTTCTAATATTAGGCAACAATCTCAATTGTCTGTCCTAATAGTACATGCTTAAAGTCTTTAATAGTATAATTGATAACTGCCGTATGAATATTCAAATTACAGTACACTACGTGACATGAACCTCACTGTTAAAAGAGGTCCGGATTCATTTTGGGCCCCCTAGCTGCCGTATGTAGCAAGATGCACTGTGACCCTTCTCCCCTGGTCTTTTTCCCTCCACTGATGTGCCTTGATTGAAGAATTAGTGCCAGTCCAACGCTCCAAGGCTTGCATCGTGGACGAACCGCGGGCGAGGTTGGATGGCGCTAGAGTGGAACGACACCACGACGGGCGAGGGAGGAATGGGCGGCATGAAGAAGTCAATCAAACAGCGACCAGAAACATTGAGGGCATGGCCTGGGATTGGCGATGCTGATACATGGTCGTCTCAGAGTCAGGAAGCAATGCAACAGCAAAGAAATCAAAACAGAAACATGACGGCACGGACACACTGTCGTGTCTGTACTGTATTGCACAATTTGTACAACAATTGGATGGATGGTTTATGCCAAGCAGGCGCTGTGTTGTGCTGTGCTGTGCTAAACTTATCGCACCTACACACACACGAGTCTCAGTAGCGATATGACGGGATTCCAACTGACATGACGACTTGCCCCTCTGGGCCTAGACACTCACGAAGCACTGTGCTATCAGGGAGGCGGCGTTGTCTAGCTCAGTGTAAACAAAGCCTCACGCGCACGGCAAGTGGAGTGCTTTGACCAGATCACTCCCATCCAGCTGGGAGTCATCAAGGGGCCGGTGCCGGGCTCAAGTCCAGTCATACGGGTGAGTACGGGGCCCCAGCGCCGAATGTGGGTGGCGCTTCGAGTAGCTTCTGCCGGCCTCCCGCTGCCGACTCTTTTCTTTTGCTTCCGCGCGGTGGTCGGCGGGAAATGACATGTTGGTCAGCGTGATCATACTGTGTGTGTCCACCCTGACACACGGTGTCTTCACAGTCAGAGACAGTGGTGGCTCAGGCTTAGACATGAGAAATGGGATTTGCGCTTCTGGACCTCGAAGGATGCAACGCCCTGATAGCGGCTTCACCGCTTGATACCGACATCTCAGGTATCTTTCTCAGCCTTGATGAGCGTTGCAAGGACTAGGCGTCCATGTACTGCCTGATGCTGATCCCAACAGACAGCCAATCGAGCTACTGCTGGGCGCAGCCAAGATGGTGTACGGCCTCGAGGCCTGAATGGGCTGCTTGTTCACTGGCGGCAGAACCGGAGCGTAGCATTGCACATAGTGCGCATGGCAACGGTGGGCTCATGGGCGCAATAGCGATGCCATCCCCAGGTTTTACTGGCTTGGCTCGGCAGCAGCATCGAGGCAGAGGCAAAAGAGACGTCAAGGGTCCTTTTTCGTCTTCGTGTCGTTGTCGTGCCGTGTCCCCAACAAACTCGGAGTGGGAAGCATCGAGCTTCTGATATCCTTCTCATCTTGTCTCGTGAGCGAAAAGTGAGCCCATTCCTTGCCATCCCGAATGCGAAATCAGGGCTCCTGTTTTACTTTTACACTCGCCATCTCGGTTTACAGTCTTGTCATTTCGGCTTTTTGATAGCTGGCGCCACAGTAATAGTAAGAGACGGATCTCAGCCAGCATTGCAGTCAGTCCCTCGAGACTCGAGGCGAGATGAGATAGCTTGCGACCATGCAATTAGATTAGACTCAATTGGCACTAACAATCGACATGACATGAATTGGTTCCATCCTGGGCCATGGCCACGTTTCTCTTGTTCCTGGACGCAGAAGTCTTCGGTGGCAGAGGACCCCTGCTGTCAATGGCTATCAATCCAAGAATCCCCAACTTTTGCCGCCATTTCCCGTCGATCCTGTCACCCTTCTGACCCTTGCACTTGCTAATCAAGGTTATCAGCGAATTCGCCTGGCGTGGTCATGTCATGCACTCCTGGGTCCTTGCATTCCAGTGGGTAACCTATGCCCTGGTGTCATCAGAACCCTTTCAAGTTTCGTCTCAGGAACTAGCCAGCTAAGCTAAACTTGAGCAGTGAGACGCTGAGGCGCCTAGAGAAACCAACTGTTTACTTTGAACGACGAACGAGTGTTCGTCAAGAGCCGCCAGAAGCTTCCAGGCAAGGATCTCAACGTTGGGATTGTCCAACAGGCTCCTCCTGTGCTGGTACTGGCTGGCACCCGTAATAGAAAAGGGGCGTGCTCCAGAGTAGGCAGTGTTCCAAGGCTGTACAGTACGTGTATTGCGTGTAACAAATCGTCAGTCATCAAACCTGACTGGACAATTTTTCAAGGGTCCCGTCCGTGTTGCTAAGCCATGCACAAGTCTGTGCAACTCTTCACTACAGTACCTACTACTGTATGGTAACAGGTGACCAAATATCTGTGCATCTAGACACTGTACAGTATCAAAACCAACCCCTTTTGGGACAAATAACAACAAATGATCTTGAAACATAACATGACTTCATCTCATCTCATCAGAGCGGGGTGGTTGATACGTGGACAGCAAAGGGATAATGGAGATGGCCGGGAATGCTGGATTACGAATCTCGGGTCAACAACATCTGCAGATAATTGCTATACTCCAGTCATTTTGTCGTATACTGTGCTTTTTCCCGTATCGGATTGTACGTATCTCGGTGCGGACCCTCGGTATCCTCGTGAGATCTGGTGTTTGTTGTCCCCTGTGGAGACGGGCAGATGTGGAGACCGGACCTACAGGTAATATCGGCATTTCCAAGGATACGTCGTTGCAATTGTGACTCAATTTGTATGGGAATACGGAGATGAGGTATCGGTCATGACGGTCAAGTGCACATTTCGAATTGGCCACTTGGCTGGTGTCAACGTGTTGCACAAATTCCATTGCATTGCGTCTTGTATTAACTCCCTATTTTAGGCTGGACCCGTTGCTTTGTCTTACTGCACAGTTACGTCCCGTCGTTTCCGGCTTTGATTCGTCGCCGTGTTGGAAACACTTTGTTTACTTTACTTTACAAACAGAGTTACACAAGGTAAGGTACCTGTTAGAACGCGTACTGTGGATCTGATCAAGGGCGGAGTTGGGCAAGGGATGACTGAGCGGAGAGAGACGGAGAAGGGATCTCGAATAATGCATCCCTTGATCAACAGATTCTTCCAATTGTCACCCGAGCGATGCAGAAGCGAGTCCCTTGTCCAGGGTAGTTACATACAGTCATGGGATGGATGGAGTCAATTTGTGACCCATCACGTTCCAAGGACAAAGTGAGGTGATGTGGGCGAGGACCCTGAGGTGGCTGGGGAGAAGGGACTTGAGCAGTACGCGGAGAAGCAGTGTGATCACAAGTACCCGCCAGAGACTCCATTTACCACGAGGCCAAGAACAAGACTCCACCAAAGGGTTCAGGCTGCTGCTGTGGCCGGGTGGCTTGCCTTGCCGCTCGCTGCATGAACAGGCCAGGCCACTTCAGCTCGGGGACAGCTCCAAAAACTCCGTATCAAGCTGCAGATAGGTACCTAGACACGGGGTTTGGCGACACCCGGGCTGGTTACAGGAGATGTGACTCGTCGGCCAGCTCATACTGCGAGCAATTCCTAATTGGTGATGCATCAGAACAATCAATCAGTTTCCTCAAACTCACCGCTTGAGAGAATTAGCCAAGTTTTTCTATTCACTTCTTTACATGTCATTCTATTCAAATCCTCTCCATCCAACTACATGTCCTCACCTTACCCTGCAGCAGACAAACACTCACACGCCATTGGTCAGCCTCACCACGCCCAACCTCACCTCTTGACCGCCTTTCCCTCTATTGTTCACATGGCGCATGGCTGCAAATCTAGCCCTCCACTTGCACAATTCCCCGTTCCCAAAGGCGTCTAGATTCGATCTATTGTTGCAACTCAATCCAAGTTCCCGGCTGTCTCAAGCTCAAACGGGATCCCCCATTTTCCCTATCAAGCAAGGATCTTTAACCTCCAAGGAAGAAAGAAGCCAAGCTAGGTAGCGGCCCGCTCTCGAATCCAGGAACAAGGACCTTCTGCTGCCACCGCCAATATCAGAGCTTTGGGGATTTTTTCTCTCATCTTTTTCTCACCTCATCAAGATCGTAGCAGGGATCGCGTATCGGAGTTGGAAACTCAAAGAATTCTCCGGTCATTCGTTACTCTGATTGCCTAATTCTTCGAATTCCTCAACAATATCAGGCTTGACCGCTTTGCACTGAGGCATTTCATATTCACAATGACGCTCAACCTCACCGAGTTTGACGTTCTCGTATTCGACATTGGTAAGACTGAGATAGCTTTGCTGTTGTCACTGGCGGTTGTGTGTTTGGTCCTTTGCAAAACCTTGAATTACTGTTATGATATTATATGGTTATATGCAATTGCTCTTTGTATCAATACACTCAGTATAGCCATAATAACACTTATTACAGAAGGAACCGTCTGTCCCATCTCCTTTGTCAAGGACGTTCTAGTGAGTTGTCCCAGCTGCCGCAGTTTCTGCTCCCCTTATCCATGCACCACCTCCGTCCATGACTCCATACCGCCTCCGGGGCCGGACGGACCTCCGTATGGATCCCCCCGAAATTCACCACCAGCCTCCTCTTCCGAATCTCCTCCGTCCAAGTGCCGGCCTTCACACCCAGTTTTCCGGGTCTCCACGTTGCCGAACCAAGACTTGCCAAGTTGTGCAGGTCTCGGACGCATGCAGGTCGACTCCCAGACCTGGCAACTCGTTTCCAGCCTCCCCTTAAACCCCTCACCGACTTTGCCGTTTCGTGGCAGTATCCCCAACCTAACATCGATCACCCTACAGCCTGCTGAGAGGTCTGACCGTCGTACTAGTTCCCGTATGCGCTTGAGGCTTTACCCAAAGTCCTGGACGAGGAGTGGGATAGTGCAGAGTTTGCAAAGTACCGCGATGCCTTCCCAGAAGAGTACCGTAACTCACGCTCTGACTTTGAGGCGCACGTACGCGATCTCGTGGAGCGTGATGTTAAGATAGCATACCTCAAATCGCTCCAAGGATATCTCTGGCTGCAGGGCTACAAGTCGGGCAACATCGTAGCCCCCCTCTTCCCCGATGTCGAGCCATTCTTCAAACAAGCCGTCCAAGGTGGAAGGAAGATCATCATCTACTCATCCGGCTCGGTCCCTGCTCAGAAGCTGCTCTTCTCGCACACAAACTCTGACAAGTCGGATATGACACCTCTGATCACCGACTACTTCGACACCACCAATGCCGGACCCAAGACCGAAATTGGTAGTTACAAGAAGATCGTCTCCCACTACCCCGAGTACAAGGACCTCAACAAGTGGCTCTTCCTGAGCGACAACATCGACGAGGTCAAGGCTGCTATCGGAGCGGGCATCCGCAGTTTGCCTGTTGTTCGTCCTGGTAACGCGCCCTTGCCGCCAGAGGACCCTCTCTCCAAGCTCGCCATTACCGAGTTCAAGCACTCAGAGGTCGCTTCTTTAGGAGTATGATAGACGGCTGCAAGCAAAGGTCCTTCAAGGGGTGGGGAAATGATAGTCGTCGAATCGTGTGGCACCTTGGTGCGGAGACGCAATAGTAGCGACTCGCTAGGAATCTCTAGTTTCCCCCAAAATCTGAGACCGCACCGCCCAGCTGATCTTGTCCACTGGTGATCTGGTGTCCCCAATATGCATGCGTGCTCCCATGCCCCTATCAGTGGTGCGACGCAACAAGTTGCAGATAGCTGATAATCGACCCATGCAGTGCTGTAGATGATCGTCAAGACTGTATGGATAAACGCCTTATCAACAGTAAACGCTCGTATTATGCCAAGCCATTATCGCGTAGCAGAAACTCCATGTAGTTTGTTATGCTGATGCTTGGCTGGGCAGTTGCGCATATGCAGCTCGAGGCCCCACGCGATATCGTGTCTCCCCTCATCGTCTCAGCTTGAATGACTCGTCGAAGCCTTGAGCGTCATAACAAAGTTGTTCCGTGTTCGCCCTGGATTGATCTCCTTCTTGGTAAAGTCCAATCTCTTATCAGATACGGGTCCAGCTCTCTTCCATAAGGAATATGCCAATTTCTGGGTCATCTTGGTCTTGGTGCACACGTAGCCTAGCATCATCATCAACTCCTCGAACCGAGCCTCTGTGAAGTATCGTGAGTTGTCAACGCAGCTGCGAGGTAGAACCACAAAAAGACAAGGGAAGAGCTCCTCAGCAGAGCCAGCATAAGGTTCAGATGCAGGTCGAAGAAAAGAGAGTGTTCGAAGGAGCATCTGCCCACGGCCCTCAGCTTCGGGCACAAAGTTGAGCACTAGACTCAGTGAGATGATGTCAAAAATTTCGGAATCGTCCTTGGGTAACGGTCTCTCCATGAAGTCCTGTTTTAAGATGCCTGGCTCCTGGCTATTCAGGTCGATGTGCTTCATGATGAAGATACCACTCATTGAGCATGCATTGCGAGTACTCAATGACCCAACTTCCAACATATGTAACGGCTGAGTGCGTTTCTTAAGATCCGAAACGGGGAGCCATTCCAGGAGCACCTTTGATGTGTCGCCTCCTCGGTCAAGACTCTGACCTTGCAGGCTTGCCTTCTGGTAGTGATCGAGGCCGCCCAGTTTGGCAATCTCTGAAGCAAGACGAGATTCGGTAGCCTTGTCGCCCTTGGCCGCAGCTTGCCGTCGCTGCTTCTCCAATTGGTGATGTGTGTTGATGAGTGTTCTGCTGGCCTTCCGGGACATGGACCGTGAGGATTTGACCGTTGGTGGTCGACCGCTTGAGAGGCTTTTCAGCCTTGTCTGTTTCTTCGATACCATGATGAATGTGTCTCTTTGAATGGCCAGCGATGCTGACCCTAAAACCCCTGATATGGGTCAGTCTGAAATAAATTTCATGTTAGTCTCGGTAAGAAAAAGAGCAATTGAGACTCACGGCTTTAGCCCCTCATCCGACTTCTAGAGCCGAATAACCAGCCACCAAGTAAATCAATCTTACTCAAGATGTGGATGCATCTTGACAATTACAAACGTTCAGCAGCAAAGCTCAAAGCGACCATAGATGAGTGCTTCATTCAACCTCACGATAGCTTTCCTGAGCGACTGGTTTGCTTACCTAATTGAAGGTGCAGCTCGCATCATCCAATAAAATTCGAGTAATAGTAGGGTGGGACTGCATTACCTAACCAGCCCTAATTTATCAAAACCACAAAATAAATATTTTCGAGTGCTGAAACTTTTCCCTTGCTCACTCAGACGACAACTAACCCAGCACACCAGACAACTTTGTGCCCTCGACAATACCGACGCAATGGCCGGCAAGGATACCAAGGGAAAGAAAGGTACGACATGATTTGAAACCAGCAACGAAGGAAGAGAAATGCGGGAAAGGGAGAAATGGTCGATGGACGGGTATTTTGGAAGCGAAATCGAAATAAACGAACATGAAATATGTCGACTCGATATCGCAACTCACTCCGATACCATCGATGGACTCCCGACTCCGAAAGCATCTTCTTGTCCTCCCGTCCTACTCTGCCTCTCCGAACTCCCCTCCCCGCATCATGCAGCAGCAGACTTTGCGAGTTCTGAACAAGGGCGACTGCTGATGCTTCTTTCTTAATATAGCGCCTAAGGGCACCAAGCAAGCCAACGCTGCTGCTAAGGCTGCTCTCAAGGGTGTAAGTCAAACAAACAATCCTGCCACTTACTCCGGCGTCGCTTGCTAACATGTATCTTCCCTCGTCAGAACCACGGAAGCAAGAGCGTCAAGGCCCGCTACAGCACCTCTTTCCACCGCCCCAAGACCCTGGTCGTCTCGCGAACCCCCAAGTACCCTCGTCGATCCATCCCTCACCAGCCCCGTCTTGATGAGCACAAGGTCATCGTCCACCCTCTCAACACTGAGAGCGCCATGAAGAAGATGGAGGAGAACAACACCCTCGTCTTCATCGTCGATGTCAAGGCCAACAAGGCCCAGATCAAGCTCGCCCTCAAGAAGCTTTACGACATTGACACCGTCAAGATCAACACACTGATCCGGTATGATGCCTTGCCTCACTGACCATTAGATAATTGCTGACCATTCCAAAAGTCCCGACGGCTCCAAGAAGGCCTTTGCCCGCCTCACTCCTGATGTCGACGCTCTCGACATTGCTGCCAACAAGCTCTCCCTCGTTTAAAAAAATCACTGGGCTTAATGGTTTCTGGCGTGTCATTGGGTTGGTTTTTGGCCTGCTGAAAATGCAAGGCATGGGCATCGGAAAAGGCGTTCAAAGAACCTCTAATTAAGAGTGCAAATGATCATGAATTCAAAACCGCCCAGTTGACTGTCTCGTCAAGCATAAATCTTCTCGTAATTTAAAGTGATGTAGCTGTGTCGAACTTGTACACGTGAAAAGACTTGGTTGTTTCCGGCTATCGTCATTGTAGAGTTGGTCTATATGAAACGAGACTCATGTTCTAGAGTTACGGTTCAAGTTGTCTGTCCATGAATAAGAACTATTTCAGAAGCCCACAATCTGACCATGGCCACCTCACAACTCCTTTTTTTTTATCAATGGCCCTTAGAAGACATCATTGCTTTGTGTCGTCTCGTTCATAGTATACACGACTCAAATGGTCAATCTGTTCGACTGAAAAAAACCGAACCAGTCCCGATGACAAACTGAATTTTCCATTCAGTAAGATATGCATGACCCGTCTAATTGTACAAAAATCCCGTAATACATGGTTGTAGTAATTTTATTCCATTCTCAAAACCAACTGCTTAGTTGCGCATGTTGTTAAGGTGCTTCATGGTAAGGTAGTTGACGTCAAGAAATCGCTCGACGCAGTTGGCGAGGCACGTCTCCTCGGACTTGTCAAGCTTGTTGTTCTTGATACCGCCAGTGACGCACTTGGTCCAGCACATTTGGGTCAAGCTGTGAGTCTCTGTAGGTATTTTGTGGTCAGCTCAACTCCATCTCTTGTTGTGCTTCTCTTGGGACTTCACATACGGGCCTGAATCTGCGAGCGCTGCTGCTCGTTGGCGAGGAACTGGCGCAGGTCGTTGCGGTCCTTGTCGTTGAGCTTCTCGAGGTCGGCGTTGTCGATAGACATCTGTTGTGCGCTCATTTTAGCGGGTTTGAATGGGTTACAGACGGCTTGGGTGTGCTGTGAAGCTGGTTTATTGCGGATGATTCAAGTGTAGACACTGCTTAGAACCCGTTCAAGATTTTTGATGATGCGCAACTGTTCATAAACTGACCAATAATGGACTGCGAATATTCGGCTGTACCGACCCACTCTCAGCCTTCTCAGACGGCTTCTTTATACTTCACTTGGACAATACATGCAATGCCGCATATCAAATTGTACATGATTCACTCACTTAGTTGATAGAAAGAGTTGCAGTGAGATTGCTTTGTCATGTATTCTTCTCACTATCAATACTTTGTCATGCAGCATTTACCACTCCCAACACTCATCACAGCATATTTAGGAGGTCATTAATCTATCAAACAAAATCTAATTGACTATGTACTGATACCAATTACAAACATGTTCTCGCTCTTTACCATACCACGAGTCTCGCTCTTAAGCCAAGTAATTACTCCTGGTCTAAACTTAACAAAGAAACGTGAAATAATCATCAAACACCTATGCAAGCAACATTGCCGCCGTGCGATGCTCTCGTTAGATGTAGCGCTTCCAGCGTGCCAATATCACAAATATGATACAAAGGCAGCACATGAATCCTATGATGCTAAAGAAGGGAGCCAAACCTTCCACGGCCTCAAATGGAACTCTCACGTTCATTCCAAAGACACCACTGACCAGGTTCAGAGGAACCAGAACTGAAGCAATCAGGGTGATTTTACTAAGCACTTCGTTGGTGTACGTCCCTTGCGCGATGCTGTTGATAGAAACCGTCGCGAGGTAGTTGCTGTGTGCCCGGGACAAAATCTTTTCGAAATGGCCCAAGTTGGTAGCCATGGTCACAACGTGATCCTGGATATCACCCAGATACATGCCGATGTCCATGCGTGGCGTTACCTTGTAGTTTTCGTTGCATCGTTTAGTGAAACCTCGCAGAACATCTGCCTTTCCACCAAGGAGGCGGAACAGAGCCAAACAGTTCTTGCGCACTCGACCAATCCTACGGAGGAACGAGTTGGAATCGTCCTCACGCATGACGAACACTTCGTCCTCGATAGCATCCGCTTCAAGTTCGATCTGGCGGATGACAGGACCAAAGGAATCGACAATGTCGTCACTATAAACAGTCAGCATGACTCTTCAGAAAGTAGCCATGGTGCAGAAAGAAAACTTACATCAAAGCATAGCAAATCCAGTCGCTGCTGAGAGAGACATAGTCCTTGAGAGCAGTGATTCGCTTGCGAACCTGAGCCGCATGCGAGTTCGGCTCGAAGCTGAAGCTGAGCGTGCCCTCGCGAAACACAACGACGTATGTGTTGAAAGGTTCATACTCAATGCCATCAGGCTCCTCAACGACTGAGAAGGAACGGAAGCAGGCAAAGTAGTATGACGGGAAGAGCTCGATTTTCTCGCGAGCCTCCTGGGTGATGATATCCTCAACTGTGAGAGGATGAATACCAAAGGCCTTGCAAATGCTCTGGACCTCGTCCTTGGTGGCCGCGTTGACATTGAGCCACCAAACACCATCTTCCTCTTCTTCGGGAAGCTCGAAGAGACCACGGATATCTTCGCCTGGGAGGACAAGATCACCAAAATCGGCTGCATGGATAGTTGACTCCCATGCAGAGGAGAAGAAACTGAACCGGTTAGGATCAACTACCGGAGCTTGCTGCTTTTCAGCAGCCGATGCCTCGGCATTTGCCTGCGCTGTCTGGTTCGTCTTCTCACGAGTCATCGAATCGTCTGAGACTGGCTCCAGGATATCACCATCAAGAGTAACCATCCGCTGTATACGCGACTCCGTTTGCTGAGTCCGCATGTCCTCAAAGCTTTGGTTGTTAGCATTGCGCTCAGCAGCACGCTCAGCCGCCTGCTCTTGGATAAAGTTCTCGAGGTAATCAAAGTCGATGTACAAGTGATCCTTGTGATGATTATCCTGGACAGGGAAGCACACATCTTCTTCCGCAGTTTTGTTGGTTGAGAAACTAGCAGCGTCGTTATCGACCGTACGGGGCTTGCTTCGGTAGCTGCGCTTGCTCGAGACCGACATGGCTCGGCTGACTACATCCTCAATATCGGGCTTGGGTTCAGAGAACGACATGTCCCGTTCTCGACGACGAGCCTGGGCAAATGCCTTGACCGAGTTGGGTGGCGAGATAGAGCGGTCCGCGGAGTCCACAGTAGGTCGGCGGCTGCGACGAGCAGTAGGAGAAAGGTCACCGGCTTCTTCATCGATGATAGCTTCCTCAAAGTCACGAACTCGAATAGCAGGAGGAGACACGGACTCATTCTCGATCTGGCGAGCACCGTACAGGCTGTCAAAGGTGCCGCGACGAGGACGTTCAACCCTCTGAGTTGAAGCCGTCTGATGGCGGTGGTCGTCGAGCTCCGGAACAGGAGTATCGTACCGAGGCTCGGGAACGGATTCTTCGTGGTCAGACATCTTGGTTCGGTCGGTAGCTTGACCTTAAGGTAGTGATTCTGACAATGCACGTGTATGATAGATGGATACGAGTTGATCGAGGTTGATCGAGGAGGGCGGAGGTTGGTTACGGACTCGGTATTATAGTCCCATAGTTTGTCGTTGTTTCAATTACTGGCGTCGTCTGCGATAGGCGATTATAGACGTCGCACCCGGCGCGACAAGGGCGCGCCGAGTTGGTGTTTTTGTTCAAAATCCAAACTGCGCTTGACAGTGGTTGCCAGTGGCAGTTGATCGTTCGAAGGGAGGATATAGACTAGCGGAAGACGGAGCGTGGTAGCGCAATCTAAAATCCAGTTACGGGGGCTTCTTGTTTACTCCGCTGTAGACCCAGAAGCTGGGGCCGAAGAGCGAAGGGAGAGAGACGTTTGAGAAGGCGAGTTGAGCCAACTTGAAAACTGGAATAGAATAAAGGCGAGACGCCAGCTACTGAACAGTGGCGTGGTTGAGATTGTCGCTTTAGAGCAGCGGCAAGATCAAATGCGGGTCGAAACGGAGGCGGTCGGGGGTTCTATAAAAGGAAGATTTGCGATGATGGAAATGCGCGTCGACTTCAGGAGTCAGGTTTGTTATATTTGTTTTGGGCCTTGACGGGGGGGAAAGGCAGGGTGACGATGCTGGGACCGGACCTCTCGTATGACGGACTAAGACCAAGACCAGGCCAAGCACCAATTTCGTTACGGGCAGCTGGACCAGACGAGAAATTATTCCCGCGGTTGCTCGAGGACCCGGTTTGTTGTGCAAGGGCAAGTCAGAAAAGGGGATTCGAGTTGATTTGTATATCAAAGAAAAATGTACAAAAATAGGTTGTCGAGAACGACGATGTGAGAGACAAGTTGTTTCGGGAGAGGAGGAGTCAAGACTTTTGCTAGTAATTAACGTTCAAGCTACTATAGGCTAGACAAGTGGGAAGGGCTAAGAAAAAATTGCATCGGGTACCGAATCGCCATGGCTATCACAAGCAAAAACAGGCAGGGGCAGACGGGCCGCCACTTTCCTGACTTACCTATGCAGGAGGAGCCTGGTCATCGGCACCTTTCCCGTGCCTGAGATCTGGGTTCTCCTTGGTCAGCCACAAAAGGGACAGGGGGGGATGGACTTATCGATAGGGAGCGCCACAACATAATGCCACAGCTGTGACGGAACTCAGCAGGTGACTTTTGGAATGAAACGAAGCCCTTCAATGCCAGCGTGGTCCTTTATACACTCAACCTAAGCACCACAGCCTCGTCGACACGATACATATCCCCAACTAGTAATTGGTGGTCGCGTACTCAACCTGACTCGCCCGAGCACTCCATCTTCCCCAGTTACCGAAGCTTGATTACCCAAAGCGGCATAGTGGTAAAGCCTCTCTAAGAGCCAGGTGTCGAGACAAAGGTCCAACTTGGCATTAGCCATCGCGTATACCAGAACGACAACACATTACTTCGTACACCGCGCATACATCCACGCACTCACTCACTCACTCACTCAATTAATCAACCACCATGGCCGAGCAAGCTCTTGACCAGCTACGAGATATCGTCGACGGCCAGATTGTATATATCTCCACTCCATCACTTCGCTTGGTCAACAACTAATAAAGCGCTGCTGTAGGACTTTGAGGGCCAGAAGCTCGCCGAGCTCCTTGCCACGGTTCTCCTCGTCGTCTCTGGTGTATGTTCTACTACATGCGACTACTTTTACTCTTGTCACAATGGACCATCTGTGCTAACTTTGCAACTAGTTGATTTCGTTCGTCGTCGGTTACATCCTTCAAGATATCAAGCTCGCTGTCTATCTGGGTATGGGAGGTACCGCCTTGACCTTCCTCCTCGTGGTGCCGCCGTGGCCCTTTTACAATAAACAACCAGTCAAGTGGTTGCCTGCAGGTTATGCACACGAACTTGCAAGCAAGGGAAAACAATAAATTGTGTAGCCTATGGCTTGGCTTTGTCATAACTCTACCGCTGTCGAAGCTGTGTGTATCGTCTCAATAATCCCTTCATGTGGCTGCTTGATTCTTTTACTCATCAGGCATGGTGCTCGAATACGTCATCCGCGTTTCCTTTATCGTCCGTACTTCTGGAATTCCCAGTCTCTGTTGTCCAAGGGACAGACAGATCGGGCCTTTAACCATCGTGAAATACAGTGGAAGTGGAAGGCATGCTGTGTGTTTGTTAGGCAATGTACACGGAAGAAGAGTATGTAGTTATCTTACGTTGCAAATACCCCATGCCACGGTGCACTCCTCGCTGGTAGCGGAAGCTTGGTTGGCCTGACACTCGATGCCTGAGATGAAGCAGTTAGCACGTTACCACAGTCCGTAAACACGACCTGATAAACTCACACAGATCCATGATGTGGTTTCGGCAAATTGCACAGTTGTCGACAACAATGTCCCAGGCCCAGAGAGCTACGGCATTCCACTTTTGGTTTCTGGTCAGCACGGCTTCCGTAGAAATGTAACATGACCAGAGACTATACCTTCTTGACCTCGAATTTCTTCTTGCCTTCGACGCTCTTGCTGTTGGAGCCCTCAGCCTTCTTGGTGACTGCGCCAGGCGCATCGCTCATCTCAACGTCAGCCATGGTGGGTGTTGTAGTCGAGGTTCGGTGAGAGCAGTATACTGAGGGCGGTTTCGTCGGACAAGGAGGCGCGCTGGTTCACTAACGGCAGTCAGTCTTTGTAGATGTACGCAGTCGTCCTTGTCGGGTGTTGTGGAAGGAATCTAAGCTGCACGGTGTGTTGCAGTTGGTAGATGAAGGTGAAGCACCTACGAATATCGTTTGCCAGCAGTTTGATATGATGCAGATAGTATGCAGATGCCTGTAGTTGTCAGCAGAAAGCACAGGATATCAGAAAGGCACCTTGATGGTGCAGAGACGAAAGCGGCGACTCACAAGAGGCTGTTTGTTCTGCACAAATGATGATGCGGCTCTCGAGAATGAACAACTGAAGTGGGATGGAGAGCTAGGCAGCTAGTCCAGAGGAATTGTTCCGGGTGGTTAGGTCACTGTCAGCGACCAGTCCGCCCGCTTTTGCTGCTTTCAGCGCCAACGCATCCAAAGACCACCCTGTAACACAGCGCACTTACAGCGGGGCGAACCGGAAGGCGGGGTGACCTGCGGGCAGCATTCAATGTAAACAAGAAGAGTTCACTACGGCAGGGACTTGTTAATTATGGATTGTCGTAAAGGTTTGTGAATATGCCCTCATACTTTCTCACAGACTAATTGCGCCTACAAAATACAGGCACTGGCTCACCAAAATAAGATACCTACTGATTGCTGTAAGGCTGCTGCCCTGTGCACGCTATGTTGCTGCTGGAGCCGCTTCAGGCGCCCATTGAGCTCCACTTTCTTTATGCCTTGGACCAGTGGTAGCCCTGTTTTCTCCGCCCGCGTCATTGCCTCCATGGGCCTCTGCTCTTATTAACTCTTCCTCCCTTCTTCTTCTCTTCCCCTCATTACTCATTCCTTCGACTATCACACTTTGCCCTATCACCATGGTCAGATTAGACGAATCTCTCTTGACAAGAATAGCTGCTTTTTACTCAATCGTCACACCTGCTTCGCTTTTATCTTCTCAATCATATAACCCACCAGACTCTTAATTCGACCTTTTTCGTTTCCTTGCGCCTGTCGCATCAACAATCGCAACCAACCACAACCTCTCTTAGTCTCGACATACACACATCGTCTCGTCTCACCCGACCCTCCGTCTCATCTTCTCCCTTTGTCAAAATGAGTGAGACCCCATCTCAGCCTACAACCACTCCCGCACGCCGTAGGAACGGTCGCGGGAACGGTCGTCCTGCTGCTCAGAAGGCCTATGCCTCTGAAAATGATGTTGCCACTATTGATCCGGCTCGATATGATCGCGCTCCACGAACTCCTCAAAAGGGCGCTGGCAACGGTTCCCCCCCGGCGCAGATGAGCCATACCAACTCGAAACAACGAAACAGGAACGGGAATAACAACAATAATAACAAATCTCGAGGCAAAAATGTCCCTAATTCGCCGGAGTCTACTCGCCCTGGCCGTCACACTCCCCCGCATCAGTCCTCCTCCATGAAGTCGGCTTCTGCTTTCGCAGGCGCAACTTTCCACGCCTCTCCTGCACCCTCAGCCTTGCCTCTCCCGAGCTTCGTCTCTAGGCCGGCTACTGAATCACCCAGTGTCAGCAAGGCATCCCGGGATATTGTGCAGGAGCCTTCACCCCCTACCGACACTGAAGCACCAACACCTTTGCGCCAGAGCTCATCGGCTGTTCAGGAGTCCCCGCTTGACTTTATGTTCCGTGCCCATCGTCAAGAAAAGGAACGCCAGCGCAGCGAAAGCACTAGCAGCTTCCTCCCCTCTGGCCTCTCCAACGAATCGCCCTCTAGACAGTCTCCATTTGCGCCTGGCAGTGTCCCGAAGCCAGCGACCCTTCCCCAGATGGCCCGCTCTCAAGGCCGGTTTCACTCTGGCGGCATCGACTGTGTGGAGCTGGACGGAACTCCTGGTCGACCTATGGGGCCGGCCTTCTCTACACCGTATCAAGAGCGTATCAAGGCTGCTCGTTCAAATTCTGCACGATCACCTGTTGATTTGTCGACTTACCAGCAAAGACCCAACCCTGAACAAGAGGATCCCGCGGAGGCTCTAAAGAAGTTTCTTTTCAGCGGAAACGGCACAGCTGCATCCAACAGCGTTCCTAATGGGTTCTCATCTGCTCCTCCTTCTCAACCTTACAACCAGGGCTGGAGTGGTCCCGGTGCACCGGCTCCCTATGAAGGCCGTTCCAACAATCTCCAGGCCATGGAAAATGATCTTCGGCGCATTCTCAAGTTGGATTTGGGCACCGGATCTCCAAGCGCAGACCAGCGCCTGTTTTCTTAAGAGTTGATCTCTTGAGCAATTCACAGTTCAGATTTTTCATTGCTCCTCTTCTGCATATCTTTTCGACTGCCGGCAGTCTTCAGACGGCACCCACGGAACGTATATTTGGCGGGACGGTTTTCATTGTTCAGAAGCGACTTTATGCCTGGACTTTGGCGTTATCAGAGGATCAAATGCATATCGGGAAGAGTGTTGGCTCAGGTTTTTGTGATTCAACTATGGGTACCTCGGAGTCATCTATTTGTTTTTTATCTGCACCTTCGAGCTCTTCGTTCCTTGCACAGGAGTTGGGTCCCGACGGTGGAAATGAATTATATTGAGGGCGAGGGATGGACGGATGTACAGTGGCATGTGAGGCTTGTATCACGACAAATCATCTTCTTTTTCCGACTGGTTTTTTGATGATACCCAAGAGCGTTTTTCTCATTTCAGTCTTTATGAAAGCAAAGCAAAGCGGCTTGGGGAAGGTAGACGTGTCGACAAGGAGGCAATGTCTCCGTTTCAGGGAGCGTTCGGATAGTGATGGCTACGTTCGTTAAATATATTATTTTATTGCGTATATCACAGTAGACCAATTTATACAACATTGTGTTATCTGGTACTTATCCTAGTATAAGATATCCGTCCTACTTGACATTATTCCCGTGGAGTAGTGCAAACTTTGATCTGTATCTTAAACCTAGACACCACATCGTAGGATGAGATCGTCGAGCTCGGTAGCATCCGAAAGAATTCACTTGCTTGTTGTTATAAACTTGATGCCAAGAGAAAAAAAAAATCCAACCCCATGCGACATACATGAACCCAGTCAAAATAGAGAACAATTTCTCTGTTCCATGTCAGAAACAACAGCATCAGAAAGCTTGATTCCTACCCTGCAAAGTATCTATCCTCAGCCGCACGACACCCATGCCATGCAGAAATAAACTCCAGACCAGGCACATCAAAACTCTGTTGACCCCAAAATCCCTGGGTCCCGTCTTCAGGGTCCCCACTCCCTCGGTAGTGATCCGGTCAGGTGGGGGTCTACGGAGCCGAAGAGCAGGACGGCCGAGGGTCCGGCCGAAATACACCTGTTCTTGACATGAGTCAAAGTTTATCGGGCAAAGTGCTACATGTTACCTAAATCATCACTTCTCAGGGACACATTCACGTCAAGAGTGATCAACATATTTAACAATGCTTTCTGCTGTGCTTCCATTCTCAACTACCTAATGATGGTTACAAATCTGGCGCATTCGCATAATAATGTTGGCCTTGTCCGTTGTCAATTGTCGCAAAGGCGTTGCCCCAGTGGGGATACCGTGCTGCCTGGTGTCTTAGGCTGTCCAGAGCGTAGCTGTTCTGGGGAGGTGCAGGAGCCATTGGGGACACGAACCCGTGGTCCTGTTGCGGTGGTTCTTGTTCCACATGAGAGTGTTGCTGTTCCTGCATATGCTGGTGGTGTGCCTGTTGCTGCTGCTCATGTGTAATATGGTGTTGTAGAGTATTCTGTGGGGAGTATGAGCTATACGCATTGGCAGGCACATACTGTCCAGGAAGCGCGACGTTGGAAAAGGTGGGCAATGACATTGTCCGATGCAAATATTGTCCATGGAGGTTGTATTCTGCGCTTTGCATGGACGAGTAGTAGTGACCGCCCATGCGCTCTTGACCGGAGCCATAACCGTCAAGCTCTTCTATGGGCGCACGGAAGTTTTGGGATGTGAGGAGTTCCGAGCGAGGAATTATCGATCGAAGCTGGGGGTGGTTGCTCGGTGTGATTAGTCGCCCAGACTTGACATCCTCCACGCTGTAGTAGCTGACCAAGTGATGAGGTACACCTTGGTACGATATGCTGATAGTCTTCTTAATAAGGCCGCCCGCCTTAAAATCGTAGGAGTCGACAAGTGAGCCCACCAAAGCTCGTTCTGCCTCGTCGATGATGGCGTTTCCGTTTCCATTTCCGTTCATAGTGCCGTTGATGCTGCCGTTTCCGTTGGATTCCATGCCAAGGGGAAAGGAGACACTGGTTCGTGGACGTTCAGGTTTGGTGATGCCTCCTTGCTGAAGCTTCTTGCTCTTCTTCAGAGCGCGCTTCTTCTCACCGGGCGGAAAAGGCTTCTCCAGCTCGCGATAGAGGAGATAGTTGCCAAGAATTCGGCTTGGGCTCCATGAGACACTGTCTGTCCAGCGCTTGATGCCGGAGGCGTGCTCTTCATAGATGAAGACATTGCCGCTCTTGATTAGGTCCTGACGTTCGCGGTCATGTGGTCGACGAGGGACGTGGTTTAGTCGACCAGACAAGCAAGCTTCAAAGACAATAGCTGCGTCAAGGGTAGTCCCGATGTATCCTTGGAAGGTCGGTTGTAGAGGAGTGGCGGAGCTTGCCATGGTGCGTGTCTGGAATGGGTATCTTGAGTGAAGTGGGTATCTTAAGCAATATTTTGCAAGAGTAAAGTGTAGAAGAGTTTGAGGATTGAAGTTTTCAAGTTGAGGTTTGTCGGGAACAAGATTGAGGGAGACTGGGTTAACTCTCAGACTTTATATACTTCATCGAAAGCGCGAAATAGAAGGGCTGCAGTCAACAGTTGTACGACCTCGTGAGGCGTGGTTGACTTGATGAGGTGCAGTGTTTATGCCGGCGCAATTTTGCAGTAAACACGCCACGTGAGGCCAAAGTTTGTTTGGTGGGGGATAGGACTGCGAAGGTGTAGCACCGCCTTGACGCAGAGGGCCAAGTATGAGGTTGTTTATGCCCGGCGTAACTTTTGTAGCAGAGGCGAGATTGTGCCGAAGTCTGCTGTCAAAGATGGATATCACGAGAACGAAAAGAGTCGATCAAGAGAGGATGAGCTCGGCGTGGCGCAACCGCGTGGGCAGTTGGGCAGGAGGAGAAGTAAGGTGTGTAAGTTGCGTTGAGGCGGGAGTCTAATATGTTGTTTTGCTGTGCAAGAGATATTGCAATGGATGGATGGATGGTTGGTTGGTTGATTGATACCGGTAGAGAGTGTGAGTGTAGAGTAATGGAGTCAAAGTAATTAAGTAACAAGGCGTTTAGAATAATCCGTCGCAACAAAGACAAAGTCGAGGCTTGTTGTTGTTGTTGGTGAAGAAGAGAAGACAAGACAAAGATGAGACAAGACAAGATGGTATGAAGTCGAGTGTAAGTGGATGTAAAGCACCTATAAACCACCAACGCTTGGGGCCAGCTCCCGTCTCCGTCTTGCTGGTGGTGTCTGTATCCGGCCTTCCTCAGCTTCGCTTCCCGTCCATGCCATGCCTGGCCAGGCCAGGCTATGCCTTGACCGAGGGAAGGAACCAGGGAATGGAAGGGAAGGTAAGGCAGGTACCTACAGTACGGTACGGTACAGCAAGGTACCGGGGTAGGTAGCCCTCCAGCTGGGGCAGCTGCTACCTAGCCCTGGGCAGGTGCAGGTGCAGATGCCGGTACGTACCTGATTGCAATTACTCCAGGGAAGGTACCGTGTCTCTCAAATTTCCCAACTCCACACCTCACTTACTGGGCAGGCACCTTTTTCATGGATCATGATGGATGGTGGTGGCTGGACTGGGCCTGATGGATCTATGCTGCCGAGAAAGCGGTTTATCTTGGATATCTGGGGTTGGACCTGTCTCACTCTAAATATTCCGAAATATGTCTGAGAAAAAGCTTAGCTAAATGGTTATCCTGATATGATTTTTTTCTAAAGAAGAAAAGAAGCTCTTTACCGTCTAAATTCAACTCAAATCTTTCAAAGCCTGATCCCGACATTGTGTGTATGTAGTGTAGTGTAGTTCTCCAATGTGAGCTTACAGCCCAAAAGTAGCTAATCCTCTAGCGGGACCCCCCTTGTCCTCTCTCGGTTCTGCTCGCACTCGTTCGTCTTGTTGGAGCATGTGGGACGTCCCTCTTCGATCTACCCTACCCACGCCTGGGGCCCCAAGAGCTCGCTGACACGCCCCTCCTTCTTTCTTTTTCTCCTTATGCACCAGTGACGCACTATGCCGTCTTTCTTGAATATGCCATCAGAGAACTCTGGGCTTATTTTCGTCTATCTCGATATCAGCCATGAATGTTTGTGATGTGTCTGATTTGGGTTTGCAGAACCCTTTGAACAATGCCATTCTTTGGCCCCAACTGCCGGTAAAGGCGAAATAAACATGTCCTAGACAAGACACTCTACAGAACCGAACCATACACCCTGCTTGCTTGCTTGCTTGATTGATTCATTAATTAATTACTACATACATGCTGTTTCTGTTTCTGTCTGCTCGACGCGCAACCCCTCACTTTGTCTGTCAGCTCCACAAGCAGGAAAAGGGCCAAAGCACCACAGCCCCCCATAACAACATCAACACCTCTCACATCACTTGTTTGCCGGCTCTTCTCTGCTTGGTGCTGGGGGGCCCTGAACGCCACGAGTCCACATTCCAAACAAGGCACGCCATCATTGTTGGTTATAGTGCCGCCCCTTGCCGTACACGCCGTCATGCGCTGCGCTGCGCTGCGCTGCATTGTGTTGTGTTGCGACGCAAGCCATGATGGGGAGGGCAAAGCTGTCATGGCGATGGCATCGCATCGCATCGCATCTCAAGGCATCGCATGGTATGATATGCCAGGCATGGTATGGTACGGTTTGGTACGGGGGCATCCATGTGGTCATTGCTTCTTGAGCCCCCGTCCCACAAAGGAGCAGTTGCGCGCGGTCTCCCTCTCCTACTGCTCCCCCTCCCGCCCGGAAGCCCGGAGACGGCCGAGTTTTCCGACGCCGGCCTCAAGCCCCCGACGGCAACGCTGTCTCTGGTTAGTAGAAATGACTACTTGGTGGGTTTTTCTTTTTTTTCCCTCTCTCTCTCCTTCTCTGGCCTTTCCTTGTTGTTTCCGGCTTGTGCTACTCTACTGGGCAATGTCTAGAATGTCGATGGTGTTGCATCCATCCATCCAATCGAGGAAATGGATTTCCATACAAGATCGAGTCAGACAGGCGTCAGAGATATGTTCGCATGCAGCAGACTAGTTTCTTTTGGACGCATCCAGGCAGTTCATTTCTTGTTGTCGCAGGATCTGCTCCGTGCCATTTTTGCTAACTATCTTAGTCCTGTATGTTTGCAATCATCATTTCATCCCTCCCCATGCTCCATGTCATGTCATGTTCATTCAGCACCGGTATCCGTATCGTTACATACTGCTAACATGCGCGCGTTGCAACTTACTAGCGAGTACACGTTCCTACATACTATTAGTCTGATCATGAAGAAAAAGCTGAAGACGAAAAAACGAAGAGGCCCTCTATTGGTTGGTGCGCATCTGTGTTGCCGTTTCGAAATGGATCAAAGGACGGGCGCATCAGGTCCAAAGCACGTGCCTGAGACGACAGTTATCAAACCTTAGTGACGATCATTTAAGGGTCCCCCGTCTTACGCACGTCTACAACAAGACAAGAGCACGGTACAGGGCGGTACATGATCTAGCATGATGCAAATATGTGCGGTACGAGCCTGCGAGTTCTGGTCTGGTACCGTATGGATGGAACATGGTCCAGAGAGAGCCAAGGCCAGAAGAGAGTCAGTGCAGCTAAGGGGGGAAACAAAAGGTCCCGCCATTTTCCCCATTGCTTTGGGCTCCAATCTTTCCTATTTTATCCTATCCTGTCACATCCCATCTCATCTACAAACGGTCAAAGGAAGATGCCGAAAAGATGTAATTAATTTAGCTGATGATACTGTTCCTGTGCCCGTTTCGTCTTTGGGGGTCCCTGACTGATCCTTGTCCTGCCCTGTCTTGCCCTGTCTCGTCTCGTCCTAGGCTGCCTGTCTCGTCTTGCCGGCTTGTTTCTACCTGACTGTCTTGCTCGCCTTACCTCCCAAACGCTGCTCTACCCTGCCGCGCGTCAATTAAGTTATCATGGCATATTCCATGTTCATGGATGTCGTGTCATGTCATATCCTCCACTGTCACTGCCGTGCAAGGGTGCTATGCCCTACCGGCGGCTACATTTGCTCCATAGGTAGTTAGTCGACTACATACCCTTGCCCTCTACGTTGCCTAATTTCTGAAGACAACGTAGGTACTCATTAACGCTACCCGACCGTTCCATGCCTTGCCTTGCCTTGCCTTGCCCCGTGCGGGCCAGGGAAAGAGAAGGAGATGGACAACTCCATGGACATGGCATGCAGCTTCCGTCGGCATTGGCTTTGGTGCCTGTATCGTGGGTCTTTTGGGGCGCTCTTAGTCCCTCCACCCGTTACTCGTCCCAGGTACCTTTTCCACTGCTCTCATTGGCCCAGACACCTGCCGTCCTGCAGGCCATCTCAGTCTTCAGCTGCCATTGGACAGCTTCTCCATATTCTTCCATCTCTGGACTGTCACACCCCTGCTCATCAGTCCCTCGTCTCGAGGGCACAGAGTGGGAGAGCCGATAAGATGAGGCGGCATTCCAGCTCCCCATTGGGTGGGATTCTCCAATTGGCTTTTGTAATTGTGTGTCATTACTACCATGACTTGCTTGGATATTATTGTCGGCCCGCTCAGTACCGAGCTAGATGTTGCTGGATCCTCGGGTCTCCTTGGCCCTTGATTTGGAAACCCAACATCTTGGCATCCCATTGCCAAAATCGACTTGTTACATATTATCCCACCTGCTGCCATTACGTCTTTCATGCCTTAGCATCCGACGATAGATTCCAATACCACATAATTACCAGCAGTCACGTCGATTTTAAAAGCCATTCACATGTTGGCTATCATCAAAATGTCCTGCTTCTACTTGAGGATAACCAAGTCATGTACCTGGCAGTCCAAGCACAGAGTCCAGGAGAAACAATCCAAAAGCATGATATAAAATTAACACGATAAGGCTATCAGCATCAACTGCCGTCTTTAAAACGATCATCATCAACTTCTTCATCTTCCTTCCCTGTTCTTCAAACGGCCAGCATGCGCATGGGCCAGCACGCCCTCGTCACTCAGCCCTGGACGTTGTAAAACCAGGGCTCTTCACCTGCCCTGTAGCGTCGTCCAGGCCGTCGCATTGGGATTGGGACTCTGCCCTCGAATATGTCTACGTCCGTGACCTCCTCCTGGCTCTGCTGGCTCGTATCGCCTCCCTTGTCCGGGTCCCCCGATGTCTTCCCCGCCTGCGCCGGTGACCGTGCCTGGGCCTTTGCCTCTGTCTCTGCCGCCTTGACTTTGGTGCTGGTGCCGGTGCCGGTGATGGCGCTGGCGCTGGCGCTGGTTCTCCCACTGAAGCTGGGCGAGTCGGTGCTACTGCTTTTGCGGTTGTCAATCCGCACTATAACGCCGCTCTCCCAATTGCGACAACTCATTTTTGGCTGTCCTGTTGCTCGGTCCTTGACTATGCGGCCCCTGTTTAGCGCATCGTAACCGCAACCGTCAGCGTTAGATTCATACAATCGTCACACTTTCGTTCTCGAGTCCCTCTCAGAATACATATCCTCAGAGGCAGCTAGTGGTTAGGGCGCTACACAGTCGCGTCATTTCGCTAGCCGTTGATGGTCGCTTATTGTCCTGTTGTCTCAAGTTTCCCCCATGTCTTACAAAAAAAAGAGGGGTGAGGGGAATAGGGTCTCACTTACCATGCGCTCTCTGACAGATTTGCGCTGCCGACGTAAACCCAGCTAAGAGACGTTTCTTCCGCTTTCGGGTCCGCTACAATATCGTCGTTCGGTCTCGGCTCTAGATCGCGTTTTCGCGGCTCCGGACGCGTCTGCGGGAGGTTCGGCGATTGACTTCCCGCTTGCGTCTGAGATAGAGATAGAGCTCCTGAATTGGTCTTGCGTACCAAAATCATCTTGCTATGCATTAAGAGCCCATCTCTAGTGTTAACGCAGTCCCGCATCAGTTCGGTGGGGAAAGTCGACGAGCGCCACCATTTGGGCTGGACGCAGATGGTGCCCGCGGCCTGCATCGACGCCCTCAAGAGTTAGCGTTGGCTTCTCATTCAGTCTCGTTACTCGCATGTGAGGCTTCTCCAAATCAGTTACGCTGGATCTGCATTGCAAACTTACATTGCGCCCACCACGACTCCTGCCCACTGTCTCGTCTGTCGGAAAATATATTCGGAAACGGTCCTTTAGCTTATCTTTCCAAGGGTTCGACGCCTTGTTCTTAGCTGCTGCGCCCGCTCGGCCTATCCTCGACTTGTACTCGGCCATGCCATCGTCTCCTGCGTATAGTCGCGCGTCAGGCGAATCGTCAGTCCACATCATCGCAATCCAGTGTCATGTGTGGGGTTGAACAGCCAAGGGGGGGTGCACAGTATCGATGTCTCCTCACCTCGACACGCATTGTACATTGCGCCCACCAAATCGTAGTTGAGAGATCCAAGAGAGGCGCACTGGAGTAATGGTTCACCCGCTGTTAGTATCAATTTTCTCTAGACTGGCATGCGGCTGCGACGGCACCCACCACAAAGTCCACTTCAACTGGATCGTCAGTGGCTAGCCCGAGAGAAGCCACAGTGGTGCCCAGTCCGCTGTATCCTGGACGACGTGAGCCATTGTTGCACGAGAATTACCAATGCCTGCATGCTGGCTCACCTATTCGCTTAAGTGATTCTCCAAGATGTCCTCCTGGACTATAATTCAACATCAGCACATTGCTCATGCGAGCCCAGACATGACTGTCAGGTCAGAGTCCAAGTTGCAAGTCTGGAGGGCTTACATGGTGTACACAAATCCAAGGTGCTTCGTCTGAGAAAAGTCGTAATTGGTGAGGCTGCTTACCATGCTCTCTCCAACGCCAGTTGCTGACAGGAATCGGCCGAGCTCGGTACTGAATGCGGTTGGTTGGTGAGGCGCGGAGTCCTTTAGTCGAGGGAGGTCAATCAAGAAGACCATCTGGAGAACCTGTCAGCGACTCATCATCTTGGACGCCATCAAAAGCGCCCTTGTTCAAGCACAAACGTTCTCCATAACGCCAGTCTCGCCCCAGTCGTAAGGGACCAGATTGGCTGTTGGAACCACAACTCGAATATAGTCGGGGTACTTTAGCAGCTGGAGTTTGGAATGCATCGCTCCAGGCCCATTCATTGCTGGGAAAACGAATTTGATGCCTGGTGGCGCATTCGAGCGCATTTCTGATTTCTGTAGCAGGACTCGCCGTCAGTCTCCGAATCTTGTCCTATTCGATAAGTCTACCGAGGGACATCCCGAGCGAGTCAGTGTTGATGATTGATACACACCTGGGCTTCGTTGTCGGCGAATGCCAGGAGCAGCAACTTGGTCCTCCGCAGATCGAATTTGGACATGAGCCATTCATCGTCCCATTGGTACGAGCTTAGCAGAGCAAGCTCGAGCTTATCTTTTTGGAATACTTCCTCAATCTTGATGTCTTCAGAAGTCCGGGGATATCCCTTCGCCCATGTCCTTTTGATGGCGCCATTTGGGAATGGCAGCGAGCTGGGAGGCAACAATCTAGCCAGAGTCCTGGTTGGTTCAGAGGGCGTTATTCTCTTTGGTGGTGGAATTTCGACAATATCGTCGTCGTCGTCCGCAGGCGTGCGGCGCCGCTTGGCTAACCTCTGAAGCCTTTCCTCTTCCATCTTCTTGCGATCGAGGGCGAGCAGGCCAAGGTTGGCCCCGCCTGAGCCAGTCCTATCCTGGTGCGATGCTGATGCTGAGGCGCTCGGGATCTGCGAACTTTGCTGTCCTTGATCCTCTTGTTCCTGAAGTGAAAGGGCGATAGCGTAGCGTAGCGCCTCGTCCTCGTCCATGTCACTCCCTAAATCCAAGGGATCTTGGCGAGATCCAGCCATTCTGTCGTTCAGCTTCAGCCTTTTTCAGGGCAAGATTTCTGGCCAGATCAACTGAGTTTCGGGTGACGGTTTTGAAAGTGAACTTTTTTAAAATTCGGATGATTACAGTTGGCAACCGTCCTGTTTCTTTGGAGTCGTTAAGTTAAAGACGAGGCGTCTTGTTAACCCTGTAATTAATCTGACGCGAAGTCACGTGTATACGCGTTACAGCTGATTACGGCAGCAGCAGCGGGGCCTTTTTGGTGACATCGCAGCTACCCTAGAGGTTTCATTCCGATCGTCGATGGCACCACCTCCACATCATCACCGTCGGCGACGACAATATTTCTGGTGACACAAGTTTTGTCATTGTCCCTTCCATGTATCCACAGTACATTGTGATACTTAGTATACTTCGTGCTGCGACGTAGGAAGCGGCCCGCCCCCGGTTGGATATTTCAAAATTCAATAAAATGGAGAGAGGTCATGACGTCTTCGGAACAGCCGTGGCTTTGTCCGTAGATTGTCCAGTCAGCGTTATGAATCCCAACCACCAACAGCATCACAAAGATCTTATATACAATACAGCAAACAAACGAGAGCCAATGAAACACAAAAGTCCTGTTAGACAACAAAATAAGGGTTCCCGTGTTGGTCAGCACGGGCACTTTCTTATCCAATGGCAATCAGAGAACATTGGACCGGTATGTCTGTATTAAGTTGCGAGTTTGCGCCGAACAACCCGTAAGCTTAACTACCTCCATGATTGCAATCCCGTGTCTCCACCAAGCAGACACATCGCCAACTTTTTCAGTATTGTCGATGGCTATGCAAACTCACATCCTCTGGAAGATGACCGACCGAGGGAGTCCAAGGGGGTTCCACGGCGAGTTACGGCGCCTCTAGTAAGAGAATCACCGGGCAACAAATAATTAGCGGAGTTCGTTCGCCCGATCCCATGACAGAGACACTGGCAAGAGAAAACACCACATGGCTGCAAGTCTCAGTTGACGGATGCAACGGACGGAGAGGCCGCTTCTGGACCAACTACCCGGGAGCAAGCGCATATCGAGATCTTTGCTGGTTACTGGCCGACTCGGCTATCCTCTCAATCCCAACAAGGAACATGCCGACATGATCTAGTTCGCATCAGAGACATGACGTCGGGATATTGCTCTTCAACGAGAAGCTTGAAGATATGCCTATTCGCCCCCTTAGGCCTCTTTATTAACACTGGCCGAATGACCCATGCTCGTCTATGGTAGGTAGAGTGAGTGAACTGGTTTGGAACAGGACGCTGGGTTGATAGACCAGACGGTACTCTAATGATTGACCACGCCTATCATGTTACAAGAACGAACACGATCTGGAAAAAGACGGAAACATGGTTGAATGAAAAAGCTATCCCTTCAGCGAGAATATTTACTTGAGCTGAATGAATCAACTACTAGGTATGAAATGCCAATTGAACAAAAAATTGATTCAATATGAAGTAGATAGACTGAAGATAGCATGGAAGTATTCAGCAACCAACCAAATGTTGAAACAGCTTTATTCAACATAGCGGGGTTCTGGGTCCTTAACGGGTCTCAATAGTTTCCCCAGACTCAACTCCAACTCCATATCGTCAGATGTCTAAGCGAAGAACATATCCCCGTGGGCGAATTGAGACCGAAAAGCGAGCGACTAAAGAGAGGGCTTGGGCAGCGCCCGATTTCAAAAGACAGAGATGATCCTTTCTGCGAGGCTGGCTTGGCGGGCAACAACGACGTGTGCTGCAAAGACGAGGCCTGCTGCTGTGAGGTTTGCGCCGAGACCGACGATAGTGACATCTCCCCGAGGCCTCTTCTTTACAAAGGCGCAGTCATGGCTGGATCACAAGCAGCCTGAGGAGAAGCGTGTTGGGTGAGCATGGACCCATTGGCAGAACTCAATTTACTGCAGACTGACAACAACGTCCATCTACAGATCACAACCTCCTGCTGCACCCCGTCCTGCTGCCGCCGTCCTCCACGAAGACATCTACACGCTGCCCAACATCCTGACCTTTACACGCCTCGCCGCCGCCCCCGTCATTGGATATCTCGTCCTGCATGATCAGCATGCCTGGGCTGTCGGCCTCTTTGCCTACGCAGGCGTGACGGATCTTCTTGATGGATGGATTGCACGACGCTGGGATAGCAAGACGGTCGTGGGCACTGTTATTGATCCCATGGCCGACAAGACGCTCATGACTATCCTGACCATCTGTCTCGCTGCCAAGGGCGCATTACCTAGTGCGTCACCTTATCTGCCTCAATCATGGCAACCTTGAGCTAATATGTATTCAAGTGTGGTGCGCTGGCATCATCCTCGGCCGTGACGTAGGCCTTGCTATTGCAGCAATATACTACCGCTGGATCTCGCTCCCACCGCCAAAGACATTTGCTCGCTACTGGGACTTTTCGCTACCGTCTGCCGAAGTGCACCCCACGACCATCAGCAAATACAACACTTTCCTGCAGCTCGCACTTGTTGGGGTCACCACGGCTGCGCCCCTACTAGGCACCGACTTGACGCCCGCCTTGACGATTATGCAGTGAGTTATTCACATTTTCTGCGGGGTTACCCCTGTCTAATCCATGTGATGTTTAGATACGTCGTCGCTGCTACGACCGTCTGGAGCGGAGCGAGCTATATCTACACAAAGGATGCCGTCAAGATCCTTAATAAGCCGACGTCTAAAAAGCCCTAGAGTTCTCTGACCGCTAAGAACTAATTCCGAGTGGAAGCCGATGAAAACGGGCATCAGTTGGAAGAGTAAAAAATGGCTACGCTTTGGCTTAGATTCATAAACGGAGAAAGCCATGATGAATGAGTCAAAATGAGCAAAAGGTAAAAGAAGCACAAGGCAACCAACATACATCCATGTATGGTTGCGGTCCGTAACCTTGAGCTTGCTATGTCTAGATATACCCCTTTTATGCCAAGAACTATTCCATCGATATTTGATAGAATTAAGTCTTGCATGCATGAGCCTTGGCATCACCTGAAGTTTACCAAACACTGAAAACCTTGAGTCAAAATGCAAATAATTTACCTTTATGTTCCTATATAGATACCATTGAGTCCCATGCCTCACAGAACGCCGGGTTTATGCATTATCATTGTTTATCTTACATTTCATGATGACTTATCCTTTATCCATCTATGGTATCTCTGTCGCCTCTCCTAGGACATCCCGAAGCGGCCTCCGCCGAACGTATGCGAGTAGACGTAAACTGCCTGCCGGAGTAACCCCCTCGACACGCCTCGCCTGTGCGAGACTCTCTGGTCTCGCCGCCTTGAGCGCCTCCTTCTCCGAAATTGCGAGGCCTGGGATTTCGTCGTAGTCGAGGTCCAGGGGGATGCGCACACGCTCGTCGTTTGTGAACTGACTGCGCTCCGCCTCAGCCATCTTGATGTACGGGGCGTAAAAGGCCTCGATTGCGACACGATTGCGCACGCGCGGCGAAAAGTCCATTATCTGAGGCACGACTGATGCGAGCTGTTCGAGCTCGATGCGAGTGTTTGAGCTTGACAGACGGAGCATGTCGAGGCCGTCGCGGCGGGCAGTGTTGCGCTTTAGATGGAAGCCCTTGTCGATCCACTGCGCTGGGCTAAGGGATACAGACTGTAGGGCCTTTGTCAGGTCGTCAATCTGCTGGCGCTCGTCGCGATGTTTGCTCCAGCGCTTGTCGGATATGACGCCCCATTCGTGACCCTTGGATGTAAGTCGAAAATCGGCATTGTCAGCGCGTGCTGCCATGCGGAACTCGCTACGAGAGGTAAACATGCGGTATGGTTCAGTGACGCCCTTGGTGATAAGGTCATCTACCATGATACCAATGTACCCATCGCTTCGTGACAGAGATACGCCTGGTAGGCCCTTAGCAGAACGACCTGCATTGATACCTGCGAGAACACCCTGACCAGCTGCCTCCTCGTAACCTGTTGTCCCATTGATCTGACCCGCTAGATACAGGCCGCTGATGGCCTTTGTCTCCAGAGTCGACTTTAGGCCACGTGGGTCAATGTAATCGTATTCGACGCCGTATCCGGGCTGAAGCATCTTAGAGTTTTCGAGTCCTGGAATTGTGCGGAGAACCTGCTCCTGCGCCTCTGCGGGTATTGTCATGGACAGCCCATTTGGGTACACGACAGGGCTGTCAAAGCCCTCAGGCTCAAGCCACACGATGTGTCGCGTCTTGTCTGCGAATCGAATGACCTTGGACTCGAGGGAGGGGCAGTACCGTGGGCCTTTGACCGTCTCTCGGATGTGGATCGACTTGTCGAGGTTATCACGTACGATCTGGTGAGACGCCTCGTTTGTGTACGTCAGGCTGCACGTGAGCTGCTCCCGAACTGCCACAGTTTCGTTGAGGTAGCTGAATGGAGATGGTGGATCATCACCGTACTGCCTCTCCAGAACGTCAAAGTTTATGCTTGCTCGGTCGATTCGAGGGGGTGTGCCCGTCTTGAGTCGCCCGAGCTGGAAGCCCGCGTCACGCAGCGACTTGCTGAGACCGAATGTCGCCGCCTCACCAATTCTGCCGGCGGGATACACTGTTAGGCCGATGTGGATTTCGCCTCCAAGAAATGTGCCAGTTGTGATGATGACCTTGCTCGTGGGGAGGATCTGTCCAGATTCGAGCCGTACACCAGAAATGCGACTCGATGCGCCATCGGTTGAATCTTGGGGCGTGAGGACGATGTCGGATACGCTGTCGAGGACGACGGACAGATTCGGATACGAAGAGAGTTCAGCTTTCATGTGTTTCTTGTATAGATCGCGATCGATTTGAGCACGGGGTCCCTATTGCTTTCGATTAGTTGTCGCCTCCATCACTCGATCATGCTGACGAACCCAAACAGCCGCTCCCTTTCGTCGATTCAATACGTGAAACTGTACGCCCGCCTTATCGATGATCCTCCCTGCCAGACCATCAAGTGCATCAATCTCTCGGATAATTGTGCCCTTCCCGATACCGCCGAAACTCGGGTTGCATGAACAGGTCCCCAAGTTGTCAATCTTGGGTGTAATCAAGGCTGTTCGTGCGCCAGCTCGCGCAGCAGCAGCGCATGCCTCAGCACCAGCATGGCCACCTCCGATAACCACGACATCAAAAGGACTGTAGCGGGGTGTTAGATGTGGATGCTTTGCGATGCTATCATGACAAGTTTGGCTCACCTTGAGTCGCTAGAAACAGTCGCAAGACATCGCCGCCTGGTAATTGGCCATTGACGCCGCAAAGCGGCTGCCCTGGGTCTTAGTAAAAAACGCATCTCATGTTGTTGAGGTTGTAAAATTTGCCTTCATGATGGCCAAAAGTTGATTTCGAGGCAATCAACCCCAGAAATTTAGAATGCCCAGTCACGCTAAAAGCAAGGATCTCACCCAATTAAAACGCAGATTTGCATGTACATTCTCACACGCCTAAATCCCGCTACAGTGAAGGTATCCGGCCCAAAGACTGATTGCATCAAGTTGATGTGAATTGGATATCTGTATTCTGATAGAATTGTGCTTAATACCATCGCTGTAATCGAAAAAAGTCCTCATCTAACTCTTCCTCATGCTTCTACCTCCTACCTCGACTCTCCGGCCACGAATTAACAGCATCATCCACCTCTTCCAAGAATGTCGCCGAGTTGTGAATTGTTGTGCCGCCCAAAACAACTCGCACACCTGGGCTCGACGCATTCAGTTCTGCAATCATCTTGGCCTCCTCATAAGTAGCACCACCGGCGATGAAGACTATAATGTCCTGAGGCTTGTCCTTAGTTGAGCCTCCACCCTCGACAAAGGGATACTGCTGGTCCTTAAGCCGTCCCTTGATCAAATTCTGCAAGGTAGTCTCCAGAAGTGGGCTGTGTTGTGTATAGACATTTTCAACCCCCTTTAGACCCTTGAAACGGTTCGAGGTACCTGAGAAAATGCCTGCTGACTCGAAGATCTCTGAAATCCCACCTTGGGACTGTGACACTTGGAGAGATGTGTGGTACGCCACTAGCTTGCTGACCAGATCTGCCTCCCGAGGCGACACATTGCCGGCGGCTACAAGGAGATCTGTGAGCATGGCTAGAGAGTTGGAAGGGTGTTTCTGGTAGCGAAGGGCGTACAAGGCGACAAGGCCTACTTTGCTCTCTGGTGTGACATTTGGTGACTGAATGAGTCGTTGGATATTCTTGTCTTCGAGTTAGTTTGGTCTTAGTTATCATCAATAGTAAGCTTACCTTAACATCAGTTCCATGATTGTCATTGCAAGCTAGACTTTGTTCCAGCTCGCTGACTTCCAGCAGATTATCAGCTGCTACACGTCTGCTGAGTTCAGACACCAGTGTAACATGCTTGCTGACGTTGCCGGACAATTTTCGAAATTCTGGATATTCCTCGATAAACCGTTTCATATCGCTTATCGACTCGATGTTCTCGTTGTTTTTTGTCTTGGACTGAAACTGACCAACATACTCTTTAATGTTACCTCCAAGGTCGCCAAAGTTCAGGAACATATTCTTCTTGAAGAACGGATCTTGATCCTGGGACAGGACGATTTCCTTCTGCTCTGGATTGATATCGGGGACACCGCTTAGATCAACACGTCCATTATGGATGCCCAAAAGATGGTGAACCATGGCCTGGTATGTCCATTGAGTGAGCAGTGGCGTTACCGGGTCTTCTCGGCGATCCAGAACAAGCAAAATAGGAGGAGTGTCGACTTTGCGGAAGTCGAATAGCGACTCTTCTTGGGTCATCAAATACCGGACCTCTGATGCAAGCTTCTTTGCTAGAGGGCTTGTCTTCTGGTATCTGATGAAGGGCTTCTTCTTAAGTGAGAGCAACACGGCGACGAGACCCTCGGAACATCGCTGTAGTGAATCCGGGTTCCAGGTATCTGGACTACCAGCCCAGATGCGCTGTTGTGGAAGTGTGAGCCCGAACGAGAAGAGATCCGGATTAATGACGATATAATCGGCAAAATGTTCCTGGACCAGCTTGACCACCTCGTGATCATCGGCTTCAGCCAAGCGCTCCAAAGCCGACTTCTTGACCACGTTTGTAAAGTACAAGTGGTATTCCCCATACTTGGGGTCCCGTAACTCATCTATGAGTAGTTGAATTGATTCTGGTGATGGTCGGACGAAACATAGACATCGCAAGTGTCGCATCTTTTCCCGGCTTGCGTTATCCAAGCGGTCGATTAGGTACACCTCATGATTGAGAAGAGATGACTGTGTGACGGCAGTAGAGACAATAGAAACAGTTTCTCTGTCGAGTAGGAGGATTTTCATCTTGGCGGACGATGTATCGCTCGTCGCAACCACCTTGCTGATGTAGCCTGAAACTGCCTGGGCGACGTCCATGATGATGGCAGGGACGGCTCGCCGAGGCCGCGCAGAGAGTTGTACCTGGTCTGTGACTATACGATAGTGATGAACGAGATGGCTGATGGACTAGTAGTTTCTCGATTAAAAAAAACACAATTAAAGACGTGGTTGAGTGTTGTTCTTGTTGATTGCTGTTGTTAACAGGGAGGCCACCTCTGAGATGGCATTTAGGTGATTACATAACACAAAATAACTCTTGGAATAAGCCTAAGGCCCCACTTTCCGAGCACAGCTTCCTTCATATGAGCTAGAGCTATTCATCTAGTGACATCAGTTTGCAACTTCCCAAAGCGTCGGGATGTTGTCAATCTTCACTTGACGACTTCAACTACAGGCCCCTCAGCACCCTAAAACAGGGCGTCATGCCTTTGAGTAACCAATTCGACTCTCCATCTGCAGTCATGGTCAGCGATACCTGTCCTCAGCCCGCCGAACCGACGTAAGTTTAACCTGAAAACCTACATCATGAGAGGTGCTCAATCTGATATAACCTTCTTCGCAGCTTATCATTTACTCAAGGCCTTATAGTTGGGCAGCTATCGGTGGTTCTAGTGTTGGCTGCTTTCATCAAATTCTTCATCTTTGGTGACCCTCCGTCACCAGATGTCACTGCTTCACTGCGAGCCACCGAGAGGCGGACAAGAACTATTGCCCACAAACGTTCTTTACTGAGCCTACACAGCTCTGGTAATCGCCATGATAAGGAGCTGAATCGCAAGAAATCTACCGTTCTCAGAAACCCTCCTGCACTCACCATCGGATCTATTCTCAGCAAAACCTACTACAACGTTGACAGCCACCAGCCAGAGAGTCTCGATTGGTTCAATGTTCTCATCGGACAAACTATTGCTCAGTTTCGCAGTGATGCTCAACATGATGATGCAATCCTCGACTCGCTTAATAAGGCGTTGAACGGGACATCAAGGCCGGATTTTGTCGATGAGATCAAAGTTACAGAGTTGAGCCTTGGCGAAGATTTCCCAATTTTGAGTAACTGTCGCATCATTCCTGTCGACGAAGACGGAGTGAGCCTTGGACCTGGAAAGAAATTCGACCCAGACAAGGCAGCGAGAGATGGCACCCGTCTTCAAGCGCGGATGGACGTTGATCTGAGCGATATGCTCACGCTTGCTGTGGAAACAAAGCTTCTTCTCAACTACCCTAAGAAGTTGTCCGCTGTACTGCCTGTCGCATTGGCCGTCTCTGTCGTCAGGTTCAGCGGTACCCTCTCAATCTCTTTCATTCCCAGCAACCCTTCTCAGTCTACTCCAACCAGAATGATCTTCAACTTTTTGGATGATTATCGACTAGACTTCTCTATTCGAAGCCTTGTCGGCAGCCGGTCTAGGTTGCAGGATGTTCCCAAGATCGCACAACTAGTCGAATCTCGTCTTCACCGGTGGTTTGATGAGCGAGCTGTTGAGCCACGTTTTCAGGAGATTGCTCTTCCAAGTCTGTGGCCTAGGAAGAAGAATACCAGAGGTCCAGATGATAGTCTGTCTGAAAGAAGTGCATCTATCAGCCGGTCGAGAAGTAAGGATGTTAGTCGAGACTCGCGAGAAGAGGCACGGGGAGGAGATGTAGAGATCAGAGATCGAGATCGAGGATCGCTACGGCATCGCCGAGGGACAAGAGATGGAGAAGATGACGACTTTACGATGCCAGGATCTATGCCCGGTGTTCAGATACCGGCCTCATAGGCATGGTAAACTAACAACACGAAACAAAAGCTTCCGCTTATGCTTCTTGAAACAACCGCGCGGTTCACGTTGGCTTCTCACGATTTAGCCACTGTATTATTGCTATTGTATACTTAGTCTCACCAATCAGCCAAATAGAATTATAGAAGAATCCTCATTCATGTACTTGAATAATAGGAGGGAAAAATCATTCTCGGGAAAGTCAAGGTGGTGTCGACCGTTTCAATAGGAATAACGTGAAAGCAGATCATAATTACCAAGTGGCTGTACTGTAGATTGGATGAGGATTGAGCTCTGTTGACGTGCACCACACGTGGAGGCTCATTAAATGCACAGACATGAGCAGAACTAGCCTTCTCAGCATTGATCCAAACACATAGACCAGGCCAAAGCGTGGTTGCTAGAGGAATCGTTTCATTTGTTCATGCGATCTATAAGACATCTCTGTACTCTGTACTCTGTATCTGTATCTGTATCTGTATCTGTATCTGTATTATGCATGAAGGGTGCTATTTCAGAACTCGGCCAAAGCCATGGGTGTTTCGGTCAACGAGTACAAGTTCTGCCACCAGGTTACCAAGCCGCCCACCAAGAGTACGTAATAAATGCTTGTCCAAATCTTCCGAGATGAGGCTGCGGACGGATCGCCCTCTGGCAACCAGTAGGGATCGAGCTGGCCCCAAAAGCGAGGAAGGCCCATGCAGTTGCAGAAAGCATGTACGATCACGACGGCCAGCAAGCTTCCGGTTCGGAGAAATAAAAAGGTGGCATATGCACCAAACAAGGAGGTATAGGAGAGCTGGAGCAAAGACCGCGCAATGGCAACGGGCAGAGGAGTACGAGGATGCGTGATGCGGAACTCGTAGAAGTGATGGAGGTGAGCCAGGCCGAAGATGAGCGGCGACATGAAGATGGTGCCGGTAAGGCTGGCTCCAGACCGGAGAAGCAGTGGGACTCCAGCAGAACGGAAGAGGCACTCCTCAGTGATGGGACCCTTTTGAAACAATCAGTACATGGATTGAAGCAGGGGAGAAGCGGTGTAGATGACTGTGGGGATGAGTAGATGAGGGTTTGGGCAGGGGCACATACTGCTACCATGTTTCTCCAGGTTGGCCAGTCAGTCCAGAGATCCCTGAGAGGCTCAAGACGAAGCCATTGCTTTGCGGCGCCATCAATGATGAGAGACTCATACAGAGGGCCTGCGAACAGCAAGGCTGTCAGCCACAAGGCTCGAAAGGCATCGATGAGCCCGGGAGACCAGTAGCCCATGAAATGCAAGGGCTCATGGACGGCGATGGCGCCATGAGATGAGAGTAGGTACAGCGTCACTAGGGAGCAAAGAGCCGTCGAGAGCGAGACGACAAAGATGCGCGCTCGGATGGCCTGGGGAGCATCTCTAGAGCGAGTAGGCGAGGGCCTCGTGGCGGCTGAGAAGTAGAGAGGGATGACATAGACGAGACAGTAGACGACCTTTGATTATGAGTTAGTGCCTTGTACTATGTGAGATACGCCAGAGTTTGTCTTGGTTTGGGGTGAGGCTCACAAGCAAGGCTACGGCCTGAGGCGGTGCGAACCCCGCCGAGCCAAGGGTAGACATTGTAGGTTGAGTTTCTCTTTGAGGAGTTGTTGCGGAGGGATAGTGAAAAAAAAAATAACAAGAGAAAAAGAGAGAGAGAAACAGTTGTATTTAAAAGAGACCGGGCTGAAAAGACGTTTACGGGAATGTCAATGGGGCAAACAAGTCAGGATTACGGCACTTTTCTGTCAAAGAAAGGATAATGGAAGCGATTCAAGCCCAACCAAACTACTATAGGGAAAAGAAGTCTGGGCAGAAGCACAGAGGTTCCTCTCACCAGCCACAGAATGGGGTCAGTTCTATTGTTGTCCCAAGTATTGTTCTTTTTGAGAATTGATTGCAGGCCGGGAATAACTAATGCTCTGACTGGCTAGGTACATGATGGAGAGAGGAACAGGGGGTAAATGTGCAGAGTCTTTACAGCAAACTAATACATAGTCAAGACACTTTTTCTTGTCTTTCTCTTGATTTTCTCTTGCTCATCCTTCATTTTACTGTGCATATCGGCTCCTGGCCATGCATGGGCTATTGAATGCGGTGAGCTGCACGGCACAAGAGTTTATTGGGGAAGCGAAATGATGCATGTGGAGATGGGATAACATTAGAACGAGACACAGATGCAGCTGAATGATGCTTTGTGAAAGGGGCACAAGATATTCATCGTCACTCGTGCATGACTAGATGGGTACATATCCTGCTCAGCCACTGTATCCCCTTACCTAGGGCACGACGGTACCTGCATTAGTAGGGTCCAGCGGGCCCTTGGTGCTAAGGAGAGAGTCTTCCGTAGAGACAGAGGCGGTGATGGCTCTGAATGGGTCCCTACGGATCGTCTGCGATGATCAGAGCTAACGTATCTACCCGTAACGACTAAATCCATGACAAGACGAAAAGGAAAACAGATTGAGTTGAAACTATCTAGATTACTTTGCACTCAGGTCAATGCGCAGGTCGAACATCCAGATAGTATGTTATGTCTCAAACTTATTAAAGAAATCAACCTGACAACAACTCAAGTCTTGCTGCTTGACAAGATAACCATATGACGCTCTACAACATCATAACCAATGACTGTTTATCCACCCCTTGTCTCGAAACGATTGAGCCCCAGATATCATCCATCCTAGACGCTAAAGAGGGGAGAGACGCGAGTCAATAAACAGACAAACGCGAGCTTGACACGTTGAACTGGGAGCTATTGGATTGCGCGCGCCAACGGCCCCTAGCTAACGAAAGCTTAAAAAGAATGTTTGGTTACATTACCGACTACTACCGAAGGAATGGCTGTCGATGCTCGAAATACAGAGACACAGAATGCTTCTGCCAGACCTCGAGGCGACCTGGTGGAGAGGATTTGCATGTTTCGAGAGGCGCCATCCCTCAGCAGTGAAGAGCTTGGAACAGGCGCCGAGACAATGGTTTGTCTTTGAAGTACGTGTAAATAAACAGGAATTGCCAAGTGTAGGATGTACCCAGTTGCAACACTTTAGGTCAAACAAGCGCTTTGAAGAGGCATCATCATAAGCGGCCGCCAGAGATGCGGCCATAATGGCCAGTTGTACTTGAGTTACTGCACTGCAGTTTCAGACTGATGAATATTGAATTCTTTCATACCTCCTACCAGCTTAACCGAATGGCTAAGGGTAGTCGAGCAGGTACGTACTTTGACTCTGAAGCCGTCGTCTCGTCTAGTCTCGTCTGCGGGCTCGACCACCTCCGGTGATAAGCACCCATATATGATCTGCCACCTGGCCTAGGTGGTCCCGGTAATTTCTCCAGACCATGTCCTTTGCCCACGATATCTCGGTCTTGTCTCAAACAATTGCATTGCACGGAAACCCCGTACATGCGAAAGACGGGCTAGACAAGCAACTAGCTGTTGCTATTATTGTGCGCAAAGAGAAACTGAATCAGGCCAGACATACAACCCTGCATCTAGTTGTTGGCTGCTCATGGTGTCTGAGGGACGAATCAGACCTTGTGACGGTTCAGGAGAACCACCTTACATCTGTTCTCTTGAGACCGTCGTACTTTGACCTTTCTTTTCTCGCTCAAGTGTTTGCCTGTCAGACTCGGCTTGTCAAGGCAAACTCTGCAGCCAAAAGTTGCGGTGTCTTGGTCAGAGCGCCCCTATCTCCCTCAGGATCACCTTAGCTCGCCAATCCCTACCTCTCCAAACGGTCCCATCGCCGCGCCGCGTCTGCAGGAGAAACCCCTGCCGCAGCAGAGGTAATATCCCCAAGGTCGCTAGCTGCAGAAGCTGCCGTGATGGCGCTTCAGCAACTGGACCACGATTCTCTGCTCCCGCCCATCCACTTCACGTCACTGACCCAATCGACTGTCTCAAGAGAGAGATTGTGCAAGGGGAAGCCTCTTTTGAGGTCTGTGTGCTCGGGTCGTTCCATACCCTCGTCGTCCTCTGGGCCTAGCTTAATTAGTCGTCCTGTTCCTTGGATAGTGGTGGAATAGGTACCCGCAGTCCAGCTAAGCTGCAATGCGTCCAGTGGGAGAGGTCCAGTGGGAGGCCCAAGTTTAGGTAGTACCTTACCTGGTACAGGTTGGCAGGCCGCTGCGCCTGCCGCCCATGCAGTGGCCCATGGCCGCAGGTGGAGGGCCGTTGTTGCCCATTTAGCTACCTTTACCCGCCCGTTTTGTGTCTTCCTCTTTCTGTCCCGTCTCGAGTTTCGTTCTTTTCCAACCAAACCCACTCGTACATTCGCTACCTATAATCGGCCACTGGCCAGTCACTCATTCATACAGCGCTTTGCCTTTTAACACATTCATTAGCTGCTTGCTCAAACTATTATTGTAATTATTCTTCTCGTCGATTTCTCCATAATTGGTAATCACTTTTCAACGTCAGTCAACCGGACATTTCGAGGCTTTTTTTCCCGCGGCCAAAACATCACGATCCACCTCGCGACAACTTGATCTACATTGGCTGTTTCGAATTGGACTACGACTTTGGATTTTTGCTTCGATTTCTTGTTGGAATTGGGTAATTCGTTAATGCCATTCCTCTGCTGTGGCTTTTAATCAATTCTTCGCCGTCTCCCGATCTCCCGTTCCCGAGATTCCTGACCCACCCCCGGACCGGATCGAATTCAACGTCTACGGCTCGACGACACTCGCGATTTAGGGACCAATTGTCTTGCCAATTGCAAGGGCAAGCATCTTCAAACGTTGTCTTTTTAGCTCTCTCATGTTCTGGATAGCACGGCCTTTGCCGCCTGGTGCGTAGAGCATGTCGGTTTCGCCGTCTGGCTCTCCGCCGCGAAGGGCTTTACATCAACGTAGTGACTCTGAGAACAACCGCCTCGGGATTCGACTTGTCCCTTACAGCCCGCCGAGAGTAGCCTCGGATGGTACCGGTACATCTCAAACAGTCACGGCTGATGCCAATACCGAGACCGAGACAGAGACAGAGACAGAGACAGATACAGAGCTTGACCAGACATCCTGTTCCGTGTTGCATTCCTCAAGCCCTGCCTTTGAAACACCACGGCCATCCCTGCAGAGGCCTAGATCCCGAACCGATGTACAGACTCCTTTGCCATTGAGACGATCAACTCGATATGTGTCTTCTGAGTTCGAGCCAAGTCCTTCCCCCTGGACGTCCCATACCGATGCCAACCCTGATGATCGTACTTCTATCGTTTCACGTCCAGCATCTCGCGATCCCTCAGCTTCACCAAGGCCTGCCTCCCGCAAGAGAGTGATCAACGTTCACTCTGACAAAACTTTCTCCATTCTACCTCAAGATGCTTCAATGTCGTCAAGAGTCGAGTCTCTTTGGTCTCTTCCTCCATCCTTCACCACCGGCAACACTTCCTATGGCCGGGGGTCTTTGGGCGCATTCACCGAAGACTATCAAAGCCGTCCGAGTTCTCCTTTGACTCCTCTCACAGAACGAAGATCCAGTCTGCCAACTCCGTCGCCTCAAACTCAAAATCCATCTACCCCTGACCATCCGTCCCCATGGAACTATCGCTTGTTTGGGGGTTTGCGCAAGGTTCCCAAGACCCCGGATGTAAAACAGAAGCAGCCGCAGACTGCGGACACCCCGCCTGTGCTGCCTCTACCCACTCTGCCCGAGGTTGATCTCCCCGATCCTCAAGCAGGCCCTTCTTCACAATGGCTTTCTCAAAAGACCTCTTTTCAATCTTCGTTCACTCAACAAACAAGATCAACCTTGTCCGAGAGGACCAACATCAAAACCTATGGCCACAGCTCCCCTGTTGGCGCTGCGGATCTGTCCAGCCTGCCACCTTCATCCATCCATTCTAACATTGAACTGATTGGCGACCCTTCTTCCGCCGAGGCCTCCATGCATGCCAGCACTCGCCCACCGACTCAAGACAGCAACGCAAACTATGTCACATATGGCGGTCACTCAGCTTCTAACTCAACTTCTTCCTCCGTTGTCGCTGTCAGGCATCGTGTGAAACCTGAATTCTCCCAGGAAAGTCTAGTTGTTCCTCCGCTCCGGCCACAGAAGAGGAGGTCTTCGGATCCCTTTGGTATCATCAAAACCCGGTCTCGTGAGACTATGCGATCTGCTTCCATAAGCTCACTGTCAACTATCTTCACCCAAGAGGCTACTCGCGGTCTTTTTGTTGGGCCAGCCACGGTTCTGCAACACGCTGGTCCAGCTTGGAACGACGCTCAGGACCGGGCTCAACCACGTCCTCACCAATGGAGTGGACGGCTATCAGTAGTTATGTCAGAAAGCGAAGGAGACAGTGAGTCTGCGTCTCGCGCTCTGTCGCTCTCTTCTGTCACTGGTCGCCGTAGCAGTGGTCTGGGAAGCAGTCACAGCAAACATGTCTTGAGTATGGCCTCGTCACTCTTCGGTCTTGAGGAGCATATCGAAACCCCTCCTCAATCAAGATGTCATTCAAGGAACAACTCACTCGAAGCTCCAGCTACGGCATATGCTCGAGGCATGCCTCGCGACCCTACCACTGGCACTATCCGTCTTATCCGTGACCATGATGAAGATGGGGACGGTCTTGCTGATTTGGAAGTACTCCGCCATCGATCCTCACGGACACGGATGGGGAGGTTCTTGTCAAGCTATGCCTCGGACCGCAGCCTACGATCGACTGCCAGCTTTAATGCGGCCGTCCCTGCTTGGGCAAAGTAAGCACACCCAGGAATGTGATGGGATTGCATTCCTAACTAACTGATTTCAGGGTCTATTACGGCAGCGGTGAGCGAAAATGGCTGGCTGCTCAACCCTCTATGGAGTCGATGTACTCTGAGTTCAGTGAGGGTCAAATTCCTCGATCTCAACACAGCAGGACGCCCAGCCACGATGCGAATTTTGCGAACATCAACAACCCCAGACGACGGCCCCGCGAGCAGTTTCCCCCTCAACGGCACTCAGTTGCAGACTCCATGGAGATCAGTCCAGCTCCAGAAAACCCCGTCATGGCAGTTGTGCGTAACATCAGGAAGCAAACCTCTAGCATCTGGTCGCCTCACCTGGGTCATGACCGAAGACCCGTTGAACAGAGCATCTGGCGGCCTCCAGCTGCGAACTGGGAAGCACAGAGTGAGTTGACTGGACGGCGCAACGCCCAGGTAACAATGTTCGTGGTGGGATTTGTTTTCCCGCTAGGTAGGTCTTGAGATGTTCTTGTTTGGTGGGATATGGTTCTAACATGGCCTTAGCCTGGATGTTTGCTGCATTCATACCCATCACTCAAGTGGATCGGTCTGAGGACACTGAGCGCAACGAAAACACATCTAAGCTGGACGAACAACAGGACTCTTCTACCGGGCCGAGCCCCGAAGAGGATGCCGTTTTTAGGAGCGCAATCTGGTGGAGGAAGGTGAACAGAGGCATGTCCATCATTGGGCTGCTTATTCTTGGCGCCATCATCGCGCTCATTGTGGTTGGCGTTAAGCAGCGTTGGGGACATTGATACCATTTACCGAGGAGACATTATGTTTGGATGGCCTGGATCAGGATAACATGTTTTGGTCCCGAAACCTGCCATGGAACGGCACGGCATCTCGACGATTGACGACGCATTACGATACCTTTTTGCATATTGAACCATTTTTGAACTTTTCAAGCCTTACGATCTTTACGCATTCTGTCAAAAGCACTTCAACGACCAGCGATTCTTTTTTGAATATGCTCATTCAACGAGAGACGATGTTTTGCTTTGCTTCTCATGTCTCGATTTCGATGGCATACGACTTTCTTTTTCACGTTTTCTGTCCAAGTGACGGCGTACTGCTCTCTTGGGTCTATTTTTCACATTTGACTTACCAGTCTTTGTATAATCACACTACATATACACATGTACTACTACTATTCTTGATTTGACGGATGCTGAGGGAAGGTCAAATGACATCAGCAGAACACTCATTACGATACATATAATCAGCAGCAGCGCTAAACAAGGGTTTACCAGAGTTATTACAGCTTATTCAAGATAGATAAATTAATGGATATGATATAGAATCTAGTACCTGTTTTCCTGCCCATTAATTCGCCGTGCTCCAAATGTCCGTAGATGAGTGCCATCTGACACCTGAAACCGCAACTCCACCAAAACACCGGACATGCTTCTAAAGACATGACTTTGTATACGCAATGCGGCTAATGACCGACCCACAGCCGGCAATGCCTAGCCCGCTTTGGCCTTTGCTTGCCGGTTTTCAATCTCCGCCTTGGCCTTTCTCTGCCTTATCTCCATCTCGGCCTTGATCTCTTCCATCACCTCGTTAATATCGCCCTCGGGATCTTTGGAAATGCCCAGGATGGGCTCCTTGCCCGTCAGACTATCCGTGGAGACACTACGCACGAGCTTGGCGCTGGCTCGGCCGTGTCGCTTCTCAAGCTGCTTCTTGAGTGCGACCTTGCCAGGAGAGGCGAAGAAGACAAGCGATAAGATGGTCCAGATGACGGCGTAGAAGTAGACACGGGACCAGGCGAGTAGAGAGCCCTGGAAGGAGAGAACAAGGAAAGGCGCCGTGGCGAAGGTGAATGTGAGCTGTGTGGCGAGGTAAGATGCGATATCGTAGTACTTCTTCTTGGGCGAGGGGTTGCCAGTTATTGGGTCGAGGAAGAAGGGACGAACATGACGGCGGAAGTCTGGAAATGTTAGTGTCATGATCAGTGGCGCCATTGATCAAAGGGACTTACTCTTTGCAGCGGTCTGAATGAAGCTCGCAAGGACAAAGCTTAGGTAGTATCCAGGGTAGAAGCCGTGCCAGAGAGCACTGGTGCCAAAGGTCATGAGGCTAGCGCGGAAGCCGGGCTTCTTACCTCGAGGCGTGACGCGCAGGTATACATAGTTCCTCAGCCAGTTGCTCGTGTTGATGTTCCAGCCTCCTAGATATCCTCGCGGGTTCTGTGCAGTCTCGACAGCCCACGGGTCAATGTTCTGCAATCGGTTCCAAAAGACCTTGCCCGTAACAGGGTCCACGCCGTTGTAGCCCAGACCGGCGAGAATACAGGAGCCCTCGGTGAGATACCAGACGCCATAGTATTTGAGCCGCGCCGTGAAACTGACCATGTGCATTATCCAGACGCGGCGGAGGAAACCGTAATTGACGTATAGATCGGAGGTGAGCAGACCGGGCCAGTACGAGCCACTTAGACCCATGAACATTGCGATGCAGAAGAGACCGCTCGCAGCCTTCCAGGCCGCGGGACCGCCGCTTCGAGGGATCTTTCGCTTCTTCCTCACGGGGGGCTTCTTTGCCGGATCGACGTTGGACACATCAAACATGGTTGTGTCGAGCCACCGGCGGTAGTCGGTAAAATCAAAGGACGGACCAGCGAACAGCGCAGGGAAGAAGAGCACCCAGCCTGCGTAGTCGAGCACGGGAGGCAGCTCCTTGAGCATGTTCCTCTTCTGGGAGTCGGACAGATGCTCCTCGGGAAGCTGGCCGTCGGCGACGTTCCAGCAGAAGGCGCTCAGCTTCATGAGCAGCACCATCTGGGCGCCCGTAACGTCGACGGAGCCTGGGTCATCGTTGACCTGGCGGGCGATGTGGCTGATGGACATGTGGCCCATGACAAAGGCGAAGCCGATCCAGGGCATGTAAGGGCTCGTACGGAGGTACTTTGCGATGCAGTACGTGCCGCCCGCGCTGATCAAGAGGGTCCGGACGCCATCCCAAAGGTCAAACAGGCCGACGAGGTAGAAGATGGATACGCTGGGGTTGAGCTTGTTAGCAGATGTGCGTGGGCAAGGACGGTGTTGGCGTGTACCCAATGGCAAAGAGGTTCTTGGCTTCTGGTCTCGAGTCGGGAATGCGCTTGAGGAGAGCGGCGAGGGGGAACGATATCAGGAACGAGGTGACGAGTTTAACTAGAGGGAGAGTAAAGTTAGTACGCTGATGGAGCTGTGGGAAGTTGAGGAGAAGACTTACGATCGTCTGGAGAGGCACCAAGAGTGCCTGCCAAGGCCACAAAAGCTGTACAAGCACACGAGTTAGAAGAGGAGCTGTAACACAGCCAGTGAAGCTCGACAACTTACGCCTGTGCAGGAAGTGCAGCATTTTGCTAGCGGGTTCAAGATTACCATACACGAGTAAGGAATTGTAGTAGCAAAAATTTGTAGGGGGATAGGGTAGGGTAGGGTAGGGTATTAGAGAAGGGAATTGAGGACAGCTACAGCTCGTGACCTAGATCATGGCGTGAGACAAGCAGCTTCGAGAAGAAAAGAGGGCGAGTCGATTGGCGCTGTGAGACGTCATTTACCTCCCACTATAAAAGAGAAGGTCCCCAACATTTTTGTTGGAGAAGCAAAAAAAAGTGACGTCCTCGGCTGGGCCCCACGTTGGCGCCGTTGTCGGCACGTGTCGATCAAGGAGATCTCTTGAGCTGATCACAAGGCTTATTTTGTTCTTTATTGTCCTGTGAAAGCGCAGGACTCGACACATGGCAATTTACACGAATATAATTAGACACAATATTATCCTTGAATCAAGATCGTGTAACTGGACTTGATTTCAATCGTGTAGCAATTCCCGTCCTAAACTCCGGCCACACCTCTATGTAGATACAAGCAAGGTAACTTCTCGTGCTCATTACAAATGTATACATGCCCAAACCCTCTAATCTGGCTTCTATGAAATGCCTTAAAAACGTCCCTTTCCCCTCCCCGAAGTTGTGTGACCATCCACATCATTCAACGCCGCGTGCAGTAGATTCCTCCATACTGCGCTTTGTTCTATATCATCTAAGAATTAGCAGCATCGCGGCTGCTCTTGGCGCTGGCGCTCATAGGAGGCTGCACGGTAGGCAACGAACTTCCTGATGACATCGACTGTCGCACGCGAGACCAAGCATAAACGAGACCGCTGACGAAGCCGATGAAAATGGCAGAGACGCTGCCGAAAGTGACAGGAGCCGAGAAGAAAATGAGGCCGCTGATTGCGATAGGAAGCTTGTTAAGAGCGCCGACCATGGAATACGTAGTCGACGAGGTAACGCGGATGCACCAAGCGGAGCAGTAAGATATGAAGATAGCGGCGAGACCGGAGTAGATCATGCCAATAATGATCTTGTTGCGAGTATCGTCGGGGAAGTTGCGAGAGAAGTTATAAGCGGACCAGTCCTCAGTAAGAAGCGAGCAGATGACAAGAACAGGGATCGTGAGGAGATTGTTGTAGTACATGGCTAGACGAGGTCAGCATTCGAGCATAGAACCGAAAACCCAGCGACTTACTGTCCCAATCCTTGAAGTTCATCTTCTTGATAACCTTGCGCATACCGAGCACATAGGCCGCACTGCAGAAGACGTTCATACCCATCCAAGCGTATCCGGCGTTGAGTGTAGACACAGCGGCGGCGGAGTCACTGGTGCCAAAGTCGCCGTTGAGGGCGCTCTGGATATCAGCCCAGGCGGCAACGATTGAGCTCAAGACCATGAGACCAAACGAGAGCAAGGCCATGGGGGTCACGCTGCCGCCAAACCAGAGCACCTCACCGTATGCGATGACAATAATGGTCAAGTTCTTGAAGATTGTATATACAGGGACTGAAAGGAATTGAAGCGACTTTGTACTGGTGTAGATCATGCCGACGAGGAGGAGCGAGATAGGAAACCCTGTTTCGCATTAGCGACTAGTGTTGTGTCGTAGATTTTGAAGACGTACACTTCTTTGCGCGATCGGAGTCGAAGGGAGCCAGAACTTTGATCAAGCCCAGCTGCTTGCACGTAGTAATGGTAGCAGTACACACGAGGGCCTACACAAAATCCAGTATCAGTAACCACATCTACGACAGGAAACCAGCTTGCGATGTGATAAACCATACCTGAACAGTCAAGTAGAAAAAGTTGAGGTTCCAGAAGCTGCCTGAAACAACGTATTTGTTCACAACGGTCATACTGATCGAGGACAAGCAGTAGGCCACAATGGACAAGGGCGGGCTCTTTTCCAGCTGTTCCAGGCTGCTGACTGGGCTTGACCCGAATCCAGCGTGTGTCGGAGATCGGGCTTGGAAGGCAGGCTTTTCATTCTTGTCGTAGGAGTCGTCGCCCATGCGGACGACGTAATCTTCGTTTTTCTTATCGGTCATTGTGCGAGCGGAAAAGGGTCGTGGGAGTAATTGTTGGGATCAGCGCTGGGGTGCGACGGTGAGAAACGGGTTTGATCGTCGTGATCGCAAACGGAGGATTGGACGGTTTGATTTCGCAGAGAAATTGGTTCGTCTCGGCGACGTTGCAGGAATAACAGTAAGGACAGCGCGACGAGGACTCCTTAGCTTTAACCCGCTGGAATCTGTTTTTATCCCTTTGACTGGCCAAGTCTTGTACGAATGTCGAGGGGCTCAAAGGGAGACGTGGAGGGAATACGGGGCGCGTTCCTGATTAGTCATCTGAACAGGGGGTCTGGTGACGTTGGAATGCATCCCCAGATTGTTCGGCATGGATAATACGGCATCTGGCGAGGGTCTAGAAAGGCCAAAATGCTCGTAAAACCCGTTTGCCATAGGCTCACTCGCGATAATCGATCCACCTCGAATAAGTGGCCAATAAACGACTGCATAGCAGGCATGCCCTCTACTGCTTCGAGACACCCATGCGGCATCACGAAGTAGAAGTAGCCTCATTAGCATCAGGCAGTGTTGACTCTTCACCGGCCTCTCTGTTTTCATCATCCGGTCCAGCAGGAAAGTTGAGGTGCTTCCAGTCCTCCAACTCTTCCGTAACGGATCGCATGCGATCGCGGATGCTTTCAATAGCGTAGCTCCCTAGTAGAAGCCGTAGCGGCGGATACGAGCAGTGCCCAAGTTGCCATACGAGCTCAGCGCATTTGATAGCGCTCGTGGGCCGATATTTGTCGCCGAGCCACTGGACAATTCGTCGCGCATGCAGGGCCGGCGACGTCGGATGTCCGTAGGTCTCGCTCGGCGGCTTGACTAGAAAGTGGCCCCACGATGTCGGAAGCGCGGTATCTTGCATCTCGGGCTCTTCGGGCCTCACATGGCCAGGCTCGATCAGTGTAGCTTTGATGTTAAAGGCATCAGTTTCGTAGAGCATGGCTTCAATCAGGCCCTCGACTGCGTACTTGGTCGCGCAGTAAGGGCCTAAGCCAGGGACGCCCAGCGCGCCCGAGGTCGAGCTGAAGATGAGATAGCGACCAGCGTTCTGTCTGCGGAAGTAAGGTAGCGTGGCGTGTATGATGTGCAGCGTGCCCATAAAGTTGGTCTCGAACTGGTTGCGAATGTCGTGCTCATCCTGGTCTTCACAGGCGCCGATGACGCCGTAGCCAGAGCAGTTGACGACAATGTCGATACGTCCAAACCGCTCAAGAGTGCGCTCGATAACTCGAGTTACAGATTCGCGAGCGCGCACGTCGCACAACGCGCCGAGACAGTTCTCGTGGATGTTCTCCATGTCGTGGAGGCTGGTCTCAAACACGCGCCCAACCGAAGTCACCAAGTCTCCGTGTGAAAGCGCACATTTGACGAGAGAATGACCCATCTGGCCGGTGCCTCCAAAGATCTGTCCATGGTGAGTATCTCGTATAAACTGGGAGGGTGTTTGGGGCGCAATCATACAACCCAGACTAGCTGCTTCGTTGGGGTGTTGGCCTGCGGAGGGTCACAGCTCGCTGGGAGCTGTGCTATCCGTGTCCTTGATGATGCCTCAGTGGCATCCGAAACTTCTGTGCGTGCATCCATATCGATTGAGTTGTCCTTTGTTATCTTGGTTGATGTGTTGAAGGAAGAGTTGCCTTTGACAAAACGGGCGCTGTCGACCGCGAAACACCAGGGTCTTGTGCTGTAATGTTAGGCGGGGTTCGGTGGCTGGCTGGGAGTAGGTAAGGTATCAACGCCTAATAGTTCCTTGAATAACGACTCAAATAACCCCGGCTCTCAAGAAGTGAGAAACACCCGAATCAAGGTCATTGATGGTTTGGTTTGTTCATGTCATTGAAAATCAATAAAATCAGAGGTTATACATGGTACGTTGCCGAGGAATCCATAAGTAAGGTATTCCGACCTCTGCAATGAGAAGAGAGGCATCGCGTTAGATAGCCCCGACCATACATGAAAGGTTGTAATGGAGCCTGGCTAACATCGCAAGCAGTGTCATGAGGCCATTTACGAATGGTTGTAAGAGGTAACTTATAATCTTGAGAAGCGATTTCTCAGTGTAAGCTCTTGACTTAGATGTCTCCACAAAAGCCGACTTTCCAAAGGGCCAATACCATGAGCCGACTACTCGCTGACCATGATGAATCCATACAGTCTACCGTCACTACGTATCGCTTGTTCCTCATGATACGAGATTCACCATATTTAGATGACTGCAAGGGTTTGTACCCGAAGAAAGATAGGACATATATATAGATGGTGGATTTCTCCAAACTCCCGCTAACTCTCATCTTCTCGTCGTAAACAAATTGTCAAGTAAAAGAAATTGATAGATATCCAGACTCGACCAAACTTGCAACTTGGTATTCTCAGGCCCGAAAAACCACTCAAAAGTCGTATGTTATGTCTGCAACTGAACCGATAGAAATGACGCAAAACATATTTGAAATCACGTCAATGCTGCATTCTCCATCACGGCGCAGAACTTGCAACGTTGGGATCCATGATTGACAGTGCAGTATTCGATGTGCTTCTCGAGTTGGACTGGCCAGAAGCCAGGCAATCGAAGCTGGATCGACTCCCACGTGGGCTCCTCACTGGGCAGAAGCCAGGAACTGCTTGACATACTCCTGTCGGTGCTCATTCTTGTCCACCTCGGGGCCACGGTTTAGAGGCGTCCACTTGGGATCCTCCTTGAACAGCCTCATGGCATGGACATACTATCGAATCAGTTAGCTTTGTTACCGGCAGTATGAATTTGACCTCAAGAAACTCACGTTAGATTCGTCTGTAGTAAAGCGGTGGTAGATACCAGGGGGCAGAATCAGAAGGTCATCCTTTTCAAGCAGGACGCGCACCCAATCATCGTCCTTGCTTCGAACGTCAAAGTATCCACGGCCGCCACGAATGTAGCGAATCTCCTCGTCCTCGTGCAGGTGCTCGGCGAAGAAAGACCTGACCTTGGTCTCGTAGACGTCGCCCATGGCCTGGGGGGAAACGGTGATCTCGTCTCGGTTCTTGTAGCCACGTTCGCGGGCGAGGTTGTCAACCTGCTCGAGCTCGGGGAGATGATAGTAGTAGACGCCGATGTTCATGAGCTCGTCGATGTTGACAGGCGTTCCCGAGTTGTGAGGGAGGCGCTGGTCGCCCTGTGTTTTAATGTTGTTAGTCGTTTCTTGCTCGAGGCGCAGCTGGGAGAGGGTTCACCAACAGGAAGACCGTCGTAGAAGTAGGCTCGCATGGTGGCTCTGGAGTCTGTGTGCTTGGGATGAAGGAGAGAAACCAAATAGTTCAAGTGGCGTTACCAAACTGAAGTGTCAGCAGATGGCAGCTCTTTTTGAAGCTTGCAAGTGGCCGGGGGTAAAGCTGTTTATGTACATATGAGAAGGCTCCATGGCGGCGGGGTTCTTATGGAATGTCGGGCAGAAGCTAAACTAGCGACGTCAGCGCTACACCAAAGCCCAAGGGTCCCATCCTGTTGCACTGACATCACTATCACAAGCCCTCAAAGGCCGAGCCCTTCATAGACTGGATGGGGGCATGTCAGACTTTGCAGTGGCTTCGTAGAACATTGCTCACACTCTCTGATTACGGATGCGAAAGCAAACTGACTCGTTTAGGAAAAGATTTCCCAATATGCATGTAATGGGTGAAGATATCCATCATGAGACAGCATCATGATATCAGCAAATGAACAAGCAACCAGTTTATTTGGATCACGAAATAATGGCGATGGATCCATACGTTATCTTGATTCAGTTTACCAACGCCACAATAGTTTAACCGCCATTCATCATGAGAAAGGCCTACGTCCTGCATGCTTAGAATAACACCGAGCCTCAACGCCAAACAATCAAAGAAAACGAGCATAATCAAGCTCACGAGGCCACTGTAGTTTTGACTTTGATGTATCTCCCTTTGCCGAATAATTCATCATTCTCCATGGATGGCCCCTCACAACTCGCGAGGTGCAGCCTCTCTTGCCCCAGCAACCATGATATCGTTTGTACTATCATCCGCATCACCACGGGGGCGAGCCTCAAACAAACGTCTCCACCAACCTGGAGGGTCCAGGGGACGAGAGCCATTGTGCAGAGGCGGGTACACATCGGTGAAGAAGTACCACACATGTCCAATAACGACACCCATAATCTCGTCTTTGGGAATAGTGCCGTGCAACACAAGGCTGAAGCCCATCAGGACCCAGGGCAGGTATGGGGCGGTAAAGACAAGTAGGCCTAGAAAGCTGAGTCTAGTTTCGGGGTTTCGTCGAGACCAGATGTAGACGAGCGTCGACGAGAGCGGGTGGCCGAGGAACGGCATCGAGACAAGTGGTGACAAAGCGATCAGACTGGCCATCGCGTAGAGTAGGAGCCACGAGAAATGCGCTGGCGATCGGCCTGATGACTCTTCAAGCAGTCGCGCATAGCGTTGGAGGAAGTAGACGTGGAACAGTAAGTCGAGTGAGAAGGGGCCAAAGTATAGGAACGTCGTCAAGAGTCGCCAGTACTGTAAGGAGAAGCACATGATCAGCACAATCATTCGCAGCGCAAATACGACGCAGCGTAACAATTCAAGTAGGAAAACTGCTCGAGAATAATCTTACCTGTGATTTCACAAACACAGCGCGGAAACTGTAAAATAATTGGAAAGGTGTCACCATCTGGCACTGAACCAGGGCACTTGTAAGGATCGTGGCGGTCGTCCACCAACGGGTGCATGTTGGCATCTCCCAAAACCACGCCTCAAGAGGCAAACGCCCACCATCCATAACTTGATCCATCAGCGCGGATACGATAATGCGACTTGTTGAACAGGCGTTATCTGGCGATACGCAGATAGGTTGTGAGAACGACCCAGCGAGTGTCGGAGACGTCGGGGTTGTATATATAGGTCGGCGGGCAAAGGGTGAGGTAATATCGCATGCAATGGAAGGAATTGGAGTTGAAAGAAATGCAACAAAGAACCTAGCGCCACGTTTCTATGGCGAAAGGAATGCCCTCAGGTAAAGTTCGTAGAAAGTTGTCGTTGAAAGATGACGGAATAGGACGAGCCACGTTGTAAGGCGGATATCGATTAAGGGACAGTACAGTACCTGCCCACCCCCACCTTTCCGGGTATCGCAGTACGTACCTGACAGTGACAGTGACAGGTGGGGTGGCTGGTGTCTGTGGCCGTGCAGCGCGACGCGTGGCTGAGAATCAATTAAAAGACAGAAAATCGCGGGGCTGGGAAAGCGCGCTTGGTCGCACTCCATAATCGCGGTGGTGGTCCCTTCCACCTTGCGATCCATTCCTATCGCTTTCATTTTCGCTTCTCTCCTACCACCTCCTTTCACAAGAATTGCATTGATTTGCTTTGAGCGTTTTGTGCAACTCTTGCTTTTCTTTCCCTTGACTTGTTGTTGTCTGATATAAAGCTGCTGCTGTAGCTTCAAACACGTCCCCTTTGTCTAAACACGCTCCTTCAATGCCTCCTAAGACGTCCAAAGCTGGCACGGCAGCCAACCGCCAGTCGCGGCCAAGTGCTGTTCAAGGTACGGAATCTAAGACTTATACTACACGTGGGGTATACATTTACTGACACTGACTCTAGCTGGCGACCCTGTTCCTGTTCGCGCAAAGCGTCGCTACCGTCCTGGCACCGTCGCCCTACGCGAAATCCGAAAATACCAAAGCGACACCAAGCTCCTCCTCCGAAAGCTCCCCTTTGCGCGCCTTGTCAGTCTAGACCAACGCCAACGCCAACACACGCGATATAGGCTAACATTCACGTCAACAGGTCCGAGAAATCGCATTGACAATGCGACCACGAGACGAGGGTCTGCGCTGGCAGAGCCAAGCCATCATGGCCCTCCAAGAAGCAGCCGAGGCATATTTGGTACATCTATTTGAAGACACAAACTTGTTAGCCATCCACGCCAAGCGCGTGACAATCATGCAAAAGGACATCCAACTGGCGAGAAGGATACGCGGCATTTGGGGTGGACTGGGTTAAACACGAAAAAGAGCGTGAGGATCTGGACAGGAAATTATGAAAAGATTTGTTTGGGAGTATGGACGGCGTTAGGCGCTCCGAGATATACCTGCGGGCCTGTTGTGTTCGTTGATTTATTTTGCTTCTCATGTGCGGGTGTTTTGGCTTCAACATCTGGAGCGGGTTGCAAGAGCTTTATTTGGACTTGTACTATTTGTGGTTAATCAATTGTCAAACCCGATTATTCCAATACCGAGGTAATCTCTTTGAATGTCTATGTCTGAGGGAGCTCGGTTTTCTTTGTTCTCACCAGGCTGGTCATTCATTGGCTGGGAGCTCATGACGGCTAGCTCAATGTCACTGACGTAATATGCCGGGACTCAAAGCTCACGCTAGAAATGGATATCTTGCTATGTTAACTCAACTTGTCATTCCCTATATCGACAATTAACTCAATCTCTCGAGATAAAGTACAGAACAACATGTATCGCGCCTTCAACTCCCGAGTAGCTCTCCGGACGATGAGCCGTGGCTTGGCCCCTGCGACTTGCGTTGGAGCTTTTATTGCGACTCGACCTGTCATTCGCTGCGATGCGCCTACGTTGACTACAGGACCTCCTCGTCAACGCCGAGACAGTCGCTTTGATGTTTCCCCTGATACTGTTCGTCAGCTTTCTAGTGGAAGTATAGCTGGTTTGTCACCTAACTATGATACGGCCTGAGAATGAACCACAAGCTCACAGCTACTTCTAGGATTCGGAGTTGGTGTTGTCGTCGCCCTATTTTCCCGAACCCTCGCTTTTCTTACAGGCCTGGTTGCGTTTTCTATCCATGTAAGTATCACCTGTCAGTAAATTGGACTAAGTCTTAACCTTGACGTGCCTAGGTCGCCTCCCGTTATGGCTTGGACATCCCTCGCACTCTTGGCATCGACAAGTTGTTGCAACGGAGCTCTCTATGGAATAAGAGCAAGGACAGACCGTTATTCACCGCCTCATTTCTTGTAACATTCATCCTAGCTACCTGTGTACGTCTATAGTGTTGATCGGACTGGCTCCGCTGCTTCAGTCAACTCGTACCGTCTCCCTCTTGAGCCAGGCCAACGTTACGTCGTCACCTTCAAAGTACCCTTGTGTCTTGTCCAAAACCTTCTCATTGTAAGCGTTGAGCCATTCCTTCTCCTCAGATGTGAGAAGCTTCGTATCGATGAGGTTTCGGCAGTACGGCACCATAGTGACGTACTCGAAACCCAAGAAAGGCTTGTCACCAAAGGAGTGTTTCGTCTTGACCTCCTTGACAAGAACCATGTTTTCTATGCGAATGCCGTATTTTCCGTCTTCGTAGTAACCAGGCTCATTCGACAGTACGTTTCCTGGGGCGAGTGCCACCTCGGCATACTGAACACGGGTACCGATACCAATGGGACCTTCATGGACATTCAAGTATGATCCAACTCCGTGTCCAGTACCGTGCCTGTAGTCTAATCCGTGTTTCTATTCTAGGGGTTAGATACAATGGTTGAATAAGAACTCTGTTACTTACCCAGAGGTGCTGCCTAGCCAAGCTATCAAGGGCGAAGCCTGTAGTTCCCTTGGGGAAGATGGCCTGGTCTAGAGAAATGTGACCCTTCAAGACCAGGGTGTATGCTTCCCTCTCGGCATCTGTAGGTGTTCCAAAATGCAAGGTACGAGTAGTGTCAGTGGTGCCGTCGCGGTACTGGGCTCCGGAATCACAAAGGTAGATGGCTTCGGGATCGATAGTGGCACAGTTGCCACGTTCAGGGCCATAGTGAATAATGGCAGCGCTGTATAACGATGGTCAATACAATTTCAAGATTGATGTTTAACCAACGATGAGAAATATTGCAGGCTTTTCGTTGGTAGATGAGCAGAGAACTTACTTAGCGCCAGTAGAGGAGATGGTTGGGAACGAAAGACCGACAAAGTCGCTCTTCTCTTTACGGAGCTCCTCAAGCTTATCAGCGGCTTCCACTTCATTGAGGGTGGCCTTCTTGTTCACAAGCTGATCTTCAAGCCAAGCAAAATATTGGATTAGTGCCGCGCCGTCTCTCACATGGCAATCCCTCATGCCCTTCAGTTCGGCCTCAGTCTTGACAGCTTTGGCATCACCAATAAGGCTCCTGATCTCATCAACTGAAGAGTCGCCTCCGAGAGCACGCTTGAGTGCCCATGACCCCTTGTTGGAAATGAGGAAGTTGCCAGTTGGAACTTTATCATCAGATTTCCTCTTTTCAGTGACCGCAGAGTGAAGTTCTTGTGAGTCTTCTAAGATGGCATCGTATGGCTTGATCTCAACCTTGTTCGAAGTCAGGTGAGAGCGACACTTCTCGTCCAACTTGGAGTCATCAACGTAGAGGACGGCGGTATCAGGGGTAACGGTAGCGTAAGCAAAGAAGACAGGGTTATAAGGAATATCGTTTCCACGCAGGTTAAACAGCCAGGCAATTTCATCAAGCATGGAAACAAGGAAGCCGGGTGAATGCTTCTTTTCTAACTCCTGCCGGACTTTGGTAAGCTTGTTTGAAACAGTTTCGCCCGCAAGCTCATCCGGTTGAATGATGACTGGCTCCGAGGGACGAGCTGGACGCTCATCGCCCCAGACTAGGTCAACGAGATTTCCATCGACAGGGACCAGCTCAGCACCACCATTCTTTCGGATCTTTTCGGCCAGACCCTTTGCGGTTGAACCAGAGATGAGACTCGGGTCAACTCCTACGTTCTTACCACCTGAAGACTGCTCGGCGGACCAGTCTTGCCACGTAGGAACGTCTTGGAGGCCTTGCTTGAGCAGGGTCCAGTTGCTATCGAGCTGAGATGCAGCCTGATTAAAGTAACGTCCATCAGTAGCCAGAGCAGCAGAGTCAAGGGTGACGACAGCACACCCAGCGGAGCCGGTAAAGCCCGAAATATAGGCACGTCTAGCATCGCATTCTGCAATATATTCAGATGAGTGACTGTCCTCCGAGGGTATCACTATGCGCGAATGTTAGCAATTAGTTGCCCCTGGCGAATATGCCCGTTCTTAAGGCTGACCATAAACTTGAACATTTCGTTCCTTCATCAAGTCCCTCAGGCGAGTGAGCCTAGAGGTGGTATCGGTTTTGGCCATGGTCTTGGATGAAAGTAAGCGACGCTTGATTGTGGGAGAAACTGCAGCTAAGCGCCGTGGAACTGCTGAACGGAGGAGCGAAGTCGTGGCCTGAAAAATCATTGACAATCAGACGTACGCAACAACACACGTCGAAAGGGGTAAATACACGAGAGTCGCTAGTGGGAGGAGGGAAGAACGTTGAGAGCTCAACGCAGGACCTTGAGAGACATGAGGGTCAGCAAAGGCACAATATCAAGACTATGAGGTCAAGCGACTTAGATAAGGCTAGTAACTGGGATAAGACTAGTCTCAGTGAATAACATGAAGCAAATAAGGCCAGTGATAAGTTTAACGACATGCACAGAAGAGATGAGGTCTGAGTGTCATGAGGTGGGACGGATCAAGGAGGGTAATGAGGGGCTCATGATGAGGATGAGGATGAGGATGGGGATCTTCTGGTGGCTTACCTTATTGAACACCGAATCCGTTGAACCTGCAATGGAGAGAAGCAGTCGATATTAAACAGAAAGATACAATATGAGACACTTGTTGGTTGTAGTCGTCAAATCTAACCTCAAGTTAAAGTATGAGATCAAGATCGCAGAGTGTCAAGCCTCACGAGACCCGTCCTGTACAACCACCAGAGCGGGCGTGGCGTGGCGGGGCAAAGGCGGATGTTTGGAATGGCCGCAACCCGAAAAAAGTCCAGTCCAGTCCTGACCAGACTTAGAAGGTCGCTAGGGACAGAATAGGTAGCTCAGCTCAGCTCTTGCCTTGCACCTTGAGAGAATTGGTCTTTAACTGACTGCCCGCAGACCCTAACATGCTCTTTCTGGTGGTGGTGGGGGTCAGCTGTCATCACTGTCAAAAGGAACATCGACTCTGTAGCTGACGGGTACCGGGTACCTTCATCTCGTTGCTTTCCCACACTAGCTTGCTGCGACTCACCACGCTCATTACGTACTGCGACAATATTTCCATGTACCCACAATTAGGTCCAGGTACCCGTGTCGGCCGGGTCTTTCCAACGGCTTGGGTTCTCAATATCTCACCACAGTTGGATGCTTTAAGTCTTTAACCAGTTGCAACTCACTCCATTCATTGTCCGACTCGATCAAATCATTCAACTGTTTGTTCTTGAATAGCCTAGCAACTCATACCTCAGCTTGACGCTATCTGCTTGCTTGTCATTATCATTTCACCCGATTTTTCCTCAAAGAACTTTGATGCAGAATACCCCAGCAGCAACCCCAGCAACAAGCCCGTCAAACACACCCAATACCAACGCTCTCGTTCTCCAACGCAACCCTTCCTGGTAGCTTTTATTATTCTAGCAAACCAAAAACAGGGCAGCTCGCTTTTGTGTTTTGTTTGTCTTCCTCGCCACTTTTGTCCTAGCTCGACTGGTCTAGAGATCTATCAGAGATTTCTTCATCAACTTGCACTGCGATCACTGGCCTACTTGCTCAGGATCATAGAATCGCTGATCTCTTGGAGGTTGAGACCATTACTCTCAAGGCCGGCTATCAGCATCCTGTGACTTATTCTTCAGGTTCTGCAAGTGCTGTTAAACAGACAAGAGTGTTTACTACGTCGTTCTGGGTAGAAATACTCATATACTCTCCCCAACAATGGCAGAAGAAGCGATTCCTACATCAATACCCGAAGTGGAAGGTGTAAGTGCATGCAAATCAATCTGACGACTACAAGTTTAAGTGGACATATCTGCACTGAACCGTACTGACTTAACCCTAGCTCATTCTATCCCTCTACCAGCCGAATCCCCCAGAGACAATTGCCCGCACGCAAGCAATTCTGTCTCGACTTCAAGGGTCTCCGCAGGCTTGGGGTATCGCTCGTGACTTACTAGCGCGCCCTGAAGAACAAGTCAAGTTCTTCGGTGCTCTCACCATAATCATCAAGCTCAACACTGAGAGGTATTGTCGCTTCCAACCAAGAGCCAACTTCCCCATCGCTAACCCCTTTCCCAGCTCCTCTCTTGCCCCTGAAGATGCAGCTGAGCTCTTGGTGGTCTTGATAGGATGGTACCTGGAAACGCTACACAATGGGACTTCACTCCTGGTCGCCCGGAAGCTCGCTTCAGCCCTTGCGACTTTCTTTCTTCGCTTCCCTCAAGTTTGGCGACGCTTTATTCACCATCTCACGCTCTGTTTGGTATCAGGTCAGCCTTGTCAGCCAGAGGCACTGGGGGATGCCCCTGACTCGTCTTCACTCATCGGGCGCATGAACCCGTCGCAGTCCCAAGCCGCTCTTTGGGTTTTAGGAAACGTGCTAGATGAGCTTGCCAAAATCGACTTGAACTCTGCACAAAAGTATGTAGGAATGCACTCTTATGCCGTCCAGCTATTGACCACTTTCAGTATTGGCCTTTACGATACTATTCTGGAGAACTTACCAGATGCGGTGGCTTTGATGAGTCGCGGCATGTCGCCCCAATCAACCACGCAAGCCGCTCACGAGGACGCCATTCGATGCCTTCAGGTGGAACTCCCGCTCTATTTCTCTGCCACTCGCTAACTTGTTTATGTAGTCGTGGGTCTGGTTCGCTCAGAGGGCTTCTGCTCGAGATACTCGGCTTTCGGAGCCCCTTGAGCCTCTAGTCACAGCTGTAATCACCTCGCTAACAGTAAATGAGCTGTACTCGGTATCAGTAGAGCTGATGGTGGATCTATTGTCTAACTGCTCAATGTTCCTGACTGATGCTCACTATGATAACTTAGCTCAACTTTTCGACACTCCATGGTCACAGCACCGCTACCAAGGGTTGATTCAAGGAGACTTTGACTTTGATTCTGTCCAGTTTGGCGAGCTTCTATTAGCTTTTGGAGAGTCCAGAATCGAAAGGCTGATGCAGATGAGTGACACCCGGAGCCAAAAGTTACTCTCAAGCCTATGTGGCCTTCTCGCGGCTCGGGGATATCCTGTTGAGGAGGACAAGATTTTCGTCCCGGCTCTGGAGTTTTGGCTGACTTATGCTGAAACAATGACCGATGCCATGTACTCTGAGGAGGGAGCAGCTGATACTTGGGTACCGCGGGCTCGCTCCCATGTTCTACAAGCTGTGTCAAATGCGTGGCAGAAAGTGGTTTACCCGCCTTCCGAGGAGTTTGCCTCTTGGGACTCTAGTGAAAGGATAAGCTTCAACGATGCCAGAAAGGACGTTGTTGACCTTCTCCAGTCCGTTTATATCTTGTCAGGGCCGCAGCTAGTGGTGACATTTGCAGACTTGGTGCTCAAGGCCCTATCTGAATCCTCGTGGCTTCAACTTGAGGCTGCAGCCTTCTGTCTCGGCGGACTTGCTGATTGTATCAGTGAGGACGGACGATGCGACGATGTCCTGGCGACTGTGTTCACATCGCCCTTGTTTTCTGCCTTGAGACCCGGCCAAGCTGATATACCCCCAAAAGTACGGCAGACTTGTGTTTCTCTGATTGAGCATTATACCGAATACTTTGAGCGCAACATCTCGCAGCTACACCCAGCATTGAACTTCATATTTGCTGTCGTTGGAGAGTATCCAGTGGCCAGCGCCGCAGCAAAGTCTATACTTAGGCTGTGTAGTTCTTGTCGGGGTTATCTGCACAATGAAGCTCATGGGTTCTTGAATGAATACCAGAATCTGGTATCCGGAAGACGGCTCGACTGTGGAGCCAGTGAGAAGATTGCCGGTGGCATTGCATCAGTTATACAAGCAATACCTGATTCGAACCAAAGGTATCCAGTATGTGCACGACTTCTCGAGTTTGTCCAAGCTGATGTGCAATCTTCTTTGGAGTTGCTACGATCGCCTGGCCATGGTCCTATCCCTTGTTTCGTCGCGCCTACTTGCTCATATGCCGCTCCAGACGAGAGTCCTGCTCTTCATACCGCATTGAAATCTCTCAGATGCCTTGCCAGCATTGGTAGAGGCCTTCAAGCGCCATCGGAACTGTCGGTTGACCTGGAGGGCGGCGATGCTAATACACAAATCTTGGATCCGCAGCTTTCACAGCTTCAAGAAAGCATCATGTCAATGATGGGCCAGGTTCAAGAAGCTTTCAATTCTAGCGGTGAGGTTGTTGAGATTATCTGCACCGTACTGCGCAGTGGCTTCTCCGAATCTGAACCTGGACCATTTGTGCTACCGCCTCAGAGCGTTGCACAGTACTTGACAAACCAAAACCTCCAGACACCGAGAGTTGGTTTGCTGGTAAGTACAGCTTGCTCATTTGTGAGCTCACTAGAGCATGATGGTCTTCAAAATCAGCAAGGCATGCTCAACTCGGTGCTACTCTGGGTTATCGGACTCCTCAAGCAACTGCCTAGTAAGTTATTCTACACCATTCTGAGACTTTGGCTAATCTGTGACTACTATAGACCACGAAGCGGACCCTGAACTGTCGCAGAACGGCATTGACTTCGTCACGCGTCTGTTGAATAAGCGTCCGGTTATTCTGCTCCGACTGGAGCCTTCAAATGCTGCCGAGTTCTTCTTTCTGTTCACCTTGCAAGTGTTGGATGGAAAAGAACCGCTCCCAAAAGCAAGCGCAGCAGAATTTTGGGTGAGAAGATATGATGATTGTGTAATGAAACCCACATCTGACTTATAAGCAGACTACCTTTGTTAGCATCAAGTATGAATCGCAGGGGCTCAATGATGTCGCTCAACAAGCCATGCAAATGCTGGGGCCCCTTCTCTCCCAATCTCTCGCACGAAACATGGGGGGCAATGCGTCTAGAAGCGAACTTGACAAGCTGAGCGAGCCTCTGAAGAAGCTCGTCGTTCGGTATCCTATGGCTAAGAGCTGGCTTGAGTCTGGTCTTACGCACGAGAGTTTTCCAAGCACCCGAGTCACAGCACAGGACAAATCGATGTTTTTGAAGAAGGTCATCAGGTAAGTCGTTCCGAATGACTCGTGTCCATAGAAAGTGACTGACAGTTCGCAGTCTTCGGGGAGCTAGGGCGACAAATCAAGTCGTCAGAGAGTTTTGGCAATCAGCACGAGGAATCAACTTTGCGTATGCGTCATGAGCACAGGAGTATAAGGGCAGAATAGAGTAAAAGTTAGGAATTGGTACATTGCCGGACTACGCAGTCCTTTTATTCTATCTAATTATACATGGAGCCAAGTCTTACATGGGGTAACATCTGATAGTGTGCAGAACTGGCTGGGAAAGGATGTCATTCAAAACCCGATAGCATCTCGAACTATTTGCATAGTCTCATCAGCACTTTTTTGGGCCCTTTGAGCCCCAACAGCCTCAATCGAATCAAGGTACTCGTCTCCCTTGCTCATCAGCTCAGAGTACCGTTGCTGAATGCCATCCAAGCCGCCGACGACGACATCAGTGACCATGTCCTTGAGAGCCTTGGCGTCAAGATCGCCGTACTGCTCTGCCAGCTGGACACCCTTTCTTCCCTGCGAGTCAAAGATGGACAGAATATCTAGCAAGTTGGAGATACCTGGCCGCTCGGCCGGGTCATAAGTGATGCCTGGTAGAGAATCTGTTTTTGCAGAGCGGATCTTGTCCCTGATCTCCTCTGGTGAGTCGGTGATGAGAATGCGCGATTTCTCTACTCCTTGGGACTTGGACATCTTGGATGTTGGTTCCCTGAGAGACATGACTCTCTGGACAGGTGCTATGTGGTGGGTAAGTTTTGGATTACGTGGGTTTAGTAGGAATGGGCTTACAGATGATGGTCTGAGGAGAGACGAGGTGGTTGCCGTAGGTTGCATTGAAGTTTGTCACGCACTCACGGGCAAACTCGAGATGCTGTGCCTGGTCGTGACCGACAGGAACATGCGTTGCCCTAGCTAAATGTTAGTTGAGATTCCGAGTACAAGCTTCCAGCAACACACCTGTGCACGAGAATATCGGCGGCCTGGAGGACCGGATATGAGAAGAGGCCGAGTTTGAGGCGGGCACCGGCCTTTTTATTGTCAAAGGAACTTGTTTCATCGAGGTTGAGTTTGCTCTTGGAGTTTGTTAGATCTTAATGCTTTTTTGACTAGGAGTTTAGGTGAGAGATACCTTCCATTGTGTCATTCTTGAGAGATATCCAACGGATGCTGTGCAACTGAGGATCCACATGAGTTCCGAATGAGCCGGTACCTATGAGTGTGTTAGTCAATGAAGAAGAGCTGATATCATACAGCCAATTCAAGAGTTGTCGACCAAGGGTATCTATAAGATGGACTAACCGAAGACTGATAAAACAAAGTCGCCCTCTCAGGATCAACGCCCATTGCCAAAAGCGCCGCAAGTGCTTCCCTCTTTCTTTTCCTCAACTGCTCAGGCGCCTGAGGCATCGTGATGGCGTGGAGGTCCACGATGGAGTAGATGAGCTTTGTGTCGGGCTCTTCATTGCGCTGGAGCTGAACCCATTGTCGTAGAGCGCCGGAATAGTTGCCCAAGTGCGGTACGCCTGTGGGCTGGATGCCGGAGAATATGACTCGTGGATTAGGGAGTTTTATGTTCGGCATTTTTGTACGAGTCGTCTGAAGGGAATTGCCTTTTTCTGGATGAGATTGCTGGTGAGGTTGATGTTGAGATGAGATATGAGATGAAGAGTTCAAGTTTTTATGCAGTTATCGGGGCATGGAAATGTCCAGCTTGAGAGGTGAATATTGGTGAATGAGCTGAGATCATGATGGTAAAATTGTTACTATATTAGATGACAGTACAGTTAACATAAAACATCACACTTCAATCCACTGTTATTGTTAGGCATTTACAACTCTAACCTCATGCCACTCTATGAGTTACCATCTCAGCCGAGGCCTTTTAACAGAACTTTAACAGCCCTCTGGCTGAGAAGCAACCTTTTGAACTCATTGTCATTCCAAATCCTGATTTTACAATGCCCAAGCCTTCTATGGCCTATTGTACAACACACGATAGATACAGTGTTCCCCCCATCTCCGGCCAAGACGGCCACTCTTCCCAGAGCATGAGAGCCTCGAGCTTCACAACATCCCTGTTCTATCCCCCTCTCACACGCTCGTCGTAGGCGGCTCCTTCAAGCCTGCAGCCTCCCGGAACCGTCTCTGGTTAAGCAGCTCCTCCACCTTCTCCATCGTACCGATCGTCTTGGTCTGGCCGAGGTGCGACCACTTGGAGTCAATCTCACCCTTCTCCGCCTCAGGCAGCGCGTCCATCTTCTTGCCGGCGCCTAGCTCGCTAAACTCCCACATGTTGGCCTTCATTCCCACGCCGTAGTACTGGTGCTTGCGGAGGTACGCGAGCCACAGCTGCACCGTCTCCGGGTTGCCGTCGCGGATCTGGATCAGCCGGCGCAGCGTCTTTCGCTCAAAGTTCTCCTGCGACTTCTTGAAGATGAAGTTGTCTCGCGGCACTGTCCAGCGCTCCGTGATGCGTGGCAGAGGTACGGGGCCGTAGGCGGGCAGGCCTAGGTAGTATGCGGCTCGGAGAGCAAAGTCGGCGAAGAATTCGAGGGGCTGGACACTGAAAGAACGTAGTTGGAGGTCGCACGAGGGAATGCCGAATTCGGCCTCTCGCTTTAGAGGCTTGAGGTGTAGTGCTTGGATGGCTCGTGGGTATCGGGGTTCCTCGACGACTGTGGACTCATCGGTCTCAAGCTTATTTGGGGTCAGATCTCCAGGTTTTGCCCTGCATAAATCAGCCAAAATTCAAAAAACCGAGGTATTCGTGATCCAGAGTGGCGGGGTTCGACGAGGAAACCTACAGTGAGCTTTGCGCTCGACGGGCGATCCATGACACTTCGGACTAGCTCAGGGGTCAGTTCAAAGGCCAATTGACCGACCGAACGAAGAGGAACATACTGTGAAAGCCCGCAAGGGCCTAATACTTTGGCGCATCATATTGCCTGTCCCTCAGCGTCGACAATGAGGCTCGAAAATTGGTTCAAGATGCTGCCAGCCAAAAAACGTCGGATCAACTTCTACGCACGGGCCATCTGATAAGCGTTTAGCGCGCGTCTACAGGAGGATCCTTGGCCAAATTAAATTTGTATATATGAGGGAAAAAATACATCTTGGTACCAAGAGCATCAAATCATCCGAGTTTGAATACGCGTTACGGTCCAAATATCTTGGACAGTTAAGCTCTTCACCCGGATGGATGATATCTACAGACATCACCATGGCAACACTTCACGAAAACAGAGGCATCAAGTTTGTTGAACAAAGTATTTTTTAATGTCGTTTACGGCGTTGCGCCACCAACTTCTTGTAGAAGTCCTTCTTTCCGCTGGACTTTTGCTTCTGGATGCCAGCGTACTTGTCGGTGAACTTATAATTATCAATATTACTGGCCAGTTCCTCAAGGATGGTGCCCTTCCTCTCCTTGCGCGTCAGTCTGGCGCTGTAGAACTCGGTGGGTCCGGCAATGATCTCGCCGACCTGAGAATACTCGGGCGCGGTCGCGCGCAGGGCCTTCTTCTGGTGCTTGGGGTCCAGGATGCCTCGCATGCGAAGGAGCTGCCATTCTCGCTTGAACTCCGGGGTCATTTCCGTCTTGGGGAGGTCGAACCAGTCGGAGCCTGCGGTGGACTATTGCAAACTTGTTAGCTTGGTGGTTCTCAAGGAAATTGTCTCGAGTAAATAGCCAAAATGTTTGCGCGAGGTAAAAGTCAGAGTAACTATGATAATAGGCGATCATGAGGCCATGGTCCTTTGATCCAAAACGGATGCTGTCCCATGTCACAAAAAATTGGGATTAAATTTCTTCATGCGAAGCAAACAGGATGTAAAAAGTGGTAAAGGGCGGTTGAATTCTTACCTTTTCTTTGCCCTTGAGTGCCGATTGAGGCTGGGGAGGTGCCCGAACAGTCAGGCCATCTTTCTTGCTGCTGCTGTCGGTCTTTTGCTTCTGCTGCTTGACGTCTGTCACGTCGTCACCAGCAACGGCTGGGACTAGAGCAGTGGATGTAGTAGAGGTAGCTGTAACTGCAGAGCCATCTTTCAGACGCTGCTCAGCCTGGCGCAGCAGCTCATCGACTTGATCATCAGAGATGTCTGTCATGGTCCGCTGTCGACCGAAAGAAAAAAGAGGAAAAGGAAGAAGACGAGAGGCTGGCGCAAAGAAATAGTTCCATGAGAGATGGGAAAAAAATAAAATGGGGACGTGAGTGGGGAAGAAGAGTTGAGGCGCAGTTCAAGCTCACCAGCCACTCATTAGGTACATCCATATTTACTAACCTAGAGCATTCCATTTTTACTGGATTTGGTTTAGGCTTTTTATACTTGAGGCCACCCACAATTTACAATTTAGGTTGGTGATTGGGCCCAATCGTCATCGCTCACCAAACCAACCACCAACCTCTCATCTCATACACTCTACAGCTCGCGTCTCGTTAGGTATCAATCTGTACCAATATTAAACAAGGCCAATCCCCTTCATCGTTATTTAAACTCCTGCCGGTACAAATTCAGCAAAAATGGATCCACAGAACCCGCAAGCTGCTCAGCAGTCTCGCCAGAGACCCGTCTATGACCCAAGCCAGGGTGGACATTACGGTAAGCAGCACATACATACCATACACCACGCGTATCGCATCTCAACAACTGCCCCTCTATCATGATATCCTGTCCGCGTCTTGACCTCTAAACTGACATGATCCGTTCCGTCACGCGCAGGCGCTAGCGCTGCTGTATGTTGAAACAAACCCAATTGTTTGCAATCGCACATGCTTTCCAGAGAGCTACGCGATAGCTTCGCTTTGCTTCGAGTCTTGCGCTGACGCTCTTTTTCCAGCTCGCGTCTCAAGGTTTCGCGCCGAGTGAGCTCTACACTGGACCTTGGGCCAACGTATGTTCAGTCTCTCCCCACCGCGATAACGCGCATGTGCAACTGACCACACCCATGATTCCAGGCGCATCAAGGTCTCACCGGCCAGTACAAAGACATTTTGACCACCTATTGGCAGCATACCATCTCCCACCTCGAAAATGACACCCACGACTACAAAATCCATCAACTTCCGTTGGCGCGTATCAAGAAGGTTATGAAAGCCGACCCGGAAGTAAAGATGATATCGGCCGAGGCGCCAATTCTTTTCGCAAAGGGCTGCGACATCTTTATCACAGAGTTGACCATGCGCGCCTGGATTCACGCCGAAGAGAACAAGCGCCGCACTCTGCAGCGTTCCGATATCGCGTCCGCCCTCGCAAAATCCGACATGTTCGACTTTCTCATCGATATTGTGCCCCGCGAGGAGGCTTCTTCCCACGCGAAGCGAACGACCCAAACTGCTGCCGCTCAACCCGTGCCAGCTGGTCAGGCACAGATGCCGGGACAGCACGGCATCCCCCAGGCACCCAACCAACACCCTATAGGCGCAGCGGACTACATGGCTGGACATGGCCTCGCGCCCGAGCAGGACTATCGAGGCCAGCCCAACATGTACCCCGACCAATCAGTACCTAACCCTCAGGCCGCCTATGGGCAGACCCAGCCACCGAGTATGAACCCGTACGGTAACATGGGGGATATGTATCCGTATCCCACCATGCCACCTCAACAGGTAAGCGTTGGCAGACGATAACGTCGTGGGCAGATGTGCTGATACTTATCCAGGCTCCTATGACCAACGAAGAGTTCGGCGAGTAGCGCAACCACTCTCAGAAGCAGAAGGGCCTTATTGACGAAGAGCACCTTTCTAACAAGGTGAACATCTCGATAGAGACCTTGGTTGAAGAAGTGATTGTCAGAGGTGTACATATATTGGTGACGACTTGGCTCAAGTTCATGACGATGGTTTATGGCGTTACGGACTCGATGTTTTGTATCCGATTGATCAGCTGTTCAGGCATACACATAGCCTGGCGAACACTACATTGCAGCGAGCCATTCACTACATTATTAAAACAATAAATTTAGTTTTCCTGTCTCCGATTTGCAAGCCTAAAACTCCTGAATTGGTCTCATCATCATATTGATACTGCGTTATTACCGGTTGATGCCGAATCGTGAAGAAAAGTTGGCCAGCGGCGCGCTTCTAACGGGACTCGCCGCGACGGGTGTAAGCCTGTACCTGGTCAGTAATCTCGAATGCTCGTAGGGGAATAAAAATGTGTACTTTTCTAGCAGCATCGGTCCGTTGAGGGCGTCTACCCGTCCGTACTTCTTGTTGCGTGTGGAAATGTCAAAGAACTCGTCCTGGTTGTCGGTCTGAAGCAGATTGATGGTCTGCTGCAACTCGTCGAGGTTCTCCCGAAGCATGGGTCCGTTCTCGAGGCTGTTGACGAACTGAACAAGATAGTCTACGTCTTGCGCGAGAGCCGCTACGCCGTTGGGGTTGATGTGCTTCACGTCAGGAGAGAGGGGAAGGGCCTGAGGATGGTGAGCAATGATCATGTGAAGTCAAGTAAGGCGTATACCAGAATCTTCTCTGCCGTGTGACTGAGCGCGTCAAAGTAAATGAGCTCCTTGATCTCTCGAGGCAGCCCAAGCAGAGTCGAGTTCATGATGTTGGATAGGTACCGCGTCAGTGTCTGCATGTAGTTGCTCGGCTCCTTCTCAACCGTTGACGCCGTCCTGCGAAGCTGATTAGAAACATCGACGAATTCATCTCAGTAACGTACCATTCGTATTCTGCTGTGTCTATTAGATCATCGATCTTTGAGTTGACAAGCTCGAAGATCCGCTTCTCAGCAGTCTTCTTGTTGTCCCGGAAGGCATCGGTAGCCTTTAGCTTCACTGGACCGCCTGCCGATGTTGACGAGCGGGCTCGGATGAGTAGTTGCTCAAGCTCCTGGCAGGCAATCTCAAAGTGCTCCAGGTTGATGAGGATCTGCACAATCTGTCCGAGGTACTGTGAACTCAGACGTTCCACCAACGACTTGCAGACCTTTTCTGTAAGAAGTTCGTCCAGAGACTGCGGAAACTGTGAGCAACGCGTGACCTTTGCTGACAAGGTGTCTTACCTTCTTGAGAGTTTCGTCGATAACATTGGGGTGCTGGAAGTGATCGTCGGAGAAGAAGTAGAACTGGTTCAAGAAATTCCGGATGTCTATGCAGCAAAGGGGGTACATCTGCGAGAAGGGAAGTACGCATGGATATCTGTTTCGTCAGTTAACCGCGGCTAGATACAGCATGAGAGGTACGTACGTGAGTTGGTCTGTTGGTTTATCCTGGGTGAACCAGCTGACATTGACCACCTTTTCGTATTCTTCGGCGGTATTGATGGCCATAGGCATATAATCATCCGTAGATACTATCTGTACAGAGTAGTGAGCGAGCAGTGGCGGCTAACTAAGCAGAATACTCACCTCCTGGAAGTCCACGCTGAATCGCCTCTTCAAGAGTTCGGCGTATTTGTCAAACAGTTTGAGGAGGAAGTTGTCGAGTGTTGTCACGGCATATCCCCAGCCCTACATCGCGTGAGTTAAAGTCATGAAAGAGAGCACTCCGCTCCCGAGCAACAGATAGGATACCTTACCTCCATTGTCTGAATAAAAAGTGCGATAATTGTCTTGATCTTGATCAGAGCCTCGGCGTCTTCAATGTCGCTCAATGCTTTAGAGGTGAGGTTGATGACAGCTGTACACATGGACTCCCACAGCTCTTCAACCTGTTGTCCATCAATTAGATATCATGGAAGATGCGGCGGAGTGGTACTTACGTCGTTCCCAGAGCGCAAATGCGGGACTCTTTGCATAGTCGCCCTCTCAATGATGGCGAACCCTGCTATTCCTTCCAAAAGACTGCTCAGAGACTGCTCGTCCTCCGCCAAGAGCTCGATGAACGTAGGAAGTAGCAAGTCTTTTTGCTGACGTCGTGTTGCGCCATACTCTGATCTGAATTTCTCAAGTTGCCCAAGAGCCTCGTGAATGTGGAGCGCTTCAAGCAAAGGGGTAAAATCCACTTGGAGCTCCTCATTGTTCAACACATCAAAATCCTCGTTTTCGTCACTGACAAGCTCAATGGCTGAGTTCAGTTTGAAGTTGGCCAGAAATGGGTCTTCTTCCACCCTCTTCTTCTGCCGAGTCCTCCTCATTTCAGTATGGTAAAACGCAACCTCTCCTAGGAACTGAGACATTTCTCGGATATGGAATAGCCATGTGTTCAAATCTGTCATGACAGCCTCCGAAATTGCCTTTTGCGACGCGGGTATAGACTTTTGGATGACATCGGCCAGCCGATGCTGCGTAGAATAGCGGTTTTGAATGATGGGGACGAGATGTTCATTTTGGAGGTCGTCGAGAGATTTGAGAGCTGCGTAGTACTTTTTGCGACGGACAAGATCGTGTGCGTGGTTGACGGCGCGGAGGATGGTGAGGGAGTCGTTTAAAGCATTGGTGGCATCGGCGATGTTCTGTCGCACAGACGAGGTGTTGACCAGGGCTTCCTTTTGCGTAGCCAGCTTCTTTGTACTACCAGCAATTGACTCATTCAAGCTCAAGATCTCTTGTGTCAGAGTCACTGTTTCCGCGCGGACGCTCTGTAGATGATTGATGGAATCAAGAAACTCCTCGTGCCGGGTCAGGCCTATCCGCTCGATCTCGGCTTCGCGATCCTCGTAGTATTGATTTAAGCACTGAGTCAGAAGCGGTGTTCGGTTCGATTGGGTGGCATCTTTAAGAACGGGGATTAACTGGTCCAGGAACTCGGTATCTGAGGACGCGAGGATGACCTAGAGGCAGCGAGTTAGCGCATGGTCCTGCGATGAGCTTGGGCTGGGGGGAGTTATACATGCGGCACAGCAGACGCATAGTCATCCACGGCAGGTGGACGTCGCGGCATGCCTGCTACCTTGAAGTGGTTGGATTTGATTACCGATGGCCTTGACTGACGTTAGACGTCGCGTGTCGCAAGCTGCCCTCAAGCTCCCCTCGGTCTTATCTCAGATAAGGACTGGCGCTGCCTGCCGCCTGCAGCTTAGTTACAAGCCACGTGAACGCCACATGGCAGTGTGGCTGTCGCCTTACCTAAGCATGCACCCCACTATCAACGACATTCGATAAGATGAATGCGTGGACAAACTGTTTGCTGCCTGCCATTTGAGAGTCGGCTTGTTATTTATGTGCTTGCTTGTCATAGGCAGTGCGCACAATGACTTGGTACCTCTATCTGTCTGCGCTGCGAAATTGTGAACTCATCTTGATGATTGGTTTTCATGACCCAACCTCAGTAAAATATTCCATTGAACGAAAAGTCAGAGCACCGTAACAGACTTCAAGTAATTCTAGTGCTCTCGGGGGGGATATATTGCTTTTACTTTGAGTAGCCTGTTTAAGTGATACATGAAGCGGAATCACGGCGGATTACCAAATGAGTACAGGGTGAGATCGGCTTGTGGTGGTTTAAGGCGAATTATTAAAAACGACACTCGTGAAAAAAAAAAAAAAAACAGCAAATTATCGTGACTGCAAATTCTCTATAGGCGTCTAATAGTAAATCTAGTGTCTCAATATTCTACATGATATTAAACGATAATCTGTCATGGTGTGGTGTCGTGAGAAATCAACATCTGTTCTTCTCCAGAAAAACTTGGCCTGATTGTCTTGATGTTCTTCATGACTACAGTTTCTTCAAATCAAGCCAGTCTTTCAAGTTTAATTCGTGCTTAATATTAAAGTTTATTACAAGTTTTACTTTCCCTAAAGTCAATGGACCTAAAAAACTTCTCACAAACCTTAAGCGTAGAGTCTTCATCTTGCCTCAGGTTGGCAAATACCTTAAAGCCTACGCAAGTTACCTATATGGTTAAATTAAGCGTGGCAACTACGTCATGGGATATTATGCACAGTTTGTGTATTATAAGACAAACCTATGCTTATAGTTATGCCGTCTTCATCTATTCCTTCAAAATGTGTATTAGACTTTCTACGAAAAAATTAACAACATTAGCTTAAAAATAAAATAGCAACCACGATATTACAAGTATTTCAAATATCATCCCAATAATAGCAATTGTACATCTATCATAAAGAGTCCAGATAAAGAGTAATAGTAACTTGCTCACATGGCGGTCACTAATCAGTGAGGTCAAATTAATCAGTTTTCGGGTATAGGCGTAGATGTTGGGATAAACTTGCTTCACTATCTCTTGTACCTAGTTCGCGTGATCCAAGCACTAGAGAAATCAATGAACCTCGGAGTTAAGTTGGAGATCAGCTAGTTACACGAATTCAGATGCCGCACTGGTGCCGGGAGCATGACAAACCCACAGTTAATAGTGCTGTGAGAGAAAGATAAATAGTAAGAGGCAGGGGCTTCAATTTCTTGCTTATATACTTAAAAGCTTAGGATTCGAAGAAAAGTGTCCTAGATTCACCTGCAGCAGTATCCACACAGGCGCCAAAATCCCGACCGAGAGTCGAGGCACCAGCGGCTGATATCGTCTTATGGAAGAATACCACACCAGCAGTGAAGTGTTTGTACATAGCCATCCTGTGTGGATCTTAAGGCCAAGTTTATAGTCCATCGGCAGTTTGATGGAAGTAAATCCGACTTCACACCTCGTCCTTGACATTCCTAGATCTCCCAGCACTATTCTTTTACTTAGCGTCTTCGTAGCATCCAAATGTTTGATTAACCCAAGTATATAACACAATGGCTCGTATTCATGTAGTTATGCTCCAGAGCCAGACATCCTGGTCATGTGTTGTTTTTGACGCTAAAGGGGAGAAGCCTCAGCCTGCTCCTTTATGCTCATAGCACTTCTGCTGGGTCATGGAAAGACTGCTGAGGTGGCCACTAAACCATATATTATAGTCAGAGAATCACCCTGCAAGGTGATTCTCAATGGTCTCGGTCGATCGGCTGGAAAAGAGGGGCAGTTCGTGGTTTGTGCTGACAAGATGCAGCAATAGAGTCCCTCGGGTATTGGGATTAATGTTCGGCAGTGTTCATCATGGTAATTCTGGCCATTTTGGACTTTCAAGCGAAGTATTTCGGATTCAGTAGTAGGATAATAGTCAACAAGTGGAGATCGTATGTGTCTAGAGGTTTATCCCTGAATGACAAACTATTAGTTGATTTTCTGAATTCGGAAAACTTCCAGGCTGGGGATAAATATATTATGACAAAGCTACCTTGAACAATCTTTCAGCATGAGTAATGGTGTATCACTGAGTGAGAAGCGTTCAACAGTAGTAGCACAGCGTCCAGTAAGCCCCTGAGCTGACCATGGAACCAAGGCTGTCGAGTAAACACCTGAAAGACGGCGACGTGGAAATCAACCTTACCTGAAGCTTTCATCTGGTAAATGACCCTGGATTAACAAAACAAGTACAAGAAAGAACCTCATGGGACCGAACCGAGAACCCAGTAGAAGTGCAAGGGTGTGCTAAATTTCCAAGTCACAGCAAGATCAGCAATGCAATACAGTCTCAAAGGTGTGAGATCTCTGACCAACCGACCTTTGAAATTGATGTTGCGAGAGATCTGGTAGCCATATCTCCTCGACAAGAAGTCCTCCCGTCTGATGCCCCTTAGTCACCCAGTAGAAAGCCCAAAGAGAAGCGCATGAGTATCGTCAACAGGAGGTCGGGATGATAAAGATGTATCATGTGATGTGATTAAATTATCGACACGAGTTTCTGCGCCGATATTCAAGGCTTGAACTGGAATTAAAAGTATTCCTGGACGAGACCTGTTACCAGTAAGAATAAATCCTCCAGTAGCCAGGGCTTGTAGTCTGCCTTCCGTTCCCCTGATGCTTGATGCTGTGTTTTCAAAGCGAGTGTTCCACCACTTCTTGATCCTTCGACTTGTAGATGTAAGTTCGTTCTCTAGACGTCTGGAGTAGTAAGGTAGACTGGTCGGGAATATACTAGCCCTGAGGATCAAGGTTAGTGAAGGCTTGGTGATGGTGAGCTAGTAGAAGAAGGTTTATCTCCCCAGCTGTGTTTTCTTGAGACAGACTCCCCTGAATCGACGCCTGTGATAAGCGATGGGTTCCATACGACCTACCAGAAAAGAACAGCCTGAAGAGCCTGCATGTCGTCAGCTAAGCTATCAGGGAGAACAAACAAAATGCGGTATGGGCCTTCGCCGCTCGTAGGCCTCCAGCCGATCAGAGTAGCGCATCATGGTTCTAGATCCAGCCACGCCGCCGTATCGCGATGGTTATGGAAAATGATGGCAAAGAAGTCAGTGGAGGACATGAAGATTGCGGACTATCCAATCTCACCAAGTTGCGATGACGTCCCTTGGAGTATTGCTTAGGGTCACACATCCGGTTCCCTTTGATTGTGTCATCCAAATAAGCCGTTAGGATATTCTGATACCCATGAGAGGGAATATGAACGAAACAAAAGCGGTTTGAATTGAGAAGATGGTGCACCTGAGGCATGTTGATATGTTTGCTGGACAGGTACCCATGGAATATGCATGGACGATGGAGCTTCTTTGACCGACCGTTGGTGGGGCATATTGGCATCAAGAGTTAGCCCGTTTTCTGCAAGGAACCTCGTGTTTGCTTTAGTTTTCCAACGTCTATGCTGTATCGGTTGCTGCAAGTGCTAATGAAACAACGATATCTATGGACCATTGCAATCAAAGCCAGAACAAACACTACCATCATACAATAAGACTCAATCAGTCTAGAATTATTCAATAAATATTCACATCACCCAGATCAAATATTACAGGGGTATTTACGCCCAATTACATAGAGTGTGCCAGGATTTAGTGGAGTCACAGCGACTGTAGTGATTTTCCAGGGGCTAACGCCTTGCGAATCGCCTCGCCAGCGCATCCAGACATCGGCCAGCCACTCGACCGCCAACAGGCCAATACAACGTCTTTAAAATAATTGACATACAATTCACGCACTTGAGAAGAAGGAGAACAACCGACGGTATTTTATTTGTAGTATGTATGTATGTTGGGAAATAAATCGAGGAGATACATGTGTGCACGTCGTGTATGATACACCCAGCAGAATCACGAAAAGCCTCAACACCACGTTCAAGATATCATCAGTAGAACGCCAAGGTCGAGAAGAATGCATAAATGAGGTCATGACCTAAGAAAAGGTGCGGCTGCGGAGGGGAAAATCAAACCCTCATCAGTGGCTTGGGCGGTCCAGCTGCAGCTTGAACGTGACCTACGAGACCAGGCACTGTTTTCGTCTGAAGATGAACGCACAAACAATAATTCAAATGCAGCCGATCAAAATTGAAGAGACAGACGAGAGTGTTTGGATCACTGGCTTTTGTAAACGTGGTAGATGGTGAGCAAGATGAAGGGACCTGATGCCCGTTGTAAAGGACAAACAGAGCCGCATGTATATCAAACTCAATAAGGAGAAAGACAATTATACTAAAGGACCTTACCAAACATCCGTCCCTTGTTTACCAGGCCCGGGTAACCTGCGTCACCATTGTCTAACTGCTTCATCCCCTACGTCCCAGTAACTGGCACCCCCTAGGCCAACGACCCTCTGTAGCTAGCAGGCAGGCAGACCAACCGCTCCAGCTCCTTCCATCGGGGTTATTTCTTCACAGTGCAGGCCTAAAATTTGGACGAAACCTCGCACCCTTTCCATTCCCTTCTATCCCAACCCAACCCAGAATACCTTCCTGCCCTTTCCCTCCCTCCTCCTCCCTCTTCACCCAACATCAACATCAACACCTCTCTTCCTGGTTCACTATCCAGCTTAGCTTGGGAGTGAATCTGGATCTTGGTTTCTTTGATCTTGATCTATATTTCCTTCTCTTTCAGCTTCCTTTCGGGATCCTCGCATACAAAAACACACTTCTCTTTGATCTAGCACTCTTTGATTTTGTTCACTATCTCATCCCTCAACCATCGTCAAGGCATCATGGCTTCCCGTCGTGACAACAGAGCCTTCAACAACATGTCGTCCCCTACTGACGGCGGCCTTATGGACTCGTTCCAGGCCACTCCCGCCTCTCGTATCACCCAGGTTACGTCCAATGAGAGCTCCTCCAAGGCGCCCGGCTACTCCAACAGCCATGCTGGTCCTTCCACTGGTACTGCTCATCGCGGCCAGAACACCATCTACAATGATCGTGTTACCACTGAGTATGAAAACGATCCCTTCGTTGACACTCAGCCCGGTAGCGGCCTCTCGCCTACTGCTTCTACTTTCCAGCCCGCTGGTAACCGTGCTAAGGGCAAAGACTCTGCTAAATTCCTTCCTCCTGGAAGCCTTACCATGGCTACCGCTCTCAGCACCGATATGGGAGTCTCTCATCTTCTTGAAATTTGTGCCACCCCTCCCGCCTCTGTTACTGACATTGGAAACTTCATCGCGGTATGTATCTATCCACTATGCAAGAGACACCTTCATCTAACATCTATCTAGGAGTACGTCAAGAAGGGCTGCAAGCTCTTCGCTGGCCGCAGTCTTGAGACCTCTGGTGGTCGTGTCTATGTTCGCTTCGAGGACCTCCGTGACGCGACCTGGGGCTTTTCTGTCCTTCGCAAGTCCAAGTATGGATGGGTTGTTGTTTACATCAACATGGACAAGGTAACTTGCATACTTTGACTGAATCTCGTTCTTTGCTGACACATATTTCAGAAGCCCATTGACGCCGTCGTTCGCACCTACGAGCTTGGCCAGGTCTCTGTCACGGCTACCGTTCCTCGTCAGACGATCGCTGATCCCGCTCAAGTCATGGAGGTGACTCAGCGAGCTCTCAACGGATTTGGTCAACTCTTCGCCATGGTTCGCCAGATCAACTATCCGGATGGATCTTTCCGAGCTACTGCTCAGTTTTGTCATGTAAAAGATGCCATTGCCGCGATGAACCATTTCAGCAGCGTCACCTGCGACGTAAGTATTATTTCATATTCCCTCTACCTCAACCCCTAGAGATTATTCATCTGCTAACACCTGAACAGGGAGTGCGAATCACCGTGGCCGCGTTCAAAGATGTTCGTGCCCCCGCTGGCGTAGATGGTCTTGTCAACGGCATGCAGAACATGGCCCTCCAGGCTCCTGGTGGCCACTTTCCGCAGCCTAACATGTACTCCCGGTCTTCCGCTGACCCGGGTCCCTTCCTTCTCCCACCCATCCCAAGCGCCATTCTTCCTATGGACGGTGTGTACCAGAACCATCAGCTCGTCCGCCCTTCCTACCCCTTTGGGGGACAGATGTATCAGGCGATCGCTCCTGCCCGCAACAGCATGATGCATCCTCGGGATGCCGGCTTTGGGTACGGATCTTTCAACGGCTTTGGCCGTTACGATCCTCGCCGCCAGCAGGTTGCACGCTTCGGACGTGGCCCTTCGCGCGGATTGAACAACAACGTCGTTGACTTGAACGAGCTGATTGCGGGTCGAGATGTTCGAACGACAGTGAGTACTTTCGGTTCAAAGTAAACCATTGCCTTACTGACCTCGTTACAGATCATGTTACGAAACATCCCCAACAAAGTGGACCAGGCGCTCTTGAAACGGATCGTTGATTCGTCTTCGTTCGGAAAGTACGACTTTATGTACTTGCGCATCGATTTTGCAAACGATTGCAAGTAAGTTTTTGCACGTAATTCATGATATATCGGCTCACCACTGACCTATCTCTAGCGTCGGCTATGCATTCATCAACTTCGTCAAGGCCGAATACATCATTTCTGTAAGTCTTCGTTGGCGTTGTCATTTTCTGTAGGCATGGCTGACCATTGAAAAGTTCATCGAGGAGCGTGCCAACAAGCGCTGGTAAGCTATTTGTGGTGAGTAACCAAACAAACTGTTGACCGACGCGCACAGGAACTGCTTCAAGTCCGACAAAGTTGCCGAGGTTTCGTATGCCAGTAAGTTCAGCTTCCTCCACGTTTTCTCACAATCACTGACACGCAACAGCCATTCAGGGCAAGGACTGTCTCGTTCAGAAGTTCCGTAACTCTTCTGTCATGCTTGAGGCTGAGCACTATCGACCCAAGGTTAGCCACTCCCACACTCTTCTTTCGTGTCATTTACTAACGCAAATAGTTGTTCCACACCATCCACTCTGAGAACCCTGATCTGGCTGGAACCGAGGAGCCTTTCCCTGGCCCTGACAATCAGTCTAAGATGAAGCGATCTGTTGAGAACGCTGAACACGTTGGTAAGTAATTATTTGCATCCTTTTGTGATCAAGCACTAACCTGGGTTCACAACAGGTCTTTTCACTCCCAGTGCTGGCCAGCACTTTCGTGATGAACAGCGCCGCCGTCACTCTCGGTACGACCGTGGCACTCGTCTCGCTGCCTTGGAGGAGCACGAATATGAAACCTCCATTGTACCCTACTATCATAATCGCCGCTAAGCGTTGGACACTCCTCATGGATCATTTTGATTTTTGATCCTTTTTCAAAAGTCACTTTGAAGATTGGAGTCGTTGGCCTTCTTGAGGCCCTTTGGCACGATAATGGTATCTGAATTTTCGAAGGCATTTCCTGGTGGTTGAAAAGGTCTTGCCTACTGCAGTATCTCGATTGGACTTCGAATAGTCACAATTTGTAACAGCTATGCGTAGCTACATGGAATTAGAGGATAGAATTCATCTATCAACACTGATGGTTTTCATGAGTGACATGCCAGTTCTACTTTGTGAACACATCTCACGGAAGCTTTCATCATTGACAACGATTTGCAGTGACATGATTATTGAATAGTGCTTGGTTAATTTGGTTCTCTATTAACACTAACTAAGCGGCCAGCCGCCTTAGGGAGACGAGGGGTTCTCAGGTAATGCAGGCAATGGTTTACGTGAATTGCTTGGATGTATTGCTGGCGAACGACGGAGTATGGTAGTTTGTGTTTCATGCGAAGGGGGTGAAAGGTCCGACGATGAGGAATAACCTTCAGTAGATCTTGGTGTTGGAGGCGGAGAGAGCTGCTCGCATTCGAGATGATCATTCTGTAAATCATTGACGAAAGAAGTGCGGTGGAGTTCGCCCGAGACAGCACCTCCAGGTGCTGTTGACACGGGCATATACCCGGCTCTCTGACGAGCTGCCAGTAGTGCTGCGTCGTCTGCATCTGCACCATACGCACCTCTATACATGGCACTAACACGAGCTGGCGTAGAGCCAGAAGCGTCGTACGAAGCAAGACTGGCCTGGTCCACGAACGGTGCTAAGTAAGGCAGGGATACACCTCGGGAGAATATGACGAGCAGAAGACATGACAGAAGCAGTACAGCTTGTACTATGGCCATGCGCTTCTGAAAGACGACCTCGTCGGCGAGGAGGTTCAGACGGGAACTGAGAGCTACTATCTCGCGATTGGACTGCTCACGCTGACTTTCGAGAGCAATGACTGTTGACTGCCATATCTGGTCGTACTGCTCACGGACGGAGCGCAACTCTGCAAGAACGGTCTTGTTGAGATTCTCGAGGAACACAGTTGCTTTTGATATTTGCTTTTGCTCCGTGCGGTGCAGGGTGTCGGACATATGGCGGGCTTGATCCTCGACGTATTTCAGGGACAGGGTCAAGTTGGACTCGACTTGATTCAAGCGCTTAGAGATAGACTTAAAAAAGCCTTCTTGCACGGTGGGAGAAGCGGGCGAGCCAGAGGCAGTTCCTGTGTTACGGTTTTTGGAGTTGACCGTGTTGGCGGGGGAGGCCTTTGCGACGGACGTGGCTGTTGAGGAGGATGAGGATGTTGCAGTCGTTTTGGAGCTTGGGGTTTGGACTGTGGTGTTGGAGGCTGCTTCGACATTAGAGGAGGATACGGAGGAGGGGCTGGTTGGCGAAATAGCTGGCGTTGCACTCGGGGAGACAGTGGTCGAGGACGATGATGAGGATGTGGGCTCTTCGCTCGCTGCGTGTCCTGTCCTAGGGATGTGCGGTGTTGAAGGGCCACTTTGTTTCCTATTATCTCCTGAGCTCGATGTCGAAGTAGCGCTGGTGGCTTCAACAGAGCTGTTGTGGTTTGATATCGCATGAGTAGTCGCGTTGAGGGAGACGGGACAGAACAACGGCACCATGAGGACTTGTGAAGTAGCATTGACTTCGCAGTAGGGCATGTCCTCTATCAAGATAGGCTTGACAGGCTCAGGAGGCATTTCTAGCTCTTGTGGTTTTGGCGGCTCCTCGCCCGAAGGCAGCGCCTGATGAGCCTCCTCAGACTCATCATCGCGCGATCGATCGTCTTTCCATGCGTCAAGCATACGCGAGCCGTGAATTCGGAGTAATGACACCGGGCAATAGTACTCCTTTCCGTAGTGAGTGATGAACTCGATCCGGACATACTTTGAGAAGATTTGCGGGTTCTGAATCAAGAATGGTTGGATATCTCGCGAATTCCTCGCCTCGAAAGTGCCGACCTCATTCCATTTATCCATCTTGACGGGATATCGGTCGCTGACGCTGACGGTGAAGCGACGAATCATGCTGGAGAAGAACTCGAAATTCGCGAGAACGACGGTGTCGATGAGGACGTCATCGCTCAGTTCGACGATAACGAATTTGCTCTTAGCGGCGCACTCGAGGAGCATGTATGAGTCTTTGTTCTCGACCAGAATAGCCTTGGCGTTTTTAGCACCGGGGCTCGTCTTGAGAATAGTCGCGCCGGCGTCAAAGGATGCGTATGAGAAGCGCTCTTTACATGTCTTGCCGGCGTCTTTACTCCTCTCGTATACGACCGGCTGCCCTGATCCGTCGCCCTTGGCTTGTTCAAGATCGGAGGGGCGCTCCTTTTGCGCTTCGGTGTTGTCCAGGTAGCTTTCAAAATTCAGGGATATCTCGTCCTCCTCGCCGAGGCCTGCGTGGCCCATGTCCGGGGGTATCCTGTCATCTGCGCGACGGGGATTCGCATTGCGACCTGCGAGGTCTTGGGGATCCTGCCCTGTTTTCCGCAGCATCATCTCCTTCCAGTCCTCGAAGGACATGAAGGGTTTTGGGGCTGCTTCGCCGGCAGCATCTTGAGAGTCGTCTTGGGCGGTTGAAGCCGCTGGTTGGGATTCGGACGCGCTGGAAGACGGGGCATCGCTTTGTGTTGCGTTGGAGGAGGCGGTGGCGGTCGAATTGGCTGTAGAGGGTGCCGCGCTGGCGCTTGTGCTCGTCCAGGAGCTCGTGAGGCAGGATTGAGGGAGAGTGTGGGTGATGTAGTTGATGGTTCGGGCGTCGCAGGACGAGACGGTCAAGGTCGAGGTCGAGTCATTTGGGCTGCTGGGGTCGTTTGACTGGGCCTGGGCCTGGGCTTGTGTCCAGGCTGGAGTGAGGGCTAGGAGTCGTACAATGGTTGAGCCTAGCGACGGCATCGTGATCTCGAGGGTTGGCGGAACATTGAAGCGCCGTTTTTGTGGTGGATGTCCGGTAGAGAAGCAGAGCAGTTGAAGCGAAGTGAAGTGAAGTGGAAATGGGATTATGTATGGGGGTTGGTGTCGTTGATCAGCGCTCGAGCTAGACACAGCCGAGACTTGTTTAACTCCACTAACGTGGTCAAAAGCTGATTGGTGCGCCAGGGTTGGGGATGATTTATATACGACACGACGTCCAAATCAACTCTATTGAATGCGTTGATAAATTAAATTGTAGTGGCGGATTTTTGACTGAAAGGAGCATCTGCACTTTGAGGCACATCTTTATATAGTATATTAGCTTTTCGACACATTTTTATATATATTTCCTAGGATTGCACTATGTATCTGAGACAAATGAATAAAAGAGACCCAAATATCCAACATACAGCTCGAGGTAAGTTTACATATTATTCTTTATAGTACTACCTGAGTTCCATAAACTCTTAAGGGGTCAAGTTCTCAGTTGAAAATCTAAGGTACGTGGGAACTAGAGGCATCCCAATGTACCTCATTCATGGTGTAGACCGGCGCCGCAACTTCAGTGTGTGGTTGCGATCGCGATTGAAGCCGAGGTGGAAAAGACGAAAAGAGAATACGAGAAGTCATAAGATAGTAGAGAGCAGGAATATAAGTTACTCGAGTATGCGAAAAGAAATAATCAAATTCTGACTTAGATGCGCGGTAAGGGGAAACCAAAAAGACTCCTTTTGCATTACATATACAGTATGCACGAGTTTTGACTAAACGGCTTCCGATAAATTCACCAAGCTTCTCGACTAGTGACTTGCCGCTGACATGCGCTTTAACCAATGTGCTGGGCCCAAACAAGCCAATACTTGGTAGAAGTCTGGCTATTATGGAAATTCAGTTGTTCACCTCACAATCAAATCCTTTCCACTTGCTGCTCAGTGAAACATCAACCGCATAAACCAAACCACTCCCTACTGCTGTCACCTCGTGTGATTTCAAAGCGACAACAGTCATTGGGGAGTAGAACTCGGATGTGCCACTGGAACTTACCTGGATGCATAATTTGCCTGGCGTGAGGAAACTCAAAGTATCAAACTCCTAATGGTTGATTTAAAAGTGTGTCCAAAAGCATAACATCTCAGGGACAGGTTATCTACTAGATAGGCTCTTACTTGCGATCACCTTCCCTACCTAACAATTTAACCAAAGCAGAGCATTAACTCAGGTGGCGTTTATATGAAAGTACCCAGATAGTCTAAGGGGCCGGGTTATTTACTTGAGGGTGCCTATTCGCTGCCAATGCTGTCTAGGAACTACTCACATCGTTTGTACCCCTCATGTGAATTTAAAAACGAAAAGGGAGATTGCCTGTGATTGGTCTATTCCACGTCTTTCCTTTCTTGCTCGTGTGACCGGCAACTTTGGCAGTGCCAACGGCGCTCTAAGCGGGGGTCGACGCAACATCATCTTTAATCTGCTTCACCTCTTACTTGCAGACCAAATTTGGTTTCTCATAGAGCCATGTGGGTAGCTGGAGATCGGGATCGAGGCGAATAGGATCAACTGACCGCAGAGTACCATCAGGTGTCGGCGTGTCGCCATTTTAACAGCTTACCAGTTACCACGCCAGAAGCCTCATACTGCGTTTGGACCCAGCGGTTCTTCTTGAAACAGGATAATCTACATTATCAGACGACCAGGTTATACTGGCGTACGGCGTGATGAAGAAGGAGCGGATATCGCGTTGCTCCATGGGGTTCAAAATCAAACCCAACATCGTTGAGGCCCAAAGACATCACAAGTCACAGTACGGTTCTTACGAAAGTCTAAGATTTATCAAGCGCTTTCTGACCAAAATGGATAGATGAAACCATTTTTTAAGCCCTCAGCTTTCTTAGCAGCGCAGAGTTATGCGGGTCGATGCTGCTTTTAGCCAACACCAACACCAACACCAACACCAACACCAACACCAACACCAACACCAACAACAACACCAACAGTTGCCCTTTCATCATCATGCATTTCGATACGACCCTTCCATGTTGGACGCTCCAATTCTTATTAAACCCAAGTCCTACGCCGATCTAAAGAGCCGTGATCCGCCCCAAGCGACACATGTTCCTGAGCTAGGGCTGCATGCCAAGAAGGAAAATAAGCGAGTACGGTTCTGTGCCGCAAATCCAGCCCATGACTTGGATCAGCAGATTTCCTAGAAAGGTTGTCAGCCTAGTACTGGATATAGTTGATGATCACGAAAATCAGCCAAGGCTTATACAGCACTTGGATACAAGAGCCAATGGCTATACGCGCATTGAGCGTTCAGCCTGGGTCGATGAGCAGCGTGGGCGAACGCATTGTCTTACCTGTCCTTTCGATATGATCAACCAACAGTCTACCAACCGCGCCGCAGGGCCCGTTTCAATAGTCCAGGCGTCTGCCTGTATGGCCACTCATGGACAGTCGGTACGATAACCCGGCTAAAAGACCCCTGCTCAACTCTTGGCAACAGATGATGTTCAGAATTATAAGTAGACGGCTCTCCGCCGCTTTTCAGCCCTGAAATTTTATATAGATGAGTTAAGACCCTTGATTTAAGATGGGACCGCAAGAGTTCGATCTTCAATCGGTGCAGACCGTCACCAATAACGATCTAGACGAAGAGCCTCGTCGACCACAACCAGGAGGAGGTCTCGCCAAAGATGACCCGGTTCTTCAATATCGGAAGCGCTCATTGTTGATCTTCTCTATTTACCTTCCACTGTTAACATTACCTTGGATATTCAACGCCATATTGATGTTCAGACCACTCGCCAAGAGTTCATACTTTGATCAGGCTGGATCACTTACACCCAAAGATTTGGATGATTTGAAGAAATGGCGCGTAGCCATCACCACCCTGACTTCCATTGCCGGAACTCTTGGAATCCCGATGGTCTCCTCTTTGCTTGCCCATGGAGCAGTTGTTTACTCGCAGCGACGCAGTGCAAGACAGAATTTAAGTGTCTTGCAGTTATTCGATTTAGCAGATAGGGAATGGCTTGGTCTTTCATTTATCTGGAGTTCTCGAACTGGTACAAAACGTTTAAAGTCATCGCTCTATCTTTGGTTGGCGGCCTGCCTTATTCTAATCAGTAAGCACCAAGTCTTGCACCTTGATATCCATACCCCCTTGCTGACTCCTATACGCGCGAAGCTGCTATCCAACCTCCTCTACAGTCTTTACTGGTCCGAGACGAAAACATCAACGTGGTCACATGCAAGGGCCATCCTGGGATGCATAACACTCCTATGCCACCGGATGTCTGCCGGCGGCCACTCAGTGACAACGATACGCAGATCGTTGCGTGGGATTCAGAGCCAATCGACCTGAATTATTGCCCGAGGGACGTGGTAGTTCAGAAAACAAGCGAGAAACTCAAGGCCGCCAGCCAAACGGATACTCAAATGTATCTGTGGTCCGACTCCCCATTTCTGCAGAGAACGAGTGACAACAGATTATCTTTTGACTTTTACTACCCTCCAAAACAGAACAGCACCTATTTCGCATCTTCTGTTGCGAATGGTACTTCAACAGGGGTCTATCGCCATCACGCGATCAGAATGGACTCAAAAGCGAAGTGTACCTTGACGGACAAGTTTCCGGATCGTTGTAATGGAGCCAAGCCTTTCGAAGCCACCTTTTCTCATGAGAGAGTTACGGTGGATGTCTGTGTCGAAGGAAGGCATGATACTGTTCCTTGGACCACCAGCCGAGACAAACAAGAGCACTCTGAGCGTTTGTGGTTGAGTTACGATCTTTTTTTCAAAGAGAGCGAAAGGCATATCAGCTACATCCTCAAGTGTGAAAGTGTCTCGAGGAGGGGGTGGTTTGAGCTTCCAAACCATGCCAACAACTTCAGGGCCGGTCCCCTGCTAGACGAGTGGCCTTCACAGCGGACTCTTGCTCGCTCATTTAACGATTACTATGTTGATGGTCGAGGAGAAGAAAATAAATACCCAAGAAGGGAGTACGTTTTCAACCTTTCAAATTAATGAACCCTCCACAAGAGTCAAGCTAATCGTTACTGATAATTATAGAGTCTCAGAAGAAGATATGGAAGAACCAAGAAATTTCAGAGACGCCGTAGATAACCGCTTTCGCACCAATAACCTTCGGACACCCGGCCCCCTTATGACGGCTGCGTTAGCAATGTTTGGCAATTCGTCCTTCTTCCATTCAGCCAGTTTGGCCGATGAAAAGTCATACAACCAGACTATCCAACATATCTGTGACACCGCTCAGTTGCCGTTACTTAGGCTTTTCCCCGGTGCTTTTGATACAGAGTGGTGCAGTTATTTCGACGAACCTCGTCGAGCTCAATCTCCAGAGCCCGGGCTAGTGTATCTCATGGAGGGTTACTTTTACGCCTTCAAGGACGCCTTCATACTTGAGCAAGCCCTAGAAATGGCCATGTACTTTGCAAATGAGGCCCTTCTCACCAAAACAGCAAAGGAGAGTGGGGGTTATGTCTACACAAGGAGCCGCCAAGGTGCTCGCCCTATCTACTCTAACCCAGGGAGTACTCTAATGAAGCCCAAGAAGAACTGGGGTGCCTTGATCTTCATCTCAGTAATGATAGGCTTACAGGTCATTGGGCTAATATGGTTGATTGTGTTTATCCAGTCCAAGCCTACATGGACAAGTACTCTCGACGCAGATGCCATGGCGCAGGTAGGCGCTCAACTGAGGGAATGGGGAGAACCAAGACCGAACCTCGCACACATGTCTGGTGTTGTGGGAGTAGATGAGACGCGAAACAATGCAGAGTCGTCGTCTGTTCGACTATCAGGGTCGCAGAATACTACTGTGCAATCGAGACCTGCTCATCTGAGCCTTGGTGGTGAGGGTCTGGTATCGAGAGATACCATGGAGAGGATGGGGACAGCTTCAACGGTGGTGTACCGGTAGTACGCTTCTTGCCGCTACAGGTGGATCGATTACGTCCTCAAGATGATTTATCATGTTAGCCAGTACTAATGTCTAATTCCTATAGACGGGTTGTTCTAAAGATTAGAAAGAGAAGACTTGGAATTAGTGGTTAGAGCGCATATATTAAAATAACATACTATTAGTAATAGACTACGTCTGTTATTAAAAAATGTAGAAACGTTATTCCTCCAAGCCTGACAGTAGACTGACCTTCCTGAACACGGTGAGACAGGGAGGGTGACTAGGGAGAAATCATAGAATTACCTACACCAATTGCACGACGTTGCGCCATTGCTCAGGGGTCACACGTGATGAATGTGACAACGCTTGGCAGTGGCTTCCGTAAGCCAGTTAGATAAGCCTTTCTATCCAGATACAGACGGGTGATCAGATACAGCAATGACCATAATCCAACCTGGACATTGTGGCGTACAGTTAGATTGATCCACGTGATTTACCTAGGTAATTTGAACGAAACATGTTTAAGCTTATTCTAATCTTTCAGGCACTGACCAAAGATCACAAAATCCCAAAATCTCAACATCGCCCCTGATTCCCTCGATCATAACGCCCAGGTGAACAACGATCCAAACCGAATGTATCAGGCAGAAAGCTCTTGTGGCGGCTTCGGTTTGGAAGTGTGAGACAACTCTGCTATATATGTGTTCGAAGGTAACTCGTTCATCTTTTCTTCGTGCTGAGGAATAAGGTCGCAACGCCGTTGCTTTCGGCTTCTCATGAAGAACCAGACGCCCAGAGCGATACCGATAACGGCAACAGAGACAGCAACGCCTACTCCGATTTTGACGCCCTGGTTGTTGTTGGAGGAATTATCGTTCGAGTGCGAGTGCGAGTGCGAGTGCGAGTCCGAGTCCTGGTTAGATTCAGCGGTCGTGGTAGCAGCGGTAGCTGTGGTGACGAACGTCGCCGTTCCGGTTCCAGTTCCAGTGCCAGTTATAGTGCCAGTTCCGGTTCCGGTTCCAGTCCCAGTCCCAGTCCCAGTCCCAGTTCCAGTTCCAGACTCGGAAGCCGTTGGCTCACTTGTCGTGGTCGTGTTAAGGATATCGACAATGTTCCCCTTTTGATCTAAGAACTGGCCCCGACCGTTATTGCAACATCCATCATCGTTGTCGCAGCAAAAGCTTCCATCGTCGCATTCGTAGACTCGAGGGAACCTGCCATTCTGCTCGTCTGCAAACATCTGGTCAGTGATGACATGCCAGGCCTTAAAGCTCTTGACAACACTTACCATATATGCATATGGCCGCGCAGTCCTTGCTGTTGTAGGGCTTGACTGCACATGGTCCCCTCACGAACTCGCCTGCGGGTGAGTCTCTGTTCTTGCATAGTCGGTTTGGCATGCACTCCGCATCAGTACCGCAGCAGGCTGAAGTACCAGGGCACTTTTTGTTCCCCTGAAAACCATCCCCTTCTTTCACGCCATAGCATACTTCTGAGTCCTCTGATTGGGCGACGATCGGTGCCGAGAGACATAAGAACGCCAGACCGGCAATGTTGCTGAGTCGCATAGTGAGGGTGACAAGAGACTAAGGGGATGTGATAAACAAGACCGAGGATAACTTAGGAGAAGAAGAGAGAAGAGAGGAGAAGAGACCAGCAGTTTTGACAGAACGACTTACTAGCTTATGTATCAGAGTGGATAATTCGTAGGATTCAGTAGGATTCACGGCGCCTGCAGCATATGTATGATAGGTCAATAGGCAGTGTTGGTAAGCTATTTCAAAGCATCCTTGCCTCTTTGCAATTGTTGCTCCTGGTTAGATATTGCTTTTGAGGAGGGGGGTTTTGAGCAGGTCCTTATGAGAATGGATTTATCCAGCACACAACAAGGTGAACAGATTAGCACCGCCAGCAGTTAGTTGGCACTTGCCATACCATCGATACCGTAGATTCTGTTGCCTTGCTAAGTAACTTCCAGCGATGCCTCATAGGGAAGTGAATCTGCCTCGCCTGGTTTTGAAACGGGTTGGACTTTACCGAGCATCGCTAAGTCGGGGGCCAAGGTACTACGTTGTATAAGTACGTAGTATCATCGAGTCTGATGTAACCTCCCACGGACGGCACTGGCCAACAAGTGTTGGGAGTTTGACCAGGCTACGAAGGATTTCTGATGCCAAGATCGGCCGACTGTAAAGACTCGAATGACATGATATTATACAAAGACCTATTTTAAGTTAGAAGTAGAATCAGTTGGTCTTGATGCGTCATTAACTGAATATTAGCTTCATATAACCGGCTGTGCTTGACTATAAGCTTTTCATCAAGTGATCGGTTTCGGTTTTCAGGGGCAGCCCGGATCAAAGTGGCTGACGTTATCCAGACAAGGAGAATCGCGTCAGCCAGTATCTTTATCTCCAACCTGTGATCCCTGCAAATCAGGGGGATCCATTACTGGTTCCACTCTCTTCTGACAGGGGGAGGCTTGTTTCCAACTAACACACTGAACTACCGGTAATAATACTTTTGGTTGAATTCTAATCGCCCGGCGCGCTGCTAGTCATGCGAATTTTCGTTCATCACCTCGTACTAGCAGGGCTGAGGCTGACTGGCCGCGCAATCTGATTTACTAACGTGGTGACGCAGTTTCTTACTTTCCATAACAAACAACATCATCACCATAACACAGCATCATGATAGCCCTTGCGAGAGCCTGGGCCCAAATGATACGAGATCCGCGTCGGATAATCAAGCAACTAGCAGTTTTCGCATTTATCTCCGTCTTTCTCTTGCTTGCTTTCAACACAGCATGGCCTGCTCATTCTCTAAGCATCGGCACGCTCTCTGAGGATGAGCTAAGGAATATCACACAAACAGCAAAATTCTTTATCGACAACCCCGTGCAAGCGCCATACAAACATCAATTTTGGGAGGTCGGCCAGAGATCGAAATATCTTGGGCAATGGCTGTGGCGGGCAGATGCCTTGCCGTCCGATTCAAAAGCCAGTAAAGAGCTTCACGCCACAACCGAGCAAGTCGCCGAGCAACTTTACCCGTTTCTCCAAAACCCGCCGCGGAATCCGAAATCCAAAACGCCACTCGCTGACTTGAGGAAGTCTTATCAAAAAGGCTCGCGGGGAATCATCATACCCGTCGGTGGAGGAGAACAATCTGTTCGGTTTGCCAGTCATTTGATTGTTTCCCTGCGACAAGTCCTTGGCTCCAAACTTCCCATTCAGATTGCATACGCTGGAGATGAAGACTTGCCAAAAATGAGTCGGCAAAAGATTTTGGCGCTAAAGGGTGTGAGCGATGTGGAGTTTTTAGATGTTTTTGGCGTCTTTGATGATTCAACGCTCAAGCTCAAAGATGGCGGCTGGGCCATCAAGGTTTTTGCGCTTCTGGCGTCGAAATTCGAACAAGCAATCTTGTTGGATGCAGATGCTGTATTTCTACAAAAGCCAGAGAAAGTGTTCAAACAGAAGCCTTACACCGACAAGGGCGCATACCTCTTCCACGACCGTTTGCTGTGGCAACACGCCTTTCAAGAAAGACATGAATGGTGGAAGGACCAGATCAAAGAGCCCTCGGCAGAGATGAATAGTTCGCGAGTATGGATGGAGGACTATGCCGAAGAATGTGACTCTGGTGTTGTGGTCGTCGACAAGTCGCGAGTGCCTGTCTTTGCTGGCTTACTACATGTTGCTTGGCAAAACACGTACGATGTCCGGGAAGAGGCAACATACAGATTAGGCCACGGCGACAAAGAGTCTTGGTGGCTCGGGCTAGAGCTGGCCGGTTCGACATATGAATTCGAAGCGCACTACGGCTCCATGATAGGCTGGGGCGATGCACCCGCCGTGCAGAACGTCACGAAAGTTTGCAGCTTTGTGATTGCTCATCTCGACACCAAAGATCGCTTGCTATGGTACAACGGTAGCTTGTTGAAGAATAAACGAGTGGACCCCAAAGGATACCAAGTTCCCAGTTATTGGATGAAGGATGGCAAGTGGCGCAAGGGGCGCACAAAGAACGATATGAGTTGCATGTCTAAGTCGCAGGTCAATGAGTTGACTAAAGAAGAGAAGAGGATACTCAGCGAGAGCATTGATGCAGCAGAAGCTGTAGATGAAGCATTGGAAAAGGGGCTGGTTTCAAGATAAAAGTTTAAGTACATTGGAATATGTAGTTGTCATATTTAGCATCTATAGAGGACGGCGGCGCCAAGAGCTTGGCAGAAGCTTGTCGCTAACTCTATTTCCATGTGGCTTTAACAAAGAATGAGCATAACAAGTAGATCTTATCGCCATTTAGTAAGAAGTGATTTGACCTAGCTCGAGGAAATATGGCTAAGATTGCAAGATCGTCTTACACCTTACTTGCCCCTTCACTAGACGTGATTACAGTTTATATTTTTGGCTGATTTTCAATTATTCCTACTTGTCCACCAGCTTCACAAGGCTTTGCTAAATCTAGAGAAAGAATATATGCCACAAGTGCCAACAAAAGCCTATTATTCTATCTCCGTGTGCCAGTCTTGTATGCAAGCTCAGAGTTCAATGTCTTGAGTCGATATTTACGTCACTAGGTGATACGCGCTGAACAAGCAAAAAAGGGGCTAGTTCATGCAAACAATAAATATATATCCTATTTAAAGCTCAGGGAGTGTATATTGTTCACTGTTGTTCTGCCAAGCAACGTCCGCAGCTCGGAGCCGGTATCTGAATCAGGGGTATCAAATATCCTGCAACTCAACAGCTTCGTCTTACCTGGTTGCATCTCCTATAAGAAGGTGTAGCATTTTATGCAACCACCTTAACATCGTAATCCAACTTCTCTCAGCGCCAAAAACCGCAGAACGAGTCTTGGAGCTTCATGCAAATCTAAAACAGCGTGGAGGGCTGAAGGTGAAGGCATGGGGATTGGTTATATCGTTTTCTCCAGGTGGGGGGGCCTGGATATGAATTCAAAAGAAAAAAACTAGGCTGTGGAAATACATTTGATAACAAATCAATTAATAAGAGAAATGTCATGTCCAATGAGCAAGATCAGGCTGGGATTAGCGAACTGTTTGTCTACAGTCCGTTGTCGACCTATATCTATGCCTTCTTGCCCCCGGAGGTTATTTGAATCTTTAACACCATTATGTCTCTTGCCCAACATCTTCGGAAAGCCTTTGAAATTTATTACTAATCGGTTGAGACTTGGATCCAGCTTTTACAATGTCCGCCGAAATCACTTCTCTCAATGGGACTCTTTCACAACGTGGAACCGACTCGAACTCAAGTTCAAGTGAGTATATACATGGAAGTCAACAAGTGCTAAGCACTCTAAGAAACAATCCGGAGCTTAAGAAGGTTGACAGCAAAACCGCGACGGACGATGGTCTCCCTACACTTACCTTCCGCCCAACTGTCTTGAGAAACAAGGCCCTAGGATGTTCGTTGCCTTTCTATGCGTGCATCATCGGGGTTCTAATGTTTCTCTTGGTTAAAGAGGAATTCGAGATTCCAAATGTATGGTCCTATTTCACCATCAAGCTGCTGCCCACTATACTGAAGACGATTACTTCAATGCATTTGGACGCAGTAGTCACCGCACTATCTAGGATCACGCCTTTCATGCTGTGTGCCGATGACGACAATGGGGCATGGGCCAAAAGAATAATCCTTCTCGCGGGCGTTGCAGAGTTGCGGAACTGGCTTCTCATATTTGCCTACCTCATATTATGGGCGAGAGAGTTTATAGTTGCTCTCAAAGCATCATTTCTATTGACGGAGGACTATAGCTATGCCGTGGCTATTCATAGTTCCTTCACCAAAGAACACTGGAAAGTCTTTCGTACCAAGATTATGGCAAGGCTAGTACATGGAAGCCCGCCTGATATTCACAAACTCATACCTGACAGGAAAACCATATACAGAGTAGGCATCTACGATTACGGTGCCACTTGTAAGGAGCTACACTAACAAAAGCGAAACTCCAAATGGCTCCAATTCCTTTCGCAACTCGACAAGAAATACGAGAGAAACTTTAATGAACAAGATGGTCCAAAATACCGGATGGATCGATGGCGTGAGTCTAGTCAGGAACCACAGAGAGTAGAGCTTCAGCCTCGTGATTTATAATCCACGAGGAATATTCGCTTGAGATTCGACGATGGACCACAATTTGACTCAAACTTGGCTATAGTTTTATAGTAAACACCGTTACGCCTCTTGGGCAGCTGCTTAGGTCTTGACGTTATGTTGCTTGGATAGCGGTCTTTGTGCCCATTATGTTAGGGTAGTAAGTCGAGATATAAAACATAAGCCTGGTGTATTTGACAAGCCAATCACTTATATTTTGCTTCAAATCAGTCAAGTCTACCTGAAGGTGTTCGGAACTAGTATACCTCAATGCATGCACTGGTGTGACCTTGTGTACCTATTCCCCCACAGCTGAAATTCCCCTTCGAGTGAGCCCTGGCTGTGTACCTAGTAAACGGTCACTATTTGCCCCTAAATGTAAGATGTCTCGAAATATAACTTTGTTGCTGCTATGACTGACACTCGACTTTTACAAACTTTAGTCTCATCCTACGGATATGCAACATTCAGAAAACCCCCACCAGTTTTCTGAGACTGATTCGTTCATCCTTGAGCCTTGGCTGCAGCAAAACAATCCAAGGTTCGACGCTCGCCTCATCTCTGACAATCGAGCTGTGTTCAAGCCCTTTGGTTACGGAGCGCGAGATTGCATCGGCAAAAACCTGGCATAGATATCTAGAGATGTGGCTTATTGCCGAACGCTGAGTTTATGAGTTCGACTTTGAGCTTCTTTCTGGACAGGAGAAGTGGGAACAATGTCAGCGCATCTTTCTTCTTCGTGAGAAGGGACCGCTTTATTGCCAGGTTTTCAAGAGTGTATTGAGAGGAACTTTGTGTATTGTTTGCCCACAGTCTGTTTGTATTGCCTGGAAATACCCATGGTAAATTACCTGTCCTTTTATCTGGCCATGAAGAGGGGTCTTAGTTTGATCAAGGTTTGGCTGCAACATGGCCTCTATAAAGAGATATTCAACTTTCGAACCTTCACAAAGAAACTTTAGCCAGCCACCAAAGAAACAAACTCCTCCATTAGCCTTAGTTTGTGAATCTTAAGACCTGCCCATTGTCCGTAATCTCAACAGCAGGAAATTGTAGATGGGCCATGCCGATGTCCTCGAACTCCACTCCCTGAGGTAAAGTCAACCAGATGTCGTACTTCTTAGATATCAACAACCTTATCGTCTTGCTGGATTTCCTTTTAGGCGGAACTGGGTCGAAGGACTTTTGATTGGGGTCTCCGGTAAGGTGCATTTCGCTGTATGTCGCAAAACGGTGTGCATATTCGTTAAGCCGTCGACCCTCTTCGGCGTGGAGAAGGTCTTGTTCGATCCTGCGTACGGCATTTCGTATGTTTTGCTCGTCTGAGACTGGTGAATCCAGTGTGTTGTAAGAAGGGAGACTGACAATCGGATCGTCCATACCCGGTCTTGGTAGCAGTTTCAGGCTGGGTGGAGGAAGTATGCCGTGCATCCAATCTGTCGTGTTTTCGCCTGTTGTGCTCGCAAGATTGTTCATATCAACGCTCGTACCCAGGGTGCCAAGATAGCTCGTATCAATGGGGTCAGGTACGCCGGTGGCAGTCGTTCTCTGATTGGAGGATCGTTGTGTTTTAGGTCGAGACTCACTCGGAGGGTGAGGTCTGAGTGGTAGCTTGACGCTCTCACGCTTGCGAGACTGAGCTGGGCGTTCTCTCATGATGTCGACGAGTTTGGTGGTTCCCAGGGTGGTTGGTGCAAAAGAGGGGGAAGCAAGCAGCTTTTATAGACACTGCAAAGAAAGTTTTTTTTTTTTCTGATTCAAATAAGTTTATGCTTCTTCAAAGGCTCGGCATCATTTGTGCAGGTGGTACTAAAAGTGAGTAGTGAGTTTGCTCACTTGCATGCATATTCATATACGGGACTCTTATAAATGCTCAAATATTAAAAGGATAATTATATACTAAGACACTTAAGATTTCCTACTGGGATTCCATTATACTTTCAGTATTATATATACACCTATACATTCCTATGTAATATTTATCTTAGCCAATTTGATTTTTATAGGATGGATTGAGCTCTTGATGTAAGATCACGTGCTTCCATCGACCGCCTCCTCTATTCACACATGCCACATCAAGACAATAAACCTCCATCCTCATTATCCTAAGTCAAAATGGAACGACTCCCACCCGAGATCCTATCCAGGATCGTTTGGCTTCTCAAGGGCGAACGCACCATCCAAGGCATTTGCAAAGACATCCCTCCAACCCGTCTTGGCCCCTATGCTTCCATATCTCGCCAGTGGCAGCAACAAATCGAATCTATTACATTTCGCCGACTTTCTCTCACATCGGACCGTTTGATTCAGGCCAAAGAACCGGATTACTGGACGCCGGAGCGGTTGTCGTACATGCGCGAAATATCGTTTTGGTTGGACTCTGCCACTGACCTGCCACATTCAGCTGTCACAGATGAGAGGCAGGATGATGGACTTACCTTGACCCAAATTATGCAGCATCTCTTTGCTTCTCTCACTCTCATCCCGGTCTATGAGGAGCCTCATATTTCTCTCAACATATGAGCTTCGTCGTACCGCCAAGTCGTCAGCAACAGCGGTGCTGAGCAGCCGCCAAGAAGAGTGAGATTAAAGCTTGATGGAGATTGGGCTCTATTACCAGAGCTGCCTATGGTATCGATGTTTCAGACTGAGATGGATTCTGATGGACTGCCCTTTGCTCCCAAATGTGCTGCTTAACTTTCCAGCAGAATGACAAGGCTGGAAACGGTGTATTGGTTACTGAACGATAACGAAAAGCGAGACATGGATCTGCGAGTGCAAAAAAGGACCGGTAAGTGCTCCGTTTTGATCTTCATTGCTACTCTTGACTGACGATGTTATAGACTTTGCCCTATCTCTGTATCTAGTGCCTAATTCTGTCAAAGAATTCATCCTTATTTACCACCGGAACAACCCAAAGGATCAATCTTTCAGCCCCCCAAGCATCGTTCCACCTGGTGAATCAGGCGATATACTGAGCCAAGAGCTCCGCCGGCTAAGCCAGAGAGATGGGATTGATCGCGTCGAGATCCATGCCAGCATTGACAGCACAGTGTTATGGCCTGCCGAGGAAACATGTAACGAGGCGCACTGGCCGACCCCAACGACACTGGATATTAAATTCTTTGAAGTTTTGCCTTCTGGTGACTGGGTCACAGTGGGAGACCCCGACAAGCCGCCTGACTCACCAGTCGATCTCGGGGCCCCGGTAACCGACGAACCTGGCGAGGAAGATGTGCGCAAGTTTCGAAACGATTTTGATCAACAAATCACGGGTCGCTTCCTGCTTGCAGGGGCAAGGAGTGTAAGGCACATGCCAAACATCGACTACTTATCGTTTTTCAACGAACCTACGGAGCAGGGGGGTTTCAGCTTCTTCAATAAGCTAAGTGTGCCTGACTCATGCTTGGTCTTTGCTGGGTGGCCAGATGCTCTTCAACCAAGCCGAGAGGTATTGGAGGCTTGGCGTATGACCGTGGAAGCTCATGGCCGGGAGTTTGATCCTTTTATGACGAACAACTTGGACGAAGCACCATATTGGTGAATGGGCCATTTTGTTGTTGTATGTATCCGGGCAAGGGAGTTAAGGCAGACAAAGCTATTGTCTGTCACTTGTTTTCTCTCCTCATTGCTTTATCCTAACTGATACAAGTGCTCATCTTGAGAAGATTTCAAAACTCAACCATGTTATCGAATACTTGAATGTTGCCCCTAGCATGTCACGTCCGTGCCGAGTACCATCTGACTTACCACCTTTATACCACGGGATCATCCACCTGGTTCAGCTGATGGCAAGTAACAAAAAGAAACTATGCACCCTACTAGGTCAGATATGCAAAAGTATGGTTCCGCCCGGGATCGAACCGGGGACCTTCTCGGTGTGAGCGAGATGCCATAACCAACTAGACCACGCAACCTTGGATTCTTATTGGATGGTAGACAATTCCGCATGGAGTGATTATATTGCTGGTCGTGTGAGAGAAAGCGACGGTAAGCAGGAGAGTGTCAAAGGGAATAAGATCACAAGGGACAAAAAAAAAAAAAAAAAGCTACCATATGATGTCCAAGCATTAATGTCTATCTATCTCTTCGTTCTGGTCCACACCATGCCAATGTTTTTGGAAGAGCGCAGTGGACATCAGGAATACACCGACCAAGTCTTGAGCTGTTATTTCAGCAACATGACTATTGGCAAGGCAAAGTCTAGGGATGGTTTATACTAATATCGTTATGTACGTCTACGGGCACAAGGGACTTAAGAGAGAAGCCGCTGACATAGAGTCCTACAATCTTGGCAATAGCCTCACCAACACGGGATGCATTTATAGCACTAATATACTAAGCGTGGTAATGGTCAGTCAACTTGTCAATTTATGGTCTCATATACTAAATCAGAAACCGAGAATATCCTCCTTGCGCTTCTGAAGCAAGTAGTAATACTCCTGGATCGGAGTGGACTTTGTCGGGACTCTGTCGCCCTCGAAGTTGCCCGTTCCATGACCATTGAAGTGAACTTTCCAGGCTGAAAAGGAGTTAGTCAACGGTTAATAGCAGGTATGTTGGGAGCAGACTTACTACTAGGATCGAAGCTCAAGTACGACCAGCTGTCGTTGAGATAGGCCTTCTCGGTGCCCACGCGGATGGCCTTGACTTGACCCATGAGACCCGGCGCAGGACGAAGCTCCTTGAGATCAGCCACGAGCTTTATCAGCCCTGTAACGAAGGAGAGGGCAATGTCTTGACCAAGGCATTCGTGGGGGCCATGGCTGAAAGCCGATACGCCTTCTCTCTTGCGCTGAGCGTTGAACTTATCAGCATCCGGGTTCTCCTTAGTGTTGCGGCCGGCCTCGCCCTGTGGTATCGTCAGTTATCATGGGGATACAAGTGGAGAGGACGGTAGATACTTACCAGCATCATTATAATGGCAGTTCCGGGCTGGAATGATTGGCCGTCGATCTCACCAGGCGCCGTTGCTACACGCACATTACGCTGAGAGCTTGTCATGCGCTGGGCCTCAGCAACATAGGCGTGAAGAGCGGCATCATCGCCCTTGTGCGCGATGGTTTGGACTTCGGCCCAGATGGACTCGTTCTCAGGGCGCAAGAAGAATGCGAGTACCTCGTAGAACTACATCGGAACCCGGTCAGCACATATCATTATACAGAAACAGATTCATGACTTACAGTAGTGACAGGAACACCAATACCACCAAATGCAGTGAGCCAAAGCTCATCAGTAACTCGGTCAACACTATCTCCCTGAGCCAGAAGCTCCTCTACAAGCTTCAGACCACAAGATCGCAGAGAGTCCTTCTTGAGTTGAGACCTGGAGCCGATCTTGTTAGCAACGGCAGAGACCAGACCAATTCCTCTAGGACGACCAATATCAGCCTCTGAAATGAGCCTCTTGGTCGACTCAGTAACGAGCTTTGCACCCTCTTGGGCACGACGGCGACGGTTCCACGCCTGGCCTGGGTCGTTGTTGCAGGCGCCCCAGACACGAATGTCGAGAATACTGCGGTACAGCTCAGAAACTCCGAGCTTACCGTCTGGGTTCTCATCAGTTCGCAGATCAAGATAGAACAGATCAGCCACGAGCTGTGTGTTGAGAGGAATGGCAACATCGCGAAGGATGTCAATTTGGTCAAGGCCCTTCTTAAGATTAAAGGTCTCTTTCTTGATTAGTCTGGCGCCTTCGCGCTCGATGAAATTGTGGATAGCATCATGAAGCTTAGGAACCTTGCCCAGTGCTTTTGCAAAGTTGTTGCGATGGGCGTAGTTGTGAGGTTGATCGCCTGCAAGCATGTACCAACCATAATCCTTCTTGCCTGGGAAGAGATCGTTGAGAGGCTTGAGCCAGGGCACGACAAACTTCTTGTCGTCACTGAGAGTCTGCTTGATGGTTGAGCTTGAAGTCGTGACAATGACCTTGCTCGGCGGCTTGGGGTCGTCAAGAGTGTACTGGTCAATTGTACCGAGTTCCTTTGCGATCTTCTCATTGGCGCTCTTTGTGTACATAGGCTGCATGACTGCTATAGAATTGTAAGGGAACCAGTTTGGAACACCTCGCTGGATAAGCTTGTACAGCATAGAGCCTCCAAGGGTCTTGTAGTCCTGCTGCACCTCATTGTAACCCCAGGCAGTGAGGTTAGAGACGGTGTAGTCGAGAGTGTTGAATCTGTCTGAGCGTACGAGAGTGACTGCATCAGAGAGAACTGCTCGACCGACTGAGTATGTAGGGCAGATACCAGAGCCTGGATCACGGACGGGCTTGATGTCCTCAATCATGAGGCCGGGATAGAGCTCGACCATGTCAGGGTCTGTATACAGCTTCTCAAGGATGTTGGCGATCTCAGGGTTTGAGTTGATGTCGCTGAACTTGTCGTAGCGCTTGAGGCCAAAGAACTCGCGGAACTCGTTGAGTGAAGCGACCTGCCACTTGCGGCCTTGGATGATGCCCAGAACTTCGACGACCTTGAGGGCCTTTGGAATCATACGAGCACCAAAAGTACCCGCCGGGTCATTCATGGCATCTTTGAGAACACGAACAAGGTCCTCATCCTTAAACGTTCCGTTATCTTGTCGCTCAAGACCATCAAACGTACGGACACTGGGATCCTTAGGGATACTCTGCTCAAAGTTGAGAAGAGCCTGTCCGAGCTCGGTCCAGCTGACGTTTTGGAGATCCTCGGCTTTCCGGCCTGGGAAGAGCTTGAGGAAGAACTCGTTGATCCAGCGCTCGTCTCTCTTGGAGATACACGAGTGGAAGCGGTACAGCAGGTTGAACTCGACGCTGACCTGGTTGCCAACTCCACGAGGGACACCATCGCCGTCGAATTGCTTGTCAATCGCAACACGCGGATCTAGAGTCCAGTCACTCTTGGAGTGGTGCGTGTTGGTGATAGCTCGGAGGTAGTCATGCAAGCAGATGTTGATGTACAGACCGCCTGTGATAAGCCGGGCAACATTGAAGAGATCGTGGTCCTGCTTGGCTAGAGCCTTGGCTTTGTCTTCTTCGGTGGCATTGGGAGGTGTGGACAGAGAGAACCGTCCATTTTCGTTGATCTTGAGCAAAATGTCGGCCACGTAATTGTGGAAGCGACTGTACAGGACGAGCATCACATTGACACCAGCTGGTTGACCAAGAAGACGCTTCTCGTGGAATGTGTCCGGCTTGAGTTTTCCCTCCTTCATAGTACGGATCTCTAGCTGGTCCTTGAGTGACGAGCCGTACAAGGGCGCAAGGTCGAGGTATGAGGATGTGTCAGACTTGTTCATGTCTGTACGGTTTGTACGGAAGATGTCGTGGATAATGATAGCAGCGTGGTAGAAAAGCATCGAAGAGATACCAGCAGGATTCTCCTTGAAGTTGTTATCATCGCGAGCCATGAGTAGGTCAAACAACAGACCAGGGTCAGGCTTGACGCCGTGGAGGCGCTTCTCAGACTTGACTGACTTGGCATAAGGCGTACCAGCCCTGCCAAGGTTCGGCTCGAGGATGTTGTTGAAGCTTCCATCAGGCATTCGATACTGGTGAAGGCCATCAGGTGCTTGGGGAACCTGCTCACGCAGAAGGACATCGGTATCAGGCACCTTGAACTCAATGGTGTCGTAGAGTTCACAGTTATGCTTGTGAGACTTTTCCGAGCCGACAACTTCGTACTTGACGTCGCCGCCGACATAGCTCAGAGGAGGATGCTGGAGGTTGCTCCAGAGGGTATCGATGAGCTTATTGGTGAGAGCGGTGCGAGCCTTGGAGGTAGCGGGGAGGGCAGTGAGGATTCCGATAAGGAGCTCAGTAGTGCTATTCTTGTTAGTTACAACATCGTCAAAGGTGAAACTTCTGGTAACTTACCCCTTCTTGTCATCCAGAGGCTGTCCCTTCTGTAGAAGCCCTTTGACTAGACCCAAGAGTTCAGCTGGACTCGCTTGGCTTCGGACGCCAGCATAGTCCTTGATCAGGTCTGCAACGAGCTTCTCAGGATTGTCCAGAAGACTTGCGGGGTCTTCCCGAGAGTCCTTGTAAGACTCTCCAGCCTGGAACTTTTCGTTGAACGACATGATCAAGACTCAAGTCCTGTGAGGTAGAAGTAGAATGAAGAGTAAAGATAGGAGGAAGTTCCTAGTTCCTTCAAGGGCACCTCATCTGTGTCTTCCTTTATAATGCAGATGATGATGGCCTATGAGTGCTAAGTAACCCATGACTTCAGATCCCACGCAGTTCATAACCTGAGGTAGGTGGCTTGTGTCGAGTAAGGAAGCAAGGTGATACGAGACATGATACGCGCGTTGGATCACCTTTCGTGTAATGCAGCTCCTTCACGAGTCCAATACACAGGAGTCTCTGCCTTACATACAGACCGATACAGTGAGGGGTTGGAGGAGGTGCTTCAAAATGTTATCATGATTTGATTCAGCAAGCTATTGATTCGTCGGGATGAAATCGTGGGAAGAGGGGTCGAGTTGATCATCTCTCACGGAGTGTTTCTGTGAAACCTCCGGATGCGAGATCTTCCCAGGCTGGTAACCCGGGCTTTTGTCTCTAGGTAAGAAAGTGAGTGTGTTTGTTATGTTGTAGAGTAGGTAAAAACCGAGTTGCTGTCAGTCAAGGATCTAACACCTAGTGCGGGCGGTCCGGTCCGATCGATCTCGGGGTTTTACTACTGACAGGCAATTATTGGCTGGAGAATATGCCGATGCTAGACATGTGTCAGATATTGCTGACGGGCTTGTCTTGACGCTGCTGTTGAGCAACTCGAAGCATGTCAGACAGAGGATCATCTTAGCCAGCCAATCGCAGATGCCGAAGCGAACATGTCTCATTAAGCCATCTGTCGTGTATCGAGTTGAAGTGAGGGGTTTTGAGACCTACGAGGTCTGTACGATTCTTTCTGAGTTATGATTAGCTCGTTGGGTATCAAGAGTGACCTTGTCGAACGGGTTTGGTGACCTAATCAGTCTCAGAGTGAAAGTATTGTTACTGAGTAGCTCTCAAGTGTGAGCGTTCATCGGAGACTTGATTCAAACTTATCTCAGACAACATAGATACCATAGACCATAGACCATAGTCTCAGTCATTTAGCTTGCAAGAATCATCTGTGTATACATTGCATCTTACAACAAAGAATCCACAGATGTATGGACAGTACAGAGAACTCGATTCACTAGACATAGCTCCTTTTGAAAGTCCAACCTCGGTGAACTAAAAGATCAGGGTCTAGAGGCACAGGAGGTGACACACCATCCTTCACAAGCTATCGGAGGCATGCATCGCTTTCCCCGCCTTTGTACGAGCCAAAGAAACATTGAAAGCCTGCAGGCCAACTGCTGTTGTGAGTAAACCTATCAGAATCAGACAGGAGTTACACATCCCCTCAGTTTCTACTGGTATCTGGCCGCACGAAGCACTCACCCGCCGCGACCTTTTCGATACCGCTTTATTGACAGCTCATAATCCAGATTCTAGAGCACTCTTCGCACTTTCACTGGTTGGAAAGAGAAAGACGTGTCGTTGAGTGGCTTGCTGAGAAAAATGTAAGACAAGCATAAGCGAATCAATAATTCCCGATTGTTACCCTTACGTCCCTGGGCAGCCATGGCAAGGGATAAAAAGCCTCCAAGAGAGACGGTTACAACAGGGGACTTCCATGCAATATTGGCTAGTATGCTTGGAGACTTACACGTCAGAGTGTCCCCTCAAGGCCGTCTGAGGCTACACCAACTCGTAGACCGGAACTCGTCGTGACGCATCAGCCCGCCAAGTCACTTCGGTTGAGAATACGTATAGACTATTGGGCACGCCAAGAGGACAAGAAATGCAGAAAGGGTCTGAGCTGTTCCCACATCGTCCGCATAAAGGAAGCCGTGTTGGCCCCCAGACACCGAGACCCAAACAGATCTCGTCTCACCTGAAAGAATACCAGACGCGTTTGTCGTTTCTTTCCAATTTCTCGTCTGATATTGAAGATGCCTCACGCTGAGACTGCTAATGTTGAGTCTGCTGAGCCAAAGAAGCTCATTCTGTGCTTTGATGGTACGGGCAATACCTTCAGCGGCTCCAATGCCGATACAAACGTGGTCAAGATCCTTCGCAAGATGGATCGCAATCACCCAGACCAATTTCACTACTACCAAAGTGCGATGGCTTATGTCCTTTTGTAAACCTCGATATTCTAACTTGTCTGTAGCTGGCATTGGCACCTATGATATCAATGAGACATCCGTGAACAAGGGCATCCTTGGTGAGATCAGCAGTAGCTTCTCAAAGACCATGGATCAAGGATTCGGTACCACTTTTGACGCTCATGTCATGGCCGGATATCGGTTTCTTATGCGCTATTATCAGCCAGTGAGTCGTGTGCTCTATGCTTGCTAGCTAGCTATCCCTACTGACAGCATGGACAAAGAACGCAAAGATTTATATCTTTGGATTCAGTCGAGGCGCTTACACCGCCAAGTTCCTGGCCAGAATGATCAACAAAGTTGGTCTTCTCTGCAAGGGTAATGAGGAAATGGTTCCCTTTGCATATCGCCTTTACCAACGCCATCTCCAAGGCGAGATCAAAGACAACGAACTTGCTCAGTGCAGTTCCCACCACGACCACTCTGATCCTGAGGCGGAACATGCTACTGAGACTACTCAGCTGCTGGGCACCAAGGCCTCGGATATCAGCCAGGAAACGCAGCAGGCTTTGAATGAGATTGAGGCTTTTAGCCAGACGTTTTGTCGAAAGGAGACTAACCAAAGCGGCCAAGAAGAGAACATCAAGGTCTTCTTCCTGGGCATCTGGGACTGTGTTGCCTCGGTTGCTGTTCTAGAGCGCAAGGCTCGTATGCCAGTCCCAGTAACTGGCACAGCTCACCACGTCCGTCATGCTGTAGCTGTCGATGAGCGCCGTGTCAAGTTCAAGCCCGCCCTTCTTGCCCAGGACATTAGAGCCGCTATCCACAGCCACAAGCCTGAAGACATCAAAGAGGTCTGGTTCCCCGGTAACCACGGCGATGTCGGCGGTGGATGGCCTGCTCAGCCTGACGAGCAGGAGACTGAGGCCGAGGAACTCTCGTTCTGGGGACGTATCAAGAACACCTGGAACACGCGGAGAGCGGCAAAGGCCAGCAACGATCTAGCCCATGATCGGCTGCAGATGAGCGATATTCCTCTTGAGTGGATGATCCGAGAGGTCAAGAAATGTGGCGAGATGGACTTGTCCCAAAAGGCCAGTGTTCATTGGTGCCATAGCCTTGAGCCGTTTGAAGAGGATATGAAGGCTGAGAGGCGAAGAGAAGCAACACATGGCTTCATGCATGATTGTCTCTCCTTCGGATACGGAACTGCTTTTTTCAAAGTCCTTATGTGGAAGTTCATGGGTGAGTTACCCTCCCTTTTGATTACTGGATAACCTCAACGCTGACAACCTGTAGAGTGGCTTCCCTTCATCACTCGCTGGGAACTCGACGACAGAAAAGAAGCAAACGTCAAGTTTCTCGGATGGAAGCCCGTGACATACACCCCTAACATGGGCTCCTATCGTGACATCCCCCGCGGCGCAGTGCTTCATCAATCTCTACTAGATCGACTACGAGATTTCCCAAGCTACACCCCAGGGAACAATCACGGTGAGCAGTCGGCCGACTGTTTCAAGGGGCGCAACAACGCTCTAGTATTTCACGAGAATCCAAACAAGAACTTGGATGGCCATTTCAGGACCAAGAAGCTGGAGGAGGCCCACTTCAAGATTCATTCAGAGAAGAATGAGCTGAAGTGGGAGGATGATGCGAAACATCAGACATATGACTTTAACCCGTATTTCAAAGGGAAAGGGCATCAGGAAATGCTTCAGTAGGGTTTATTTTCTGGTATGGATGCCAAAAAAGAATATTGATTGATCATGAGATAACAGATGGACGCTCTTAGTGTTGACATATTCACAAGATGATAGCAAATTGGATGAGAGCTATCATCTATATATGCTCAATTTGAAAAGGCCATCCTCCTTTCCACTCAGATTACACTCCAAGCTCAACTCCCCTGTAGGTTTACCAAGATAGAATCTATCATAACTACGAGGTATATGCATCACTAAGCCATAATCACATGTCGGAATCGTAAATGTATTTTGATATTTACATAAGCTTTCCGCTAATTCACAGCTTTAAGAACATGTTACATAGGATTTAAGCACTTTATAAAAGCCCAGTAATATATGAGCGTAGCTATCGATAATTAAATAATCCCTATGAGGCTTATATACTACTGAACTTTTATAAAGTGCTTAAATCCCATGTAACATGTTTTCGAAATTGTGTAAATTGTGTTCTTGGATACGTGGATAGTTGAAACTATACTAACAGACTGGAAGTGCCAACTAGACTCCAACCAAAAGCGGGACCCTCTCTCACTCACTCTACAACTACATCATCACCGCCTGAACATGCCACCAACAATTGTCCTCATCCGCCACGCCCAGGCCTACCATAATGTTGCTAATAAGTACTCCCTAAAACGCCAGAACATAAATATCCAACGAGACTAACCCCATCATACAAGACTGGTCGCTACAAGACCCTCCGCTCACAGATAAAGGCGTGGAACAATGTTCCGCTCTCCGCGAGAACCTCGTCTCAACTTACTCTGACACGATCAGCAACCCAGATGATATCGCCATCATCGTAAGCCCTATGCGCCGTACTCTCCAGACAGCCATGCTCTCCCTCGACTGGCTCGTCGATCGCGGCGTTAAAATCGAAGGCAACGCCGACTGGCAGGGTAAAGCCCATCCTTCTCAACCCGATCTAACCAAGCTCGCTCACTGTCTCTAGAAAACTCGGACAAACCTTGCGATACAGGAAGTCCAATATCTTCAGTCTCGCCCGACTTTCCCAAAGTCAACCTTTCCACCGTTGACGCCATCTGGCCTGACAAAAGGTCCCCCGCCGCGCAGCGCTACGCATACACTAAGCGGGATATCCTCGCCCGTGGCCGTCGTGCTCTCGAGGACCTGCACAAGCGGCCTGAGAAGCTCATCTTTGTCGTGTCTCACTCTGGATTCTTGCGATTGGGTGTCGTGGGCTATTGGTTCTTCAATAGCGATTACCGCGTCTTTGACTTTGAGGCTGAGCGGGGTGACGAGGGTGAGTTGAGAATTAGACAGCATGACAGGACGCTTGCTGGAGGTTTGGGGCTGTCGTTTACGAATCCAGTTGCTCTTGGACTTGACTTACCGGAGGAGGATCCGGAAGTTGATCCTAATACTGCGTAACGACGCTTTGCCTCGTTCACTTGTGAATATACAGACTACATCTAGAGGTAGAGGGCTATAGATAGAGCAGAGATGGATTCAGAATCCAATGAGCTGGGTATCTACTTTTGAATAACTATACAGAACTCAGCCTTTGTCCCTGAATATCTATCATCCAGGGTTATGATGTTACACTATGACTACATGTTATACATCTTCCATCGTAAGCCTTCATCATCTAGACATGAAACTTTGGAAGGCCGACTGATCGATGACGACATTTCCAACAGCACGCAACCTCTTTCTTCCCTCCTTTTGCTTCTCCAACAGCTTTCTTCTTCTCGAAACATCAGCAGCATGGAGCTTGGCAAGCACGTCCTTGCGGAAAGGCTTGATGGTCTCACGTGCTACGATTCTGTTTCCAGCGGTGGCTTGGATGACGACCTCTTCAGGGGTGTTAGCAATCATCCAAGGTGATTGATGCAAGCAGATTGCCAACAAGGGCTGGGGACGCCGGCGAAAGAATAGACTTACCAAAATGTTGTCGATCAACATGCTCTTTGAACTTGGTCACCCACTGCCGTCCAAGTCGATCAACTTGCGATGTGTGCACAACCTTGCAAATGGCATCGACGGGCTCCCTGTTCACAAGAAGCTGCAGCTTGAGCAAACTGCTCTCTCGCCAGCCCGAATCCTCATAATCCAGCGTAGCATATCCCTTGCTACATAGTTGGTTAGTGACAGTATTGCAGGAAAGGGGTCATTGAGAACATACGTTACGCTTTTGAGCTTTCCAAAGAGATCGTCAACCAGCTGGGCAGTTGGAATCTCGTATTTTAGAATAACCTGAGTTGCGTGAAAGAACTCGAGGCTCTTCTGTTCTCCACGATTAGACTCGCACAGCTCAATTACTCGGCCGAGGTACTCCTCGGGCATTGTAATGGTGGCCATCACATAACTGAAAATATCGTTAGCAATAAGCAGGTGATTTCAGGGTAGATAGCAAACCTACGGCTCGAACAACTGAGACTGCTTGACCCTTGGGTGACCCGTATCAGGAAACAAAGCCGGGTTCGACACCACCTCCTCGGTTCCGTCGGGCCATATAATCTTAGACGGCACAGTCGGTTCCGTCAGAATAACGCTTCGCCCATGTTCTTGCCTTAGACGATCCTGAAAAACAGAACAGTGCAAGCTGCCAAGAAATCCCAGACGCCAACCTGCTCCCAGTGCTTCAGAGTGATCCTTCTGCAGCGTCACGCTACGATCGTTGAGTACAAGCTGTCCGATACTGTCGGCAAGACGGCTGTAGTCGCTTTGATCAGTAGGGAACGCAGCGACAAACACCATAGGCTTAGGCTCCTCGAAAAATGGAAGAGGCTCGACTTGATCTTCGGCGCCCAAAAAAGTAAAGGTATCGCCGAGTTTTGCGTCTTGTATCTTCTTCATGCCCGGGTTGAAGTACACGTATCCGACCTGACCGGCGCTAAGAGTCGCTTGCGGTGTGGCATGAGGATACTGAATGCCCACCTGGCCAACCGTGTACTTCATATTAGTACCCAGAGAAACGACGTTATCGCCAGCTTTGATCGTGCCATCGAACAGCCTGACCAACAGCACGACACCGCGGAAGTTATCATACCAAGAGTCCACAATCATCATCTTCAGCGGCTTCTTCTCGTCACCCACAGGATGAGGAATCCGTTCAATGACAGCAGGCAGGACATCCGGCACGCCCTTACCCGTCTTTGCACTCAACATGATAGCATCCTTGGGGTCCAACTCGAAACTTTCCTCCATCTGGGCGAGGACACGAGGAATATCAGCGGCGGGCATGTCGATCTTGTTAACCACAGGAATCAGCGCAAGGTCCTGCGCAAAAGCGAGGTGAAAGTTGGACACGGTCTGCGCCTGGATACCCTGCGTCGCGTCGACAAGGAGCAGGGCGCCTCCGCAACTGGCATAAGATCGAGTGACTTCGGCCCTGAAATCGACGTGGCCCGGTGTGTCGACGAGATGGAGGAGGTAGTCCTCGCCCTTGTGGTTGTGAATCATGGTACATGTCTGCGCCTTGACTGTGATGCCACGCTCACGCTCCACGTCGAGCTTATCCAGAATCTGTTTGTTCGCATCGCTGGCCGATATTGTGCCTGTGTATTCCAGTAACCGGTCGCTCAGCGTACTCTTTCCATGGTCGATATGCGCAACGATGCAAAAGTTGCGGTACCGTTCGATCGGGATTGCGGCGATGCGAGCCTCAAGCTCGGCAGGAGTGGGCTTTGCGCTCGAAGCCGAGTATGTACGAAGTGATGTGATGCGTCGTGGAATCGATTGCGTGTGGCGTAGCGAGATTCGAGTAGCAGCGTCCTGGCATATGGGCCATGATCGTCTAGCTTGCGAGAGGCATTGCCGACTCCAGGCACGGCCAGCGCTCCAAGCCAGGCTCATCTAGACTTTTCCTGGGTACATTTGGCGTAGTATTCGAGAAAATAGACCGGGCCAATTCAATGGCTGGGGCAGGAAAGACGTGGTGCGAGCTGGTCGAATAAATTGATGCTTAATTAATATTCCGGGTTGCCTTCGACAGATCCATTCTCGCCATGATAGAAATCTTGGTGGAGGTACGTACCGGTGTTCTTTCTAATCTGTGCTATTCCAAAAAAGGCAATCTTAACAAAACGGTAGCATTGTAAAAAAATTAGGTGATCATGACCAGCTGTTATACGACAGAAAGCAGAGATTTGTGAGTTCGAGTATTTATAGCTTGAAGTCTTTATTCATCAAAGTGTTCTCTCTGTTTAAATAGCTGATAAGGGTGCGATAACCCTTTCCAACACTCATCACGTCGTACCTCCAAATCTATATTCAGAGTATAAGTGCTTCAACGAAAGTGAACCATAAAGATCGCCTGGGTATCAAGCCTGTCCCGTCATCTGGGATAGATCTAAGTACTTTGCCAAGTCTAAAAACTGGCACAATGCCTGCTCGTGCACCTCATAATTACCAATTCCCAAGTCATCCGTCTCCTTCATTTCATATCATGTGAGAACCCATTCGCTGCCACGCTTAATAAACTTATCGAGCAGCAGTCCCAGATCCGATATGACGAATCGGCACACGTAGAACCCAAAGAATTCGGCCGCATGTCGTGTGCATAGCTCAAGCCCAACCTGCGTCTTGTCGGCGTGTCGCAGTCCAGGGTCTTCAACTTGTCTTGCTATTTGATCTATGTCGATGGTTAGCTTTGCCAAAAGCCTGCGGTACAGGAAAACGACTCACCAATAGCTTGAGCTGCATCAAATAGGCGCGCCAATGAGCTCATGTACATCGCGTTGGGCCCCGTGAATGAGACCTGCGTTAAGTCCCTCTTGGGTGGACGGTTCGTCGGGACTGGAGTCATAGGCAGACTAGCAATGCTGGGTATATCCTTGCTCGAATCTGCTGCAGTATTGCGGCTTGTGTATGCCCCACCCAGTCCAAGTGCAGAATTCTTCGAACGCAAACGCCTCCATGAGAAGGATGACTTGCCTGAAACACTACCTGAGCGTGGCATGCCCGTAGTCGTATCGCCGTCGCCGGTCGATGCATCCTTGAACAGTGTCCCTGAGCCATGCACTCCCACCTCATTACCAAGCTTTCGGGTCAATGCTGTTTGGACTTGTTCCAAGATCCCTTCCAAAGACTGCATCTCTTCCAATACCGCGTCGGCGTCATATGTATCCGCCCTTGCAATCTTGAGAAGAGCAGCAGTGAGAAAATCGCAGTTTGCCACCTTATCCTCGATGTTCTTGAGCTTGACTCCCTTCACTTGCCATACATCCCTAGATATGAAGAGCTTGTTGCTAATGAATCCGCCTCTCGGGTGAGCCAAGGTCTGGTAAAGACATCGCATGAGCCAAAAAGGTCGAAGCATAAAGTCAGTTGGGCATGGCTCAAGGGGAGCCGGAGGATCAGAAATGAGCGGGTTGGGAGAGCCAGGGCTTGTTGGCGAGTGGAAGTGATCATCGAATAAGGATAGTCCAGCTGCATTCGTCTCTGATCTCTCACGGAAAGTGGTTGCAAGAGGAGTAGGTAGGGCGGGAACTGAGGGGGCATTCAGAGACCCGAATGGGTTACTTCCAGGCGTGCCAGGAGAGAGGTCTGAGCCTTCATCGAGATTAGTTAACGACATATTGCGACCCCTCATACTTCTGAGACTTGAAGCTGAGAAATTCTTTCTCAATCTTTTCGTATTTGGCGAGCCGGTGATGTCATCATCGCCGGCGTGTTCAAAGGGAGATGGCGAAGGTCGAACTCCCGTCATATCAGTAGGACTGGCCTCGAACAAAGGAGGCGTGGGCGGTTTCTGGGATGCACTCGCTGCTCTAGCATCTGCATCAGTTGGGAGGTCCGTTTCCTGAGTAATCGCACTGGCCGGTTTGGCTTGGGCCGACTCGGTCGTCTGATTTTGAACAGTGAGGGCAAGCTTGGATGTCTCAATCTTGAGCTGTTTGGGGTTCTGTCCTGATAGTCTCCGGTTACGGACACTCTGTGCAGACGAGCCAGGTCGTTGAGGCAGCTCAGGAAGAGACTGTGTCGGCGGAGGGGCAGCTGGTGCCTGCGAGATGTTCGTAAATGGTGGCGGGAGTTCCGTAACCGTAGAGAGCGATGTAGCTCCTGTAGGAGGATTCGATCCCTGTGAGCTATGCCAAGTGCGCGAAGTTGCGCCGCTCGAGTCGGATTCCCGAGGATGAGGTGGCCGGTGTCTGTATGACTCGAGGCCATAATCGCGGGCGATTTCATCCAGTATCCTCTCTTCTTCGTCGGACGAATTATCGTCATAAAAGTCGTTGGGCATGCCGTAGTACTCGGTATAAGAGGACTGTTGTTGATGATGAGCTCGCTTATCTCTTTCGAAACCCATCTCATATGCTTCTTGCTCAGTTTCTCTAACTCGCTGACGTGCAAGCTCGACCTTGCGCATAGCATTAGCCACCGCTTCCTCGCCCGCGTCTATTGAGAGTCCTCGTTCGTGGTCCATTGGGCTCATTGGTTCATATCCGTCGTCGTACGCTGCTTCGATTGCCGCGTCCAACGCCGTATCAAATTCGGCCTCGGTGTCGCCGCTAACCCCCCGAATGTGCTTCCTTCTGAATCCAAGTGACGACGTTCGCGAGTGAATAGACGATGAAGTTGAGCCCCCAGATTCGTCGATAGGATCTAACCAAGAGTTCATGCTGTCTTCTCGGAAATGAGTATGTGGTACATTTGATTCTGGCGCAGGCTCGACTGGCGCATCAGCATTCATCGAGAAGTCAGATCGTACGGGCTCATCCATCTCATCGTTTTCGGGTTTCGCAGGTGTCAATGGGCGCCTCGGTGAGAGCGGAGCTGGCATATACTGGTCCGATGGTCGCTGCAAGAGGTTCTCGGGAGTTCGTAGACGGACGGGCGATCGCGAAAAGGATGACTGGAGCAGGCCGGGCTCAGGGGTTAGAGTCGTCACAATGGGCTTTGGCTTATTCTGTGCGCTCCTCCTCCTGTAACCGACGCCATCTTGTCGTGGCGGTGAGTTGACGATGCGAGGCTGAGGACTATGATTGTCCACTCTCGCAACGGTTGCGGTGTCGAATATTGTACCCTCGTCGAGACCATCATCGTCATCAAGTCGTAATACAGACTCTGGTTCGGAATGTTGAGCTAAACTTTGGGGACGCGCTGGTAGGGCCTTGGATTCCTCTTCTTGCCAAGGTGTCATCTGGTCCAACTCATCGATTCGACTAGTATAGGTGCGTCGCTAGAAAAATAGTCAGCATGAATAAGCTTATACTTTAGTTGGCCTCCTTACGATCGCCTCAAGCTTGCGCTTATCCTCATCAGCCGTGGTTTTCTGCAATACTTGCTGCAGAAGATCGCAAGCTTCCGCATATGCTTCTCTTGCACCAGTAAAATTCTGGGCATTATCCAATTGAACCGCAGTATTGGCCTTTTGCAAAGCACGGTGCAGCATTGCTTTCTGTGATGGCGGCTTGGATCCACGGCCTTTATCATGGCTCCCCTTTCCAGATCGACTCCTAGAATGGCCTCTCTGAGGCGCGTAGGCCTCATGATCCTGCTCGTATGGCATGATGGTCCGATATGAAGTTTTGGAGGATACGCTTGCTGGTGTTGATGTGACGGATTGTTCCGGGGAGTCTGGGGTATCGGGATTTGTCAGGGACTGTCCCTCCTGGCGGGCGAGGGTTGATCGCCCGGGCTCACTTGAACCAGGGTGAGGGCCAGCCCCTTCAGATTTGACGTCGAGTAGTTCGTCGAGCACTGGAGGCTCTAATGGCGATAATGCGACGATCAGTGGTAAAGCTTGTGGTAATTGACGTGGTCCTTCTGGAGATGTAGGTGCAAAGGCGTCGGCGCTGGAGATGGAGGATGCGTCTGGTCGTCGGGTCTTTCTAAGTTTCCGGGGCGATGGCTTGGAAGATGGTGAACCGTTGTCAATGGGACTGGTCGCATCGATACTGGAGCGGCTACCGAATCGCGAATGGCTGGCGCGAGGGGTTACTGCCGAAACACCACTGGATATAGTTGAAGCCGACAAACGATTCAATAACCACGAGCTTTCGGCGGCGTTGTGGGGGACCCCGTTACCAGGAGTGGGCGATAAGCGATCCGATCTTTCGAAAGAGCCAACTCTGGGAGAAGCTTCGATATGAGGCGGTGGAAGAAGTGAGGATGTTCGAGGAAGACGAGAGCCCGAGGGCAGGTGATTAGGATAGGCGCCTACTAGCGAGGGGGACGGCGACGGCGCAGATCTCAAGGGCTCGCGATGATAGCGCCCAGAGTCGGTCGAAACAGAAGCGGAGAAGGACGATGATGGGTAGGCCGGCAAAGCCCAAGGCGGCGAGACAACAACGGCAGCAGAAGGAGAAGAGGACGCGCTCGGACGATAGTGATTGTGAACGTGAGAAGACGAGATCTGACCGTCGTGCATCCTCTTTGAATCCGGCGATGCGACTGGATCCAAACCAAAAGCCAACAATTTCCCCCCTTTCCCTTGTACTCCGGGTATTGATGGGGTTCCAACTGGTGTGGTGGGTTGCTTGACCAGCACCCTACCACTATCACGCCTTCGCAACTCTAGGGGACTTGCTAGTGGAAGCCCGGGCCTTTGTCTTTTCCCAATCGAAGTGCCAGCTCGTGGTTCAGTGGTGGTGCGTCGTGGAGAAGGCCCGCGAGCTAATGGGGGCGAGGTCCGCTTCCGGCGCGGTCTGGGTCAGTCGGGTCAGGTACGGTACAGTACAGCGCAGTACAAGTAACCTAAGTGCTTGCGTGGGTACAGTGGTACTAAGGTAGTACGAAGTAATATTGATGGCAGCAGTGGCAGCAGCAATATCGCATCATTGTCTCGCCGCTTGGTTGGTGTTTAGTCGTTGGCTGACATGACAGTATTGGATGTGAAGCATTAAAGCACTCAGAGTTTATGGTTTATCCCAGACCGAACGACTTTGACAGAAGCAACACTCGGACTAACTTGATTGATAACCCAGCCCATCCATGTCAGGGGAGGGAGGAGCCGTACCTGCATCTTGGGTTTTGGTTGGTGGTTGAGGTATCGGTACTTCTAGGGATACCGTTCCTTCTGTCTCCAATCTGTGACAGGACAACGTAGCAATGGAGAAAGTGACTGGCAGTTGACCCGAGCGCCTGCTTTCCCCGGCGCCTAGGCCAAGTACCTGTCGGGTATTGGATTGTGCCCCGTCTTGTCTCAGTTTTTAGCGTGTAAGGCAGTAAGGTTAGCAGGTAGCCTCTCAGCCTCCAGCTCTATCATGAAGAATGCATGTGCGGTAAATATTCATTAATCGGGGTAGACATCATACAGCTCCAGCAGCGCGTCGTTCGAGACGTAGCACGGATCGCGAAGGGAAAACATTCGGTCTCAATCTGCCGGAAGCAGGATATTCATTCGCTTTATCCAGTCTCATCATGGCAAGCGTCGACGAAATCTTCAAGGTTTGTTTACCTTCAAGTTATAATTCAACTTCTGCTGACACGCTCCAGAGCTCTGGCATCTCTAGCAAGCGCAAACTTAATCCCATTCGAGATCCAAGTAAGTTGGGAATATTTACCCATGACTCTATATACAAAGTCGCCACGCAATTTTACTTACAAAACTTCGCTCAAGATGAAATCTACAAATCCGCAAAGCTGAGCAGTGACAGCTCAGACCGTCATGCCCGAGTCGACGATGCGCCCCAAGACGACGATGCGCCCCAAGACGACGATGATATGGAGGCTGGCCCAGCGCCTCCTCCCGCCGAGGACGAAGACTTCGGCCCCGAACTACCCCCAGACGATGACGAGGGCCGCTTCTTTGGCGGAGGCATCACCCAGCAAGAATCAGAGATCCTCGACTACGTAGACGAGGCCGACGCTGGCAAGGCACCCGAGAAAATCGATGCAGCATGGTTGCGCAAAACAGCTCTCAACTTTGAGAAGCGCATCAACAAGAATGCCGAGCTTCGCGCAAAATTCGAAGACGATCCGCAAAAGTTCATCGGCAGCGAGGCTGATCTAGATGCCGACATCAAGGGCCTGTCCCTCCTCTCCGAACACCCTGAGCTATACCCCGAGTTCGTCAAGACAGGGTGCGTCGCCAGTCTTGTCAGTCTGCTAGCGCATGAGAACACCGACATTGCCATCGACGCCATCGAAATCATGGGCGAGTTGACCGACGAGGACGTTGCGGCAGAAGATGAGCAATGGAATGGCTTGGTAGACGCCATGATGGATGCAGATCTTCTTGGTCTCCTGGTTTCCAACTTTTCCCGCTTGAATGAGGAAGACGAGTCAGACCGCAATGGTATCTATCATGCTTTGGGGGTGATCGAAAACCTGTGTTCCCGACAATCTGTCTCTGAGCGCGTGGGCGAGGATGAAAAGCTGCTACAATGGCTTCTCCAACGTATCCAGCGAAAAGAAGATCTGGTATCTCAGAACAAGCAGTACGCAGCAGAGATTCTAGCGATCCTTTCTCAAATGGCCGTCGCCAACCGCACTCAACTAATACGCCTCGATGCCGTCGACCTGCTTCTTCAGCTCGTGGCTCCCTACCGACGACGCGATCCAGATAAGGGCGGAGAAGAGGAAGAATACATGGAGAATATCTTTGCATCTCTGACATGCTTGGCCGACGAGGCTTCAGGGAAGACGAAATTCATTGACGCTGAGGGAGTGGAACTCTGCCTCATCATGCTCAAAGAAGGGAAGAAGAGCAAGCCCCCTGCGCTACGGCTTCTCAATCACGCGGCGGGCGGCAACTCTGGTGTGGAAGTCTGTCAGAAGATTGTTGAAGCTGGTGGTCTGAAAACACTCTTCACTCTATTCATGAAGACACAGGATCACCGGTTAGCAGAGCATCTGGTGGAGATATTCGCCTCGATGCTACGACTCCTGCCAGCCAACTCAGCAGAGCGGATACGCACATTAGCCAAGTTTGTGGAAAAGGACTACGAGAAGATATCAAAGGTCATCAAGTTCCGACGAGACTACGTCGCTCGACTTTCATTAGCTGAGCAACAGAACGAGGCCGAGAAGGCCGTTACCACCGAGGACGACCGTGAAGCAGCAGAGCTAGAATGGCTATCGCGGAGGATCGACGCTGGTCTCTTCACGTTGCAGACGATCGATGCGATTCTGGCTTGGCTGGTGGCAGAAGATGCAGGGGCAGCACGCAAGATCAGACAGATACTTGCTGAGCGCGACGAGAAGGTATCGCTAATCGGGCGTACATTAAAGGAGCAGTTGGATGGACTTGACACAACAGAGGAGAACCAGGATCTAAGGGACATGTTGAGCACTCTAGTCGAGTTTGTTCAGTAAACTTAATAATCAAAAGCGCGCAGGGTGACCAGTATAGAACGCATGGCCTTGCTCTCTTGTAACAATCCTCCTCATACCTAATCTATCCGCTTCCAGTGCAGGACGAGTAACGCTCGTGATTATAAACACCGCCATTTCCGTCAGGTCGCTCAGGACTTGGTAGGGGGAACAGGCTTGACGTCGAAGACGGCACTGAGCAGGTTCTTGATGACCTGGTCCTGGCCCTTCTTGCCAGCCTCCTGGATGCTCTTGATTTGCGTGTCGGCGTCCTTGTTGGCCTCGGCCTCGGCCTGCTCGTTACCCTTGCTGTGCTGCACAGCAGTTAGCGATCTCGAAAGTCGGACAAAACACGGTGGGATCCTACTTCGGCCTCGAACTTCTTGTACTCGTCCTCCTTCTTGGCCTTGTAGTCGGCTATCTCTTGCTTGGCCTCATCACGAGCTTCCCTAACGCGCTTGGTGCGATCTAGCAGTCGGTCGGTGTTAGGCATACATATCATCGGATCGTGGGACGAAAGGGCTTACACTCTCGAGCTGTGCGTCATCGTTGGTTAGCGATCTGAGGAGGCGGGGGGTAGTTGGCTGTCAAGCTCACCTTTCTGAACAATCTTGGACGCTTCTCGCTCAGCCTATTCAAACACGTCAGCTACACGACCCACAGAAGCAAAGCGCAAGGGGTCGTACGTCAAGAAGGGTCTGGATGCCGGCCGAGTTCTGGGCAGACTATGGAAGCGGGTTAGCCAAAACACCGTGCTCGTGTTTGCGATACAGAAGCCGGCTGCTAACCATGATGTCGTCGTGTAAGGGAGCGTATTAAGAGAGCGATCGACTCGAATGTGGAAGAGGCGTATAAGAAGTCGGATGAAGGGTCGTGTTGCGATGGTGAAGAGCTGTTGTTGATGGAGTTGCGAATGGCTGTAAGGTACCTTAGGTAAGGCACTCGAATGGAGGATTACGTCTGAGCTTGGGCAGGTGCTGGAGGCAGCTGATTCGCAGGTACCCATAGGTACCTCAGGCGGTGGAGGCCTTTGACCAGTAGCAGGCTAAGCGCTTGTTTAGCGCGAAGTTACCGCGTGTCAGCCGCCATGCGCGTCAACGTCATGGGCTGATTAGTCAAGTCCCTTCTTTTACGAACTTAAGCATACCAGGTACCTTAATTTCTTCTCTTGTCTAAATAGCCATTTAATTGCCTTTGTTCAAGTCAATTGGCCTCCGGCCAGCTCTATCGAGCAGCGTGTAACCCCTCCGAACATCCGACGATCCTACCTATCCTCGACTCCCATTTCAAAAACTCAGCACCATGTCTCGAGCCTCCAAGCTCACTCTGACGGCAACGTCGCTGTTCACAGTCGGCACAGTCGTCGCCGTACATTTCCAGCAAAAGTTTGAGCAGGCGGTACGTCTATTTTATACCAATTGGCGCTTAGAGCGACCTCAATCATGACCTTCTGCTATCCAGAGCTTTAGAGCTAATCACAATCTGTTACTAGGCCATGCACGAAGGCGTCGTCCGCGATATGGAACAGCAGCGAATCAAGCGAGAGCGACAACTGGACTTTGATATGCAGAAGCAATTGGAGGAGGAGTACAAGCGTGAACAGACAGTGCACGACTCGATAGCGGCGGCAGAGAAAAGTCTTCCGAATCGATAGCATCATGGCATCGGGCGCCAATAATCAATTGTACTACTAGCATACCCTCCTCTAAGCGATCAAGATACCATGGTTCTTACAGACATTGCATGAGATGCATTTCTTTGTTTTACTATACTAATCCCTAACAAAGCTGCTAATATGTAAATGCCAAGCCTGCCTCTCTACATTACAAAGCGTTATTAAGCTACGCTGGCATGGTTAGCCGTGTCTGTCGGCGTAAACATTTGAGGCTTCTCCATTTCAAGATCTTTTTGTTTTATGCCTCGCCTCATCAGTCTTTTCAATTTTCCCCCGTCGTGATCAATCTCAATCAGCGAATTGAAACTCCGGATCGGTTGGTAAACATTCTTGCGGCGATGTTCATGGCCTGCAGCTCCTGGAAGAGCAGCTTGGCCGCATAGGGAATATGGATTTGCGCAATCTTGGTCTTGTTCTTGCATGGTCGGCATTCGAACGACTGCTTGGACAGGTTGCTAATATGGATGTTAGTCTTCATTCATAGTCAATGGCAGCAGCAGAAACTTACGCAATAGGGGTCATGAGTCCACAAATCTCGCAGACGTGGACTCGGAAAGCATCCGAAACCTCAAACAGACGCTCCTTCAGGAAAGCAGCTGCTCCGTGAGCAATCATACAATCACGTTCCATTTCTCCGAATCGGAGACCACCATCTCGGGCACGACCTTCGACAGGTTGTCTGGTCATAATCTGCACAGGGCCACGAGCTCGGGCGTGAATCTTGTCGTCCACCATGTGACGAAGTCGCTGGTAGTAGGTAGGTCCAAAGAACACCTGAGCACGAAGCTTGCGTCCAGTGTGACCGTTGTACATGACCTCGAAACCTCGTGATTGGTAACCGTGCTTCCTCAAAAGCTCCGAGACAGAGTCGACCGTGACATCAGTGAACGGCGTTGCGTCACCCTCCATGCCTTCAAGCGTTGACACCTTACTGAGTAGACACTCAATCAAATGGGCAATTGTCATTCGCGAAGGAATGGCGTGAGGGTTGATGATGATATCTGGAGTCAGACCCTCTCTGCTGAAGGGCATATCCTCCTGTCGATAGGTAACACCAATTGTACCCTTCTGTCCGTGACGAGAAGCAAACTTGTCACCAATTTGAGGGATCTTGGTCGTCCTTACTCGGACCTTGACGTACTTGACGTTATCGGCATTGACAGTCAAAATGACTTGATCAACAATACCGTTCTCTGTGCTTCGTAGCGGTGTGGAGATGTCGCGGCGCTGGTGCACCTGAGTTCTGGTGCCCAGATCCTGGTTCTCCTGGTCGATTGGTGCAGTCTTGCCGATGATGATATCCTCACCAGACACTCGCACACCAGGAGCCACAATACCATCCTCGTCAAGCTTGTCATACGTTCCATGCTTCATTCGGAGCGTTGTCTGCTGGAAAGGCTTCTCAAACACTTCTGTGTAATTGAGACCAACCTTCTTCTCCTGGTCCGAGTATGATCGGAAGAACAGACTACGGAATAGACCTCGGTCGATACTGCTCTGATTCATAATGACGGAATCTTCCTGGTTGTAACCTGAATAACAAGCAATTGCAACAATGGCGTTTTGACCAGCTGGTAGTTCACGGAACTTGAGGAACTCCATAGAGCGAGTAGTGGCGAGGGGCTTTTGTGGGTAGTAGAGAATGTTGGCCATGGTATCCATACGTCGAGAGTAATTTGTCAAGAAGAAACCCATGGCTTGTTTACCCATGGCAGATTGGTAGGTGTTACGAGGAGACTATGCATTGTCAGCTGAGTTCGTGTTGATCCAAATTCATGATAGCTTACCTGGTTGTGATCGGGGAAGGGAATGATACTGGCACAGATACCAAGAATCATACTGGGATGAATCTCACAATGTGTGTACATGTGAGTTGTGGGGTTGACCTTCGTCTTCAACCGCTTGTTGCGATCCTCCTCCTGTTCCCTCTTTTCTGCCTCTTCCTTGGCCCTCTTCTCTTCTTCTGTGAGCGAGATTTCATCGTTCTTCTGCTCGCGATAAAGCTCGAGGTCCTCAGGCGTCATGCAGATCATGGCTGTCTCTTCTTCCTCGGCATCGAGGTACTCGATAGCTCCAGCACGAATCAGGCCATCCCATCCAATCTTCATTGATGGATCCTCGGGTGGTTCAGCTTGCTCCTGGGCGATCTTGTTGACAAGTTCCTTTGTCAATACAAGTTGACCCTTGCCAATGCCAGTCTCGTAGTCGTCCTCTTGCTGTACTGTGAAGACCGGCCTCATGACTCGTCCTGCATCGGAAAAGATCTTGAACTCTCGGTCTCGAATATCACGAACAAGCGACACCTCGAATTGCACGTATGACTTACGGCGAGTGTCCAGAACTGAGTTCACAAGGTGCTTGGGATCCGAGTGAACACCGACCCAACTACCGTTGACAAAAATCTTGGTAGCGTGAGGGTATCTTGTCGGTTCGTATTCCTCTACAACTTCCATACCTCGGTTGACCATGAAGTCAATCAGAGGCTCAGCCGGAGAACCGACACTCACGTAACACATCAGTGACAAGTTCTTGACCAATCCACAAGCTTGACCCTCAGGTGTTTCTGCTGGACAAACCAGACCCCAATGAGTGTTGTGCAGCTGGCGAGGCTTGGCCAACTTTCCATCTCGTCCGATGGGAGTGTTGGTACGTCGCAAATGTGACAGAGTAGAAGCAAAAGTGTATCTGTTCAATACTTGAGAGACACCAGCGGTAGAGCTGGCTGCCTTCTTCTGGTCTCCCCAGTTACCAGTGGCCAGTGAGTACTTGAGACCGTTAGACAGTGTTCCTGGCTTGATAGCAACAGCCAAGTTGAAATGTCTGTTGCTTTCAACGCATCGCTTCAGATAGTTGGAAAGCTCTGTGTTCATCCTTCGGATAATACCACGGAAGAGCTTCGCGAGCAGAGGACCGGCAAGATCCAGACGTTTCTTTCCGAAGTGATCACGATCATCCGGCTCACGACGTCCGAGAGCGCACTGCAGAAGCTTGTGCACCATGTAACCCAGGAAGAAAGCCTTTCGGGTCTCGCTACCCTCTGATTGGGAAATGTGTGGTAGAGTCTCCTTTTGCAGAATATCCTTTGCGACACGGACACGCTTCTCACGACCAAGACTAGCCTGGTCTCTGTTTCCACGCTTGCCGATGAAATCGAGAGCAACTTCTCTGTCTTGAACACAGAAAGCCTCCTCAATACAAGGACGAAGCATTTCCAACATTTGGCTGTCGTTTCGGTCGTAGCAAATGTGGTTAAGGATATCCTCATCAGACACAACACCAAGAGCACGGAAGACGATAGCGACAGGCAGATCCGCTTTGACGAATGGCAGAGTAGCTTGGATGGTTTGACCGAAACCACCTCGCGCAGAATCGCCCTTGCCGTAAAGCTTCATCATGAGACTGGAGATAAGGCGCGAGCCCTTCTCTAGAGCGCTTCGAATCTCGGCAGTGTATGTATAAGGACTGGGCTGGGCCTTCTTGAAGACCTGAACGATATTGGCAGCAGAGCGTTCCTGGGCGATCAGGACCTTCTCACTACCGTTGATAACGAAGTAACCACCTTGATCGTAAGGACACTCATTGAGCATGAAAAGCTCCTCGTCCTGATGCCTACTCAAATGGCAAATCTTGGATTTGACCATGATAGGCATCTTTCCAACAAAGACCATGTCCGACTGGTCGTCTTCACCCTTAGCGCTTTCGCCGCTTTCCTCGACCTCCCAGACTAGCTTCGTGGGGTGTTCGCCAGTCCGCTTGTACTCCGCCTGCTGGTCATCGTCCATCTCGTGCAGGGGGATCTCTCTGTCGATAGCCACAGACACCTTCTTGGTGATCTTGATGTACGTGGGCGAGGCATAAGTAAGGTTTCGGTCACGGCACTCGTAGGGTAAAAGTGAAGTGATGGTACCATCAGTCTCACTGATGGATGGGCGCGAGACCATGACACTTCCGAACTTGATCTCATATCGGCGTAGAGCGATCGATACGCCAGGAGGCGAGGGTGGGTTGTGCTGATCGAGGGAGATGTTGGCATATTCGTTGACGAGATCCTGCACAGTGGTCTGCGTGAACTCATCGAACGAGTCGGTTTGTTGCGAGGCAAGGCCCTTGGTTTCGAAGAAGGATGAGATTACCGTCCAGCAATCCTCAGGGGTGATGCCTTCATCGAAGCCATAATCGTAGTCGGATTCGTTCTCGTAATCGTCCATGGCGTCGGTGTTGGTCGCTACAGGTGATGTTTTTGTGGTGATCTAGGGATTGCGACAGGTTTTGATGTATCTAATCAATGAAAATGCACCCCAGCGATAGAGTCGAAGTTATTCAGCGAGCGGCAAAGGAGCTGCGACAGCAAAAGTCAGGGCGGTCAGTTATGGACCTGGCGCCTGAAGCACCCCGTGAGCATCTGGCGATGAAATCTGCGGATTTGCGACAATCTCAAGCCAGGAGATGGAGCGAGGTTGGCAGATGCGCGAGGTGCAAGAGTCGTGGTGGAGAGGTGATGAATTTGATTGACAATGAACCCAAAACCTCCAAGGAGCCTGAGGTTGAGGCGACGAGACGCGACCAAAGAACGCTAGTCGATATATGGCTAGTTTATTTTCTTGCCACATTGGCTGATTAGTAATGAAGTGTGGCGGCCTTTTAGATGTGGCTCCTCAGTCCAAGCTTACTTTATTTACATCCTGAGGCAGAAAGACGCGCTCAGCTTGTGCATTCTTCTCCAACAGATCATGCATGAGGTTAATGAACATGCTTTTCTGCAAAGACCCCTGTGCAAATCAGCTCATATCCTCTCAAGCCAAGCAACTGTCAACCGTCAGCGTGAGAATTACCTGATGCACGCGAGTGGCGATGGGCTGTGATTAGCATCAGATAATAGGGGACGCTTACATACTTGGGCATGCAAGGGAGAGGAGTCTAGAGCGATGGACAGCACAACTTGAAGCCATCGCGGCTTCATGGTAAATACAGTTTCTCTTTGAACCCTCACCCTTGCTCTTACAGTGTGTTCTATGACTATTTGTTTCACCACTGAGCTATTGCCACTGCGTTCCAGACAATCGCTCCAGTGACATGCCAATGATCTGGATGCTGCGGATACGACAACACCGACCAAGCGCTAAACCACCAAAGGATTCTAGAAGGCTTTTGGGCTCATTTCCACGTTTTAAACGTCTGCGGCACGGTAGATGGAAGTTTGTCATATATATTAACCACCTGTATCATGCAGAAGGCTTGGCCGTTTATAGGACCCTTGTGCTTTACCCATCTCCAATCTCAGCCATGGAATATCCTGGTTGATGGGACATAATCTCGGGAGGCTTGAGCCGAAAGAAGTGTCAGATCCCCACAACTGTTCCTGAAACCAAACTCTCCTTACCTCATTTCTGGCTCGTTCGGTCCAGCCTTGCCGTCCCTGGTTCGTCAGGCCAGCTCCCAGACGTCCTATTAGTGGAGGATCTGAATCCGTCGTCTAGTCTGTCTCTATATGCCGACTAGACCATTACATAGCACCACCATCACCCCCGATCTTGATTTTCTAATCCTTGACTTGTACCTGCGCTAGGCGAGACGCATGTCGACCTGAGCTAACAGACGATATGAAGGAATTTGCTCATGATATCCCGAGGCTTTGAGACAGGCGCCGGATGACAAAGAGCTAACCATGTTGGAACAAGACTCGAGGCAACTGTATATATAAAACGATGGGCCACATCTCTTAGATGTCCTGTTCCCTGGATAGTCAAGCACTTCATTCTCATTCATTCACTTCTTTCATTCTTTTGAATTAAATCCATTCTTTCAAACACAGTCTTTCATTAACAAACATTTGACCATGCGCTCTTACGCTCTTCTCGCCCTGGTTGGCCCTCTCGCCGTGAGTGCTGCTTCTGGAAACGGCCACTCTACTCGATACTGGGACTGCTGCAAGCCTTCTTGCTCTTGGCCCGGCAAGGCTGCTGTCAACTCCCCTGCTCTGTCCTGTGACAAGAACGACAACCCCATCTCCGACGTCAACGCCGCCAACGGCTGTGGAAGTGGTGGTACCGCTTACGCTTGCACCAACTACTCTCCTTTCGCTGTCAACGACAACCTTGCCTATGGTTTTGCTGCTACTAAGATCTCTGGTGGCTCTGAGGCCAGCTGGTGCTGTGCTTGCTACGCGTATGCCTCACTTACACCCAACGCTATGGTAGCACAGTTTGATATTGACTAACATCTCTAGGCTCACCTTTACCACCGGTCCCGCCAAGGGCAAGACCATGGTTGTTCAGTCCACCAACACTGGAGGCGACCTCGGTGACAACCACTTCGATCTCCAGATGCCAGGTGGTGGTGTCGGCATCTTCGATGGCTGCTCGTCTGAGTTCGGTGGTAAGGGTCTAGGTGGTGCCCAGTACGGCGGTATCTCCTCTCGAAGCGAATGTGACAGCTTCCCCGAGCTGCTCAAGGACGGTTGCTACTGGCGATTTGACTGGTTCAAGAACTCAGACAACCCTGACTTCACCTTCGAGCAGGTCCAGTGCCCCAAGGCTCTCACCGACATCAGCGGCTGCAAGCGTGATGACGACTCCAGCTTCCCTGCGTACAAGGGCGACACCACTCCCAGCAAGCCCGCCAGCAAGCCCGCTGCCCAGAAGCCCGCCGCTGCCGCTCCCCAACCCCAGAAGCAGGCTCAAGAGGCTCCTAAGCCCGCTCCCCAGGTCGAGAAGCCTTCAACCCCCAAGTCCCAGGTTCCGGAGGCTAACCCTAAACCCAAGCCCGCACCCGCCGCTCCCAAGCCCGCTGCTCCCAAGCCCGCTGCTCCTAAGCCCGCTGCTCCTAAGCCTGCCGCCGAGAACAAGCCCCAGACACCCCAGAAGGTCCGTGGATCCAAGAAGAAAGGAAGCTGCTCCAGCAAAGCTAAATCTACTGCCCAGGCCACCGAGGCCGTCGCTGTCTGGCACCAATGCGGCGGCTCCAAGTCCGCCTACCCCAACGGCAGCCTCTCCTGCGCTTCCGGAAGCAAGTGCCAGAAGATGAACGAGTACTACTCTCAGTGCGTTCCCAACTAAATGGAAGAACCGTTTAGTTGAGACAGGGGAAGAGGTCTTGAAAGTTTCCCGATAGGGTCTTCTCTTATGAGCAGGCTTGTCATTGTACAACATAGCCTCCTGGACCAGGTGTTCGGCCCCCGTTGTACATGGTTAATATTCTTTTGTATATACTTAGTAGTCTCACGTCAGCCAAAACTGGCTACAAAAGATTATTTGATAAGCTTGTTCACCATCTCGCTCCAGTCCTTCTAACCTGTGTCGAAGCTAGATGTAGTAAGGTAAGAGGCCAATTCGGTGACAATAGCCAAAGTTTGTCACCTTGCAAGTTCAGAGGATGACAGAGCTTCTTGTTCTTGATGTGTGTATTCGATTCTATGGACATTCCTTATCATTAACTTTCCTTTACTCCCAAAATTTAGCCATCTAACATTAGTAGACGTATGCAACATCGCCAGTTTTTCCACCACTTCGTCTAGGTCTAGTACAAGCAAATACCACCGATGTCGTCGTCCATTGTCCATGACCCAGCAAGGCCCTTGATTTCCACATCCTCTGACAAACTCAAATTATCTTGGAGATTCTTTCCTAGGAAGAAATCATTTCTACCCTCCGTCTGCATCTTCCTCTTCATGAATCGCCTAGTCCACTCCTCGACCGCAGGCTCTCCCGTCTCGTCCCTCGCCTGCTTCAAGAAGGGGATCAGTGCAGTACCGCCTGTTCCCTTCTGGTTGTCCTTATTCTTACGCGATGCAACGGCAAGGTTGAGCTTGTTTCGGGTGACCTCGGGACTCCTTGACCGGCTGCGAGCGCGGACTTGCTTGGAGGGATTGATGATGTAGCGGGTGACAATAGCAATGTGCTTGTCGCGGAATGCACTAAGCATGGCCAGGCAGGCATCATAGGCGAGACATAGTTGTTTATCGGATTGATGCTCCTCGACAAACTCGCGAATGTTGGCAACCGTGGACACATCATTGAGGAATCGTGCGTGAGGGCCAGGCATGTAGCGTCGCATCTCCATGATAAAGTTGTGTCGGTGCGCAGAGCGGCCACGGTCAGTGTCGGAAGAAGGGTCACGGGATTCGCCTGTAGGGCGGTGCTCAATGCCGAGGATAATATCGAAGAACTGAATCAAACTGCTCTGGGCATTGCTGCCACCACTGTATTGTCGATATGTCTCGTCGCCAGAGCCATCCTCGTAAATGACACCATTGGGGAGGCCAGCCTCCGCCATGTTCTTGCTTCCAGCAAGGAAGGGTCGAATCCGGTGATAGAATATAGTAGGATCGCAGCTCTCATGCATCCTTTGGAGAATATTTGTAAGGTCTGTCAGTCGCTCCGCAAAAGTGCGCAGACAGCGAGTGACAGCAGATGAGTCGCCATGGCGGGCAGCCGCAATAGCCGTTAGCATCAGAGATATGATTGGGGCGCCGCGAGCCTCAATAGCAACTGACACAAGGTAGAACCATGATTCATCAAGGGCTCCGGTATATGTGTTGAGAGTGGCGAGGTTCTCGAGGTTGTCGATGTCCTCGTCAACGAAGAGGGGTTTGAAGTTCCAGAGGCAGACAGCAGCGTATGTGGCAACTGGAGGCACTTCTAGGTGTTCTGAAATCTCCAGCAACGGCACTGAGATAGACGCTGGAAGACGATCGGATGGTGAATCACCTCCCCAGATGTAGCCGTGGGCCATAAAGCCTAAGAGCGAATAGGCACGTCGCCACTCGGCTTCATGTTCGAGACCGATAGTAGAGAGAACAGGGAGTCTATCAATGACACCTCTCAAACGTCGGCTCAGAATGAGGGCCTGGAGGTTGGCGGCAATAGCCTCCCACTTGTTGTAGTAAGGATCCGGTAGGCGAGACAGTGGTAGGGTATCAGGAAGAAAGCCATGGGTAGGCGAGATGCCATAGTCGGCTAGGATAGGAATTGAGGGAAGCATTTTGAATGTAGTTGCGCGAGGTATAAAGGTAAAGAGAATTATGTGAGAGAGATAAAGGAACACCGGGTGCTCCGGAAACCGGGACGGGACTGTGGGGCCGCTCCGGGAAACTGTGAAACAGAGGACGATAGCACTTTATAGAGAATCTGGGGTAAAAGATGCCAAGTCCAATAATTGAGTGAAGTCTGGAGATTATGGGGAAGAAAAAAGAAGTGATAGAAAATCCGGGGAAAGACTAGAAGATGTAGTCAGTTGGGATCATTAATAAATAACTCTTCCTATGTTTTCTAGAGCTTGACTAGTTTTTTGGCGGCGAAACGGTCGAGCAAAGACAGGGATTGGTCGATTCGGTTGAGTGGACAGCGAAGAAAAGAAGACCATCAGAGGGTTCTAGGCGCCACAACGACGCATAAGTGCGACGATGTTTGATTAGCGCGCTTCACGTTTTGAAAAAACACGCCAAAGAGGTTTCCGGAGTGCCCGGCTTCTCCACGGACTTGGAGGCCGGTTCGGGTGGCGTCGGTGACTGCTCCGTCTTCGGCCGATGCTGATAAGGATTTCAGATGAATCCATGTTCAGCTGCAGAAACGTTTGAGTTTGAAAATTCGGGCATCTTATTATAAATTACAGTCCGTACAGGAACAGGCCATTCTTTACAGCTAATTTGCATTCATATTGGTATGTAACACAAGCAGGGAGTGGAAGGTTGTCTGTTGTGAGTTGAGGCTCTGAATGGCTGGTCATCTTACCCTATAGAAGAATCTGTCTCAAGGTTTTTCTGGCGCAAAGGAGACGAAGGCATTGTGTGCAATCATTAGAGTTGCACATTAAACTTATTATAAAAAAGTTAGCAATGCTTTTATGTGCTATGGGTACTAAGAGGTGCAGAGCTACCTGGTGTTATGATTTCTCTACTTCGTTTTGGTGCAAGATACACGAGTAGTGGGTGCGCTACCAACTCATGAACTTACAGGACAATGTAGACATCAAGCGCCATAACTCCGCGACAAGAGATCCTAGGTCACAATATCATTTCGGCTTGCCCTCCATCAGTCCTAGCCTCGAGACCTCTTTTACAGTAAGGTACCTAAGGATAGCTCCTCTTGATTTCCGTGCCCTCTCAAGTCCCCCCACCCCCACTATCCGCGGCCCAGTTAGGAAGGTGCCGGGACGTACTCGATTACGTCGGTTGCTCTTGCGCAGACAGGTGGGCCGCACGCACCACCAAGGACCAAGCTACGACGACCTCCAAGGTCAAGTTGAATAGCTTCTACCTCCTCCAGCTTGACCTTCAGCGTAAACCTACAGCAGTAGCGTCGCCAACAACATGCCCGTCCAGCAGCATGTGCTGAACTGGCTCTACAGCGTTCTCACAAGCGTTCGTATTCCTTCTCTTCTATGTTCCCCGCTCGTGCCATGATTCCAAGCCCAACAACTAACTGACTGTCGACGCGTCCAACAGGAATACCACGATGTAAACCGTGCCTATAGCGATGTTGCGCAGGCTCTCGACCGCTTCTCCTCTCTATCGCCTCGAACAGATGTGCACAGTACGTCCAACTCCCGGTCTCGCGAGAGACAATAGAGCTATTTGCCAGCTCTACGTCTTCGAGCTTTCGCTCGACCTGTCGCATTCAAGACTGACCTCACTAGCCTTCTCGCACGGCGCCAATGCCCTGCTCTTGCACCTCTCAGGGACTCTCCCTGTCAACTTCCGCGGAACAACCTACCGTTTTCCCATTTCGATATGGGTACCGCACGCATACCCGAGAGAACCACCCATGATCTACGTTGTGCCGACTGAAACAATGATGATACGCCCAGGGCAGCACGTTGACCCTCAAGGCCTCGTATATCATCCATATCTGGTGGGATGGGCTGAATTCTGGGACGTACGTTGTGCTTGGCCAAGCCATAGCTATCCTATTTGCTAATGAGACGCAGAAATCAAATCTCCGCGACTTCCTCAACATCTTGACCGATATCTTCGCAAAAGAACCCCCAGTTGTGGCTAGACAGCAGCAGCAGGCCCGGCCGCCTCCTGCTCAAGCTAATCCGACACCTCCTCCTGTCCCGCCTCTGCCACCTGGCATGGCGTCGACTTCTCGTCCCGCGACACAAGATCCGCATCCTTCAGAGCAGCCTCGCCCTCCTCCTCCGCCCCCCAAAGCCTCCCAGAACACATCTCCTGCGCAAACATCCTCCCAAAATGGCCCACCATTACCTCCAATCCCGGGACGCTCTCCTGCCCAGTCTAATCGCATGTCGCGCTACGACTCAGCTCCTCCCCTTCCTCTTCAAGCTGGCAGTCCAAGCGTACAGGATCCGAGGTTGCCTCGTCCTCTAGAACAATATTCGACTCGTCATATGCCGCCTCCTGGGCCTTCAATGGCTGCTCAGCCCCGACACATGAACGAAGGCCAGAATTTTGCACCCCCATCCCAGCAACAATGGCAGATGCCACCACCGCAGCAGCAGCAGCAGCAGCAATATCAGCAACCTCCGCAACCCCCAGCTTGGACACAAGCTGCTCCACCACCACAAGCGCCTACAAACCCTCCCCCTCCTGATCTGCTCGACGAGCCCCTAGAGTTGGCCTTGCCAAATACGACGGTAGCGGCCCCTCCAATACCCCCCAATCCCGAAAAGGATGCTCTTTTACGACAGCTGGCCCAAACGCTGTACTCAATTAGAATGCGCAGCCGGCAGCAGAACGATTCAAGCATGGCTGGCTTGCAATCACAGTGGACAGCTATGCTGTCAGCGATACCTGCCTTTCAAGCTGAAGGGGGCCAATTGACACAGCTTGCGAATGTACTGACTTCGAACTCTAATATTCTACACGATGCTCTTCATAAAGCTGATGGAGTCATTGAAGGATCGAAAAGCCACCCGGTTCCGGATGTTGATGAGCTGCTTGTAGCTCCTACAGTAGTCGCCAACCAGCTTTACACACTAGTGGCAGAGGAGAGAGCTCTTGGTGACGCCATATTCATGCTTGGACGGGCTGTTGAGCGCGGCCGCATAACCCCCGCAGTGTTTGCGAAGATGACAAGATCGCTGGCTCGAGAATGGTATTTGAAAAAGGCATTGGTGCGTAAGATTGGACAAGGAATGGGACTGGCCTCATGACAGGACCCGAAACATGGTTTCGTTCGTCACCTAGGATCTCCCTTGCCAAGCGGCATCTGATATTGTTGAAATAGCTGGTGGCTTGAAGATGAGTAGTGAAGGCAGAGCCCCTGGATTGCGCATAGAGGAAAGTGAGGATGGCGAAATGCGAGTAGAAGGAGGCGGATTGCAGCAAACTCTGAAACGAAACGACTTGGCTGAAAGGCGCGGCGCAAGAAGTCTATCGTGTGATATCGAAGCCATCTACACGGTCTACAGCAGAAGATGTGGTATGCCTCATTTTGGATGGACGATCGAGACCAAAGCGGACACGGGGTGATCTCACATCCATCCATCCGCGGCAATTTGCGTGCACGGAGTCAGGGGACCGGAAAAAGCAACGAATCCGTCGTTTGATAGCTACGACCGTTACCGCCATTGGAGGCTCTTGGCCTGTCAAGATATGCACGGTCTGATCCTTGAACAGCAATCAGCCCGAACGAGTCTAGCGGCCCAGAGAACAATACTAAGCCACCAACGCCACAAAATGCAAGAACAATACTAAGGCCAACCTCACTCCACCAGCTTGGCATTCTTAGTTGATGTGATACTCTTTGAACACGGATATAGTTCCTGATTTACTCACATTTTTCCTTTTGCTAACAATACCCTGACTAGCGTTTGTCTGGAGGGCTCTTCTCGCCTGTTTTACTTGGCTTTTGTGACCCGTCAACCATGTTGCCACATGCCTATCTCTTCAACGTTCTGCTACACCATCTTAAAACAAGATATCTTTCTCTTACTCTCTCGAGATCCCTTTCTCAGTACTTGAGCTCAGACCTCTTACGTCTCCGTTCATCCAAGTGTCTTGACTATCTTTAACTATCAATCGCATCAAAGATCTTCCAACATATCTCATCAACTTCTCTTTTCCTCACCTTCACCTTCACCATCTCGAGGCGCCATGGCAGCCTTTAATCCAAACACTCAGAACGTCACGTTCCTTGCAGGCGATGGCGAGACGGAGATCAGTATTCCCATGCCTGCTATCAATGAGATGCGCAAGTATATCGCCAACAACAGCATGAACTATGGAGCACAGTTCGGCGCATGTATCATCGTGCTGGTCGTTCTGCTCATCATGGTCCCCAGGGCCAAGTTCCGAAGAGCGTCCAACATTCTTCAGATCTCCAATCTGGTCATCTGTTCGATCCGAATGATTTTGCTTTATCGCTTCTTCCCATCAGCCTTCACCGAGTTCTACCCCTTCTGGACCTACGACTTTAGCAGCATCCCCAACAGCGCCTATGCCAACAGTGTCGCCGCCAACATCATGTCACTCTGTCTCGTTGTCTCGGTTGAGATGACACTCATGCACCAGGCCTGGACCATGGTCAGACTCTGGTCCAACGTTTGGAAGTATATCATCGCTGGCGTCTCCCTCATCATCTCTCTCCTCACCGTCGCATCTCGAATTGGCTTTACCTTTGTCCAGATCCAGGCAAACATAAGGGGTACAACAGCATGGCATGTGTTCTGGCTCATCCAATGGGCCGTCATCATGAACGTCCTTTCCATTTCCTGGTGGTGCGCAATCTTCAACATCAAGCTCGTCTGGCATCTCATCTCGAACCGAGGTCTTCTCCCCTCTTACAAATCATTCACCCCCATGGAGGTCCTCATCATGACCAATGGTATCTTGATGATCATCCCCGGTTCGTACCTCCTTGCTACATACTTAAGAACTCTCAACTGACTAAAAATGCAGTCATCTTTGCCGCTCTCGAATGGGCTCACACCCTTGGCTTTGAAGCAGCGTCTCTCACTCTGACCTCTGTCGCTATCATCCTCCCACTCGGCACCCTCGCCGCCCAGCGCATCTCCGGCAGCGGCAGCACCAACAACTCCAACTCATCCGGAGTATCGAGCGGCGCCCGCTACGGCGTCAGCGGCCCGAGCTCTGTCGTGGGCTTCAAAGCACCCAGCTTCAGCACCAGCGGCGCCACCGATCGATCTCACGTCGCCGTCTTCTCGCGCTGCGAGGCCGGCATGTCATCGCGCGACCACATCAACCCAACCGATGTCGAGCTCGCCAGGCTGGACCTGGACAATGATGGCCACCACGTCCGCGTCGACCGATCCCTCCTGCAGCGCGAGGAGCGACTCTAGTCCTCCCGCTCGCCCACACGAGTACTCTCCTTTTAGTCGCTTTCCGGAGTTGAGTATGTATACATGGTTGGGGCAAGACCTCAAACCAAGACAAAAAATAGCGCGGCGTATCGGCAGGTCCTTCAGTGGCTTGTTTACTACAGTTTCTTGTTCTCTTTCTGCTTTCTTTCATATGATAGCCTACATACCCGACTAGGCTACTGATGCTCGAGACTCTCGCATCTTACTCTCTTTATTCCCTTGTTCTGGCTTCGAAACAGTTGTCCGTGATGGCTTTAATCAAGGATATATAATCCAGGGTGTTGCTGTTTACCAAGTTGAAAGATGATGGAGCGCTCAGGCGCACTTACTAGCGATGAATACATTCAGACTGATACCAATGGCCATTTTTTGCTGCATTGCGCTCTGTCCAAGTTTGCATTGTGATGTCTCACCAAGTGATATTGTAATGTGATACACTCATGAGCTTGTGTAATTGATTAACATTATATACTGTATAACAGCTGTAGTACAAGTCTGAGTCACACAGAGATAATACACCCAGTAACCCGATTTTCCAGCTCTTCAAGGCTTTCGTGGTGAGATCGCAAATCTACTCACTACGGCCACCCGAAATCTTTCTGACCTTGTCCTTGCATAAACCAACAATTCGCTCCAACTCGTTCGCACGTACTGGTCTAGGTTGTTCCAGCGCGCAATGCACCTTGGAGACTAACGTGCTGCCTTTTGTTTGGTTGTCACCGAGCACTTCGATCATTTGCAAGTCGGTTTCGACGTCGGGAAGAGAGAGCCGACCTGCAGTTCGAGAGCTTGCCTGCCGAGTGCGCAAGAATCTTGTATAAGACTCTGAAAACAAAGGAGCCGGGGCTACAACAAAGCCAGCCTCACCATCGACGTTGAAGCTTGTCTCAGTCGCAGTGACGCGAGGTAAAACCAAGGGCTTTTCCAAGACGAGAGGTGAGACCTCGCTCGAGATAAAGGTCTGGGCGAGAATAGGCTGTTCGGGGATCACGTCGATAGAATGAGGAGAAAGTGATCCTGCAGTGGCCTCTGCTGCAACTTGGTCAGTCACTGGGCTATTACCAGGACTTTTACACTGGTCGGTGCCAGCATCTCTTGAGCTTGTTGTGCTCCATTCTGATGGAGTTCTCCGACAAGATGTAGAGATTCTTCGCAAGCTTCCCTTGAACCCTTTTATAGAGCCAACGGCAGAATTCTTCCCCTTGGAAGATCTGCTATAGGATTCTTTCCTTCCAGCAAACGACCGTGAGGATTCTTGAGTAGCGTCTTGTCGATCCAGAGACTCGAAGAGATCAATCTTCTGTTTCAGAGGTGAAATGTTCTTCTCCGTGTTGCGCCTGTTAATGGGCGTTTGCGGCCGATCTGTAGACTGCTGGCTCCGACGAGGGGCGTGGCTCCTAGACTTGGGTTTTGGTGTAGCCATATCTCCAGAATCCGACGAAGTAGAAGATTTTAGGAGTGGAAGCCTTGATGGTGACGTTGAAGTTACGGCTTTTTCAAGAACGGACTCGCGACGTTTTGTTTTAAGAGGAGGAAGCGAGGCTGGCGATTGTCCCTTGGGCTGATCAAATTTCTTTCGGAGGCTTGCGATTCTGGAGCGTGGCAGCTTCGGGCGACTTGGGGGATTTTCTCTCGTGAGTTTGAAAGACATGAGAGGATTGAAACTGTTTGGGGCTTGACTGGAAGTATCTTGAGATCCGTTGGACCTTTTTCGAAGTCTTGAGCTTCTCGCAGCCACTGTATTAGACAGCGAAGATGCTATCTTGCGAGCATTTTGTACCCAGCCATGACGCCGCGTTTCTTCAATCGAGGTATTTTGTTTTTCGATAGAGTCATCATCGGGAGAAGAGTCAAGATTCACTTGACTTGTTGACAGTGTCTGGGCTGTATGCGGTGACAATCCAGTATACTGAGACTTGATGTAGCTTGGGCTTGCGTCAGGTGCGGTTACCACAAAGCTTTTACGCTTAAAGGAAGGCCACGAATCATCTGGACGATGTAAAGGAGATCGCCAGGTACCTTCAGGGCCATCAGAAGCGATGAGGGACCGCGGCGATGGTAGATTCCGGGATGGCGATGGTACATGCGACGAATTTCGGTCAACGTTTTTAGAGCTTTGCGAGGCAGCAGCACTGTTCGTATGGGGTTCCAGACCAGAGCGTTTATTTTTGATAGCCTGCCAGCTTTTGGAGTGCGCCAGCTTTGAAGTTGGTCGCGGAATGACTGGTGTACATGGTGTCGAAGTTGCTGTATACTTGATGAGAATGGTAAGTGCGTCAGAAGAGAGAGTATAGACTTACCCGCTTCCTGGCTTGCACTCTCAAATATCATTCTCCTCTCCGCCACAGATTTATGCCTCGATAGAGACGCCTCCTTATTCCGTGGAACGACAGGCGACTTGGTCTCAAAAGTGCGAGCTCGAGGCGGCCGAGCAGAGTCCCGGCTTGAAGTGACAAAACGGCTAGACGAGAGACAACTGGAATCGGCCGAGCTTCTTTCTCGTGCTCTAGTCGATCCGTGAGAATGTCTCAGAAGATTGGATGAAGTTTGCCCAGGGATTGGAGGGATGTTGGCGGCATAGACTGGCTTGGCCCTGGGAGAGGCATGAGACGAGTTACCGGTTGACGATACAGCATCAGGGCCTTCGAATCGGGAGAGAAGCTGAGCGAAGGTGCTGCCAGCCAGACTGCGGGTCTCTGAGCTATCGGACAGAATTTTTCGTGGCGAGGTTCTCAGAGAGGATGATGTGGTCATGCTGGGCTGGCTTGAGGAACAGTTTGGAGTCGTAACGCTGATAAGTCGGTCACGTCGTGATGATCCAACGCCTGGAGAAATTGTCGAGTGTTGATGCCGTCAAAGTCTGTTCAAAGGATGTAAAGAGCCTGAGAAGGACTCGATAGTGGGAGATCATCGTCAAATGTCCACCTAAGAACGTTGATGAAGGTGGAAGGAGCATCCTGATGTCGATTGCAAGTCTGACAAAGGCAGGCGCAATCTCGTAGACGCGCTGCAAGCGCTAGTAATCTCTGTGATATTTCTATCCATTTCAGCTGATTGTTAATAGGGCCAGTACAGAGTAAGAACATATAAATGGCCTTGACAAAGTTTGACATAGAGTGAAGAGAGGTATGACAATATCCAAAACCAGCCACAGTGGCCATGTTGATTTCTCCGTAGCCCATATCATGAGTACCTATATCTAGGCACAGGCTCGCCTTAATCCCATCTTGTCTAAACGTACACCGACTCCATCTAATGTACAAGTATTTTGATTATGTATCGCATGAAGCAGGCGCATCTTTGCTCAACGCCCAATTCATGACTGACATCCTCCTCTCTCGAACCCTTGATCGCATATCGTTTCGGCGTTATTTACTGACTGCAAAAAGGTCAGCTATTGACTGACTCATGAATATTGTTTCATTAGTCCACTTACGGAGGCAGAAGGATCTCGCCCCAGGAGCTGGACAGGAACGTCACAGCGGCCTATTACATTCGTCAGCACCAATACGTATATCGCCTCACACTGAGAGCAACAAGATTCCAAACTTACGCCAAAGAGAGCAATGCTGCGGACGACAGCGGCGTTCTCGGACGAGGTGAGGGCGTCATAGGTGGAGCCGATTACACCCTTGGGGGCACGGCGGGAAGACTTCTCGACGACGATGCGCTTGGGAGGCATTGCGGTGGTCTTTGGAATGGGTTATGCGACGTGTGCAAGTTCGTGTAGGCTGTGAGGCGTAAGGCTGTTGAGGATGGACGTTGGATCTTGGGTAAATTTTCGGATACAGCTAGACTGAAGCTTTCGCTGATAGCGGCCGATAGCGGTTACAGTCACATGATCCGCGTTTACGTGACCAGAAAAATACGTACCCCACCATGACGGCCGGCGGGGAGCATCATCACCTCCCTCATTTCTATGTCGCGGGCCTATTATTAGCGGCTTGGGAATAGAATCATTCTCTTTATGAGCACATGTCAAAATCTTAAATCATTCTCACTTCAGCATTTTAAACATATCCTCCTGTGTTACAGAACCTTTGACTTTGCATCATTGACACCAGCGGGTAAACAGCCCAAGCTGCAACCGATCTACTTATAACCTTAGTAAAGATGACGCATTAAAGAGACGACACCTCTGTTTTCCTCTCTTCTCAGCTCGATCTCCATTCCTTCTCACTTTAACTATCAAAATGTCCAATGATATGACTTCTCCAGGCCCTGGCGGTTTCCTACCACCGCCTGGTGGCCTCCCCTCACCCGCGCCCTCTTCAGCTTCATCCATCGCGGGCAACATACAAGGTCTTCCTGCACCGAGAAGCAAGGCACTAAAGCCAAACTCGAGCAAAGAATTCATGGTCCGAAGATATGCAGAAGAGCAGCTCCTGTTAGCCACACGGCGTTATGTCAAGAAGTTTGGCAACCCTGAGCCTGGCGATTCAGTCGTGGGATACAACAGGTTTGGTGAAGTCTGTCGAGACCTGGATAGCATCATCAACGTTCTGTGGAAATCAGGCACTCGTAGGTCACCTGTCGCTAGATCTCTCACTTTAAGGGTAAGACTGACTGGAGCGTGCAGCAACCCTTCAGATACCCTTTCTACTACGTCTTACCAGCGACTTTACTCGCTATGTCCGATCGTTTCCTCCTGCGCCAAAGGCATCATTTGCGATTTTGCGCAAGCTGGACCATTGTTTCGCAAGTCTCTTATCGGGCCAGGACATCGAGACCAAAGAGACATTGCCTGGATTTGAAAACGGACTACGCGGCGGCATGACAACTACAGAGATGATCCGCTGCCGGAGCTTGGTTGATCAGTGCCGTGTTCTGATGGTCGAAGTGATGAGAAATCCTGCAGATGATGATGAGGAGGAAGACGACGAGCCAGAGACGGATACCGACACAGAGAGGGAGGACCCCGGAATTAGGGGATGGGGCAGCGTTGAGGACGATGACGAGATGATGCTGCAGCTGGACGCGGCGCGAGTTTTTGAAAAGACGATCGTGCAGCTCAACGAGAGACTTGGAGATCTTGAGCCACTGCAAATGTCTGCCGATTGAGGCGTTCTAAAGTTAGAGATATCAGACTTGAGAACCACGTCTCGAAGTACTGGCGCAGTTGGCTAGTTCATGCACGGATACGAAGCTGAAAGCACGCTTTGAGTCAACTGCACCATCTGCTTCGCGTATGAGCATTGAAAGAGACGTACTTGGCAGCAGTACCAAGGTGTCGGATCCTGTTTGGCGACAAGAAACACGAGACTAAGGCACCCTTGAGTGGTGGGGAAGGAAACTTGCTCTCAACTTGAGACATGGGATAATCGATAAACAAGCGGTAGATCAGTGGAGTGGAATGCGATATGGTGTGCTTGACAACTCATCTCGCTTGGCACTGGGATGTGAAATAGGAACTATTTGCTTTTGAGAATGTGGTCGGCCATGATCTCTTTGAAGCTAAAGTGGTGAAACGCAGGGAGTGATAAAGAAGAAGCGATTTGAGAGCAGATCGAGAATCGAGTACAAAGAGAATTGAGCATTTTACATTCCTGAGAGATGCTGCACTCACCTGTCTCAGGGTAGCCAAGATGCAAGATGGCGCTTTTCTCGAAGGGGTAAAGATGCAATGCAATGCAATACTAATAAGCAATCGGCAGATGAGTGCATGCAGGAGCGTGCTAAAAATATAAACCGGGCACCTTTGAAACAAAAATTGACAACAAACCCAACGGGCATCTATTAAACCCCGAAAACAGGAACGATTAAATGCACAATATATCGTACTCAAAGTTACTTACGGAGTATTCGGTTCGACACGCACGATAAATAAAGTACGGCACTAAGGCTGACGGATCCAATGCAACGCAGCACACGCCCCCTGACGCCTCCTTTCTTGAGCCGCGTCGTGCGCTTTTCCTCGTTGGTTAATGATTCTCATGATTTGTTTCATGTCATGGAGCCAAGCAAATGCCGTTGGCTCCATTCCATCACCAAGCGCCCGCCTTTTTTACGCATTTGCCATGAGAAGAGGCGATAAGGATGCTGTTTTTCTATTTGCCATGTATTTTACTTTATTAATTTCTTCTGTGAATAATGTTCGGGTTGAATATGCTGTCCGAGGCTCTTGTTGGTTGCAAAATCCATAAACGTTGCCCCTGGCTTAATTATTTCCGATACACTAACTAGGTGACCCCGGATCATATCTGCCAAAGCGCGTTGTGGCAGTGCCTTTTCGATCGACATGAACGTTCTGTAAAGTAGTCTACAGCACGAGTATAGCATACTGGTGATACAGCTTCTCGATCTGTAGCTGCTCAACTGAAAGGAAAGTCTTGGCCTGACTAGACAACATATCGGTGCCTCCGTTATAAAGCTCAGGAACCAATTCGACTTCCTGATCATAGCGTCTACTTTCATCCGACCCCTGCAGTGTAGCTCGGACTCCCTCATGGCGTGTTCTCGTCGTATAGCCACACAGATCCGTCCCTATCACTCAAACCATCCAGTCAGCGCTCTCTCGTCCCTGAACATCACCCGTTGCCTCCAGGCATAATGCCCAGCAACTGCTCCTACTCCTAGTCTCTCGATATTCATGCGGCTATCTCTGCCGTCCTATCAATCCTTACCCCAGAACCTCCCCCCGTCCCAACACCCATACCTATACCGCTTGTGGATTATGCGCCGCGCCAAGAGGAAACACTCTAATGTCCGGGCCTCCTGGTCCTGCATCTCGTTTCCCTCTCCCGTTAATCATCTCGAATAGCAGACCGACTCCACTCGCTTATGTCTCGAGTTCTGGGCTATAGATAGTGTGATAGTGTATATATAGAACAATCCCACATGCCAGTCGACCCAGCCGCTCTCCACACCTGTCCAGCCTTTCTTTGTCTCTTTTTTTCCTTCTTGATCTCTCTCACACTCCTTCTATTCGTACCCCTTGCTTTGAGATACAAGTTATCTCGAGCTTCATATACCTTCCTTTTCGCCTCTCCGGTTTCGTTCCTTTGGCCCTGGAGGCATAACACTCTTTTTCTTGCTGCTTTTTTCGGCTGTGACTTTCTTTTCCACTTCAGACCCTTTGAGATCTTTGTTATACAAGTCTCTGAAACATTCTTTCGGCTCTAGACATCCATCGTATAAAAGAACCCCGCAGGTTTCACCACCACCCGACTTACACCATGCGCAACGTCCTCACCATCCTCGCTGGCTTCGCCTCTCTGGCCTCTGCTGTCCACGCCCCGAGACGACCAGACCTCAAGCTCGTCTGGAAGGACGAGTTCACGGGCTGCCAGGGCTGCACGCCGAGCGCGCGCAACTGGAACACGGCGCTCAACATCAACTCCAACAACGAGCTCCAGGAGTACAGCGTCTCCAACAAGAACATCCAGCTCTCGGGCGGCGACACCCTGCAGCTGGTCCCCTGGAAGAGCAAGAAGGGCGAGTGGACGTCTGGACGTCTCGAGTCCAAGAAGTCCTTTCACGCGAGGGAGAACAAGGCCATCCGCGTCGAGGCCAGTCTCCGCGTTGGCGATTCTGCTCACAAGCAGGGCATCTGGCCTGCGTTTTGGATGCTCGGCGATGCCCTCCGCCAAGGAACCGGATGGCCCCTCTGCGGCGAGCTCGACATATTTGAGCGTGTCAACGGCGACCTGACAGGTTATGGAACTGTACACTGCGGTAAAGAGGGCGGTGGACCATGCAACGAGCCCGAGGGTCTTGGAAAGCAAATCGCTATTCCCGACAATGACTTCCACACCTGGTCTATTGTCATCGACAGACGAGCCAAGTCTTGGAAGGATGAGAAGATCACCTGGCTGTTCGATGGAAAGCCCTTCCACTCTCTCACCGGTGCCAAGCTTGGTGACCAGGGAACTTGGGCGACTCTGGCTCATTCTCCCATGTACATCCTCCTCAACGTCGCTGTTGGCGGCAACTGGCCTGTAAGTTTACCTAGACTATAGATAAGTTACTTGGAACAAGACTAACAGGAACTTATAGGGTGACCCTAACCGCGCCACCGAATCAGGCTACAAGAACATGCTCGAGGTCGCCTACGTCGCTGTCTACGAGACTTCATAGACAACTCGCCGCCTTGGTTCGTCTTTACTTCTACCATTTGGCATCTTTTCAGTGCTCGCCCTTACTCGAGTGAGGGTGTGCAACATATCGTCAGTGTCATTTTCGACATTGCAGTGTACCTCAAGACCGGTTCTTCTGGTCCCCTTGACGGTTGTTTCGCTTCTGAGTGCCTGTACATACCATTCTGTGTCTTGTCTTCTTATCCCCTGTCCAAAAAGTTGCCGATACCCCAATATCAATTACCTGTACAGTGGATTAGCGTAAATATCTAGATATAAAACAAGACTCACGACGTTACGATTCAAACATGTATATGTGTGATAATGATATGTTTACGTGGCTCACGACCAGCCATTATCCAGTGCTAATAACTTAGAATTGATGTGGTCTTCAAAATAACGCTTCGTAACACGTACGATAACTATTACTCAACTCGTAAGTCTTTGATAAACCTCGATACAGCGCATCAAACTTCCAAAAGAAAGTCGCAAAAAGCCCTCCAAGGGAATAAACAGGTGATGTTACTTCTGTCTTTGAACATAGAAAAGAGCAAGCGTGGTAGGTAATTTTTCGCCGGTAGCTTAAGGATACACCAGACAATAAATAATTCGACATTTTACACAGATGAGCATTCGCTCCAACCATCCGTCCTCCTGCATCTTTAATAGCATCCCTCTCGCCAGGATTCCACCGGGCATCCGTGATAAAGAGCAACCAAAAGCAAGAGACTGAAATGCAAAGCAACAAAATGACAGGAGAAAAGAGACGTGTGAGACCGTGGGGGAATTCCAAAGGAAACAGCCAAGTCAAAAGTGTGTCGAACGAGCTTCAGTCAAACACCCCAACCAGCGTCGGTAACATAAACAAAAACAAAAACTACTCTTTTCCCCTGAAGCCACCACATAAGAGGGAAATCCCCTCCAAGACCTGATCGCCGAATGACCATGATATAGTTTCCACTCAGAACGCCGTGACGAATGATGCCTGATTAAGTCTGACCCGAGATGTGTAATGCCAGCCAACCCAAACCTTGTCGCAAATGTCATTAATCTGCCCCAATTTCATCTCCCATGGGGAACGCTTCTGTGAAGTTGAAGGCCGAGTTGTCGCCATCTTGGTCGTGGAGAAACGAGTCAAAGTCAAAGTCGTTGAGTACGTCACCCGAGTTGAGCGGGTTGGCCAGCTCCATGCCGCCACCATCAAACTGCAGTATATGTTAGCAGACAGCGTCGTAAGTTTTATCAGAATCACACGTACCAATGGGCCAAAGCTGTTATCCATGCCCATCATCTGATTAGGATCATGCTGAGGAGCTGGCGGTGCCGGAGGAGGAGCGGTTGTTGCAGCCGCAGGAGCATTGGGAGCAGGTCCAGTTGTTGGCTGTCCGTTTTGCCCGGCATTTCCGGCCTGGCCATTCTTATTAAAGTTGGCAGCGTTGGCGTTCTGAATGGGCGTCGCGGGAGCAGCAGGCGTATCCTGTGAATCATTGTTATCATTCGAGGGCGTTGCTCCTGCGTTGTTGATGTTCTGGTTCGCCTTCTTGTTGGCGGCAGCGCGCTACAAACTTGTCAATCCTCATAACCAACAGAAAGTGGGGAAATGTACTCACCTTGTCCTTAGCAGCCTTGGACTCCTTCTTCTTAGGCGCGGCCTTGTTAGTTTGACTGGGAGTTGGCGGGGCGGCAGCCGCCTGTTGAGGAGAGGCCGTCGTCCGGCTGTTGGCTCCGTTTGCGCCGGCAGGTGGTGCCTGGGGAGGAGGCATTGCCCGTTGCTGAGGTGTTCCCTGGATCTGGGGGCTCTGCTGCTGCATCTGCTGAGGAACCATTTGCCCGTTAGGCCCTTGTTGCCACTGCTGGGGGTTTCCTTGGGGCCCTTGTCCTGGTTGACCTTGTTGGCCCTGTTGCTGCTGCTGCTGCTGTCGTGCGGCGGCCATCATCTGCGGCGTCATCTGTCCATTGAAGGGCTGGCCAGGGTGAGAGCTGGGTGGTCGCATGTTGCCATTCATAGGCGGCTGGCCACCCATGTTACCTTCCATTCCCTTGAAGAAGTGAGGTGCCATGTTGGGATCCATCTGGTTGCCCATGAAGTTCATGGCGGGGTTGGGTGAGCCACGGGATTGACCACCCTCGGGAACCGGTGAAGGGATGCCAGAGTTGTTCATCTGAGGAGTGCCGCGCTTCATCTGCTCAGCAGGATTGGGCGAGGCACCTGGTCGCATAGCCTGAGGTGATGTGTCCGGGAACTGGCCGTTCGGTCCGGGGGGGCCGCCAGGCTGTCCAGGCTGGCCTTCTCGGGGCATGCCGTTGCCGACTGTGTCCTGCTCTTGGCGGGCCATCATGAGTCGCTTCTTGTTCTGCTGCTCTAGAAGCATTAGCTGCATTTGATAGTCTTGGAGGGCATGGTTGCTTCCCCCCGGATTTTGGGGACCTCCAGGTCCCGGTCGGATGCCACCTGGGCCTCCCATCTCGCCTGGGTTGTAGAACGCGTTGAGAGCGGTTCCATCGGGACCCTGGCCCATCATTGGGGATCCTTGGCCTTGCGGAACGGCATTAGGCATCTGCTTGCCTCCCATCTGAGTACCGTGGTGTTGCTGAAGGTTCTGCGAGTACGTGGCGATCGACTTTTGCTGGGCGGCGGGCGGGGCGTTGGCGAAGTTCTGTAGCTGCTGAGGATGTAACGAGTGAGGATTGATGCCGTTAGCGGTAAGCATCTGCTGGGCGGCGGCAGTGTTGGGTGCTCCAGGCATCTGCTGGCCGGGCATACCCTGACCGGGACGGCCGTTGGGCATCATAGCACCAGGCTGGTTAGGATTGAAAGGCGCACCGTCAATGCGCTGTCGCTTGGACGGTGAGGGAGCGTTCTCCCCAGAAGCCGGCGAAGAAGGTCTGTTCTGGCCATCCATGCCGGATGGGTCTCGCTGCATCTGGTTCTGCTTGGCCTGCTGGAGCATCATTTGAGGGCTAGATATCACAGTTAGGCGAATGACTTGTTAATATCATGACTGATGCGAAGCTCACTTGTTTTGGTTGTTAGCCATGGCCGCACGGGCTAGGTTGCCCTGCTTCATGTTCATAGCCATGCCACCGTTTTGCATGTTTCGCATCATTTGGTACTGTTGTTGGGCCGCCATGTCTGGTCTCATCTGGCGCAGAAGTTCCTGCTGTTGATTCTGCTTTAGCCGGGATTGCTGCTACATTGCCACCGAGGGTCAGCATTGGTCACCAGCCAAAGTGGTTACCAAATGTTAGGGGGCATGAGCAGTCGCTCTGACGCCATTCCACGTCGAGACTTGCAATGGCTCAGATCGACATGCCCAAGGTGGCAGCAAGACAGAAGATTTAAAGAAATAATAAAGCTTACCTGAGTATGCTGGACATATTGGTTGATGGTGTTGTTGCCGCTCTTAGCGCGCTGCGCGTAGTAAATATCCCAGAAGACAGAGAACCACTCGTAGAGAAAGGAAGTGTCGGAAGCGGGCATGGGTAGCTTCGGAGGAGGCAAGTCTTCGGGGAGTTTAGAGTCGATATCGTCCTTGGAGTCGGTGTCCATGGGATCGTCGCCAACACCGTTGATGACATTGCCGTTCTCGTCGCGACGGCGGTTCGCGCCTTCCTTGAGGACATTGACCTGCTGGTCGCTGGAGAGGAGAGATCGGGCGCAATCGTACATGCCCATGCGAATAAAGTACTCGTAGATATATGTGTTGAGAACGCTGCGCTGATTATCATTTGCCTGGTGTTGGCGAGACGCGGCGGCGGCGGCTGCCGCAGCCTGGGGGTTGACGGCGCCGTTATTCATCATGGGCATAGGGGCACCTCCAACAGGACCACCCATGGGGTTCATGTTGGCCATATTAACGTTTGGATTCATGGCCATGGTAGATTAGGGTAACTTGAAAAGAATCAGGGAGAGGCCTAGATACTCTGCTGCAGCGGCAGCAGTCGGGGGCTCGTGTAGCCACGGGGGCGTGCCACCAGGCGGAGCAGCGCTGGATAGCCTCCCGACGTGGACGTGACGGACTAGTGATCCCAAAAAAGCGCGAACGAGGGGATCACCAACGACGGACCCGTGGACGCGGTGCAAGTTGCCAGGCGCGCTGTCGGGCGGAGGACAGGGATCGAGAATCGCGAGAACCACGAGACTGGGAGAAGAGAGGCGACCCCGAAGAAGCGGGAATTGGAGTGGAGGATCGTGTCAAGCGTCGGCAATGGGCGGAAACGTGTGTCGCATGTATTAGAAAATAGAGAGAGCCACGCCGCGGCGGTGATGCGATACGATGCGATGCGATGGTCGACCGGGAGTCGATGTCGCGATGATGAGTTGGAGATAGAAAGTATGGTGGATGAATATGGTGTGGTTGGTGTAGGTTGGATTTGGATTTGGCGGAGTGTCGAGGTAACTGGGAGTGGAAAGTGGGCGCTGGGCGATGGCCGCTGCTTGATGCAAAAAAAAAGAGAGTGCCTGGGGTTAGGCAATTTTGCAAGGGGCGGGAGGGTACTTGGGTTGCAGCGAGCGAGCAGGGCAAATGGCAAGTACCGCCGTCCTCAGAAGCCAGCAGAACGCCCCCCAGATAAACAGATACCTCCCTACCGTATGTAAGGAACCTATCAGTGCAGGTACCAAAACGACAGCCCTGGAAGACTCAAACGCCAGGATGGACGGGAACAGTGGAGGACGGGAGCCAAGTCGGTTTGCGACTTGATGGTTATGTTTGTCTGCTCGTCGTTTGGAGTTGTAAGAACGAAGCGGCACTAGGCCGGGCAGAGCGTGAGGGGGTGGTTTGTTTATTGTAAGAGAAGAAAAGAAAAGGAAGAGAAGGAGAGATTCCTTGGAAATGGTGTGAGGGAGCAAGACACGTTGTGGGCGAAAAACGTGGTGTCCTTGGTTTGGGCGGTGGGAGTGGGAGGACGGGAAACTTTTCTATTGCCTCCCTCCAGGACCTTTTATGTTCAATTGAATAAGTGAATAACGATCACGTTGTTTTCAATCTGGTTAAGCGAACCAACTTTATATTGAATTTAAAAAATTCCGGTTGAGCAGCTGTATTAAGGCTCTATCTGTATTGATTGTGAAGCTACAGTGATACATCTTGTCACCAAGACGCAAGCAATTTACAAACGGAAACCTTACGCCAAACCGGCAAGCCAGAATGACAAGGCTAGACCATCTGCCAAAAGCTTAGGTCTCTCTGGGACCTGGGGCAGATCCACCAAACGCCTCGAGATGTCGGGACGGTCGATCATGGATTGTGGGAGAGAATGCATGTAAGCGAGTCAAACTATGTATGTGATAGTCCATAGATCGCGACTGAGCTGAAGTTGAGAGATATGGGAATTGAAGCCGGTCATGTTTTACATCATATTTTCAATGCTAAAGTGTTGGTTTGAAGACAGTCTGGCTTGGCCAAAACTATCGAGACTGACGAGACGCGATCAACCCAGGAGGCTGAATCCAGGAACCCAAGCTAAACTGCCCTGTAAGGCTCGGTGAGCTCAGTGCATGTCAGCACGCTCAGCGCCCTATATCGCAGCTATAGTGGATGCTCTTCAGGGGCTTGTACCATCTGGACGGAACCAAAATTTGTGAGCTCGTCTGGCCGATGGAGTTGGATCGCGTCACCCCACAACTCTGGACCCTGATCTGAGGCGCGACCTGAATCCAGGTCGACTGGCGCGCCGTGCTTGGCGTGTCATGATGAGGTGCGTAATTTTCAAACCAGGATGCGTATTTCTGGGTCTGATATGACACCTGAGGCACGATCGGTGACAGAAAAGGGAGTCTCTCCGGATATTCAGTTGCCTCAGGCAGGACAGTCATGATGGTCTGAGCTTGATCCCGTACCTCCACTAGCAATTTCCGTTGCTGTCAATTGATCCTCACTTCGCGGGGACTTGACGTTATCAATCTACCAAAGTTACCTTTTATAGTAGGCCGGTGGCCTCAGCTCAATATTAGCCGGCGGGGTTGAGGCTGTCGCGAGATGAATTGTGATATAGCTTGTATTTGTCTTGAGGATCATGATAACTCGAGATTGCTTAACATCATGATATTCGCCGATATGGCGTGAGATTGATTATCTTAGTCGTGTATCTTCTAATCTGGCACGTGGCTGTTCTCTTGGGTATTTCTACATACACGTGCTTATCTCAAGACGTGATGGAATGCACCTCGTCCTTCAGTTTTAACTTTGTCATACCAGTTGCCCTGATCGACACAAGATGTAGTCGAGTGTGTCGTCAGTGACCTTTGGATATGAGCCCTCCTTGAATATCTGAATTCCCGCTTGACCATCCTTCGATTGGTCAAGTACCAAATCATCATCATTAGTAGCTGCCTTCGTGGACCGCTCAGTCATCTTCAGGTGGCAGTTCGTCGTCAATGTACCGAATTAGCGAGACCCTCATCTCTGTGCTATCATTGCCCCGCAAAACATCGCTGACGAAGTGCGCCTCGACCTGCATCTGCACCATCTCCAATGCACCTCGTAGCACTCCACATAGAATATTGGAGTACCAAAGCTGGTCTTGCGCTCGTCCATCGTCGGGGAGCTCGACAAAGTCGGCTAGGGGGTTCTCTTCGAATACCAGCGAGAACTGGTCGTTTTCGCTCGTCCAATTCATGACTTGGGGTGTAATGTTGAGGAAGATTTTAAATCCAACCTAATACTCGTCAGTCCATGCCGTACGTTCTGGAATGAGAATTCCTACGCGGGAAATCATCTCGGCCGTCTCGCGGAAGTTGGCGCATCGCTTCATAGTATTGGACTTGGCCAGATAGTCTTCAATGAGCCTTAGGCCAATGTTGTAGCCCATCTTGTCAAGCTGTTTGTTGACCTCTGCATAATTGTTCTCATAGTCTTTGCAGAGTTGCGCGACGATAGTTCCGTAAGTCAATGTGACCAGCTCAGCGTTGACCTTGTCGATTCGGGTTCTGTTATTACGTGTTAACGAAGCGTTCGCGCTCGAGACAACCGGTTATCGCATACTTCCAAATTCTAAGTTAATGTCAGCATTTACAATAGCTTCGTAGTAGTCATCATGAGAACATACTCCTCGCCCACGCGGGACGCTTTGTTGGCTGCCATTGTTGGGTGTGAAATGGGATGGGCGCGGGGCTTGATATACAGCCCAGTTATAAAAACCAAGCTTTAAAACCAAACAGAAAGCTTGTAATATGTAGAGGAATTAGTTATGAAGTAGAAAACAAGCGAATTCCGTACGCAAGCAGAGCTGTATCAACGTATGTCCCTAGCTCCAGGGATGAAGCAATGGCGCCAACACGGTCCTAGGAGTCGGTGGACGGAGTGTGGAAGCACCGATGCCAGGAATAATTCTCGGCCCGGATAACGTCCATTCGCAGTAGCTCGATTTGCTTTGCATGAAGCTCACCACCATTGTTAAAGTCGAAGCAACGGGAAACTTCAAGCTCACTTGATAGCACCAGAAATTGGCCAAAAGCGAGCGCATTTGCACAGCTCGTGTCGCATTGGGTCTATATTATACTTGTTCATCTTTCAACCTCACAATGTCTGCCGAAAAGCGTCCTGCCGACGACGACCCTGGCTCGTCCCAGTCGCTCGTGAAGCGACAGAATGTTAACTCTTCTACAGGCGCACTCGCGCGTCTGAACGCGTCAAGCAATGCTCTGGTGCAATCTGTGAGCTTACAAATGACCCATATGCTGTAGTGTCTCGGACTGACTGATGTAGGCACCGAGGACAAGCGGCCTGCAAGCTCCTGTTATGGAACTTTCAGGGCATTCTGGCGAGATTTTTGCGGCAAAGTTTGATCCCACGGGTAATCTAATTGCGTCTGGTGGAATGGATAGATCCTTGAGTGAGCCGAGAACGATCCGGAGCGCGCGACAGCAGACTGACTTGGATAGTGCTTTGGAGAACCTACGGCGATTGCGAAAACTACGGCATATTAAATGGTCACAAAGGTGCAATTCTGGACTTGCAATGGTCCCGCGATTCAGAAATTCTATACAGCGCATCCGCCGATATGCATCTTGCGAGTTGGGACCTGACATCAGGCACACGGATCCGCCGATATGTTGGACACGAGGAGATCATCAATACCGTGGGCATCAGCAGGAGAGGAGAGGAGATACTTGTCAGTGGTAGTGACGACTCGACCATTGGCATTTGGGATCCTCGAACGAAGAATGCCGCCGACTATATCCAGACCGAATTTCCTATCACTGCTATTGCCGTGTCCGAGGCGGGCAACGAGATATATGCGGGCGGCATCGACGACGATATCCGAGTATGGGACTTGCGCAAGAAGTCGGTCATATACTCGATGCTGGGACATTCAGACACGATTACCTCTTTGCGAGTTTCGCCAGATTCCCAATCTCTTGTCTCGTACGCCATGGACTCGACTGTACGAACATGGGATATCCGACCCTTTGCACCCACAGAAAGACATATCCGAACCTTTGATGGCGCGACAATGGGTATGGAGAAGAACCTGCTCGGAGCAAGCTGGGACTCTGAAGGCAAGAGAATTGCTGCAGCATCAGGCGATGGAACAGTAATGGTGTGGTCAAGTGAGACGGGCAAGCTCGCCTACAAGCTTCCTGGCCACAAGGGCACGGTCAACTGCGCCGAGTTTGCGCCAGGAAAGGAACCCATCCGTAAGTGTTTGTTAACAGTCTGTCTGCTCCGCCAACTAACAAGATACAGTACTTTCCGCATCCTCCGACCGCACAATGCTTCTCGGCGAACTAAAATGAAGTGGGCATGAATGACATCTGATCTACAATAGTTCCCTGCCGATGTCGCTTCGGAAGATGCGTTCGCCCGTATACCAAGGACATCTTCTGCACCCATGCGCCCTGACTGAATACTGGACTCTTGGATGCGCTTAAGGGAACAACGAGGGAGGCTATCAAATCCAACAAACTCAAGTAGTGTAACCATTGATCAACGACGACGCAAGGAGTTTTGCGCGACTTTCCCTGTTATTGCCAGGGAACAAGACTCAAACTGAAGGAGTCGGCGACGGCTAGAAAAGCGGATAGTAGCTTGCATGTAATTACTGTATAACTTTAAACAAACATCGGGAAGGGTGAAGGAGGCGTTCTGGCTGGTACCAAAAAATACGAGACATGAGCTGGGGCACGGTGACTCGCTATGAGGAAATCTGCAGATAGTCGATGAATAGTAAACTCTGCCGTGCCCTTGAAGAAAAGCCACGCTCAAACAAAGATCACCAACAACGGGAGACTATCTTGCAATAAAAGCCCCCTCGTACAGATGCTTGCTTCTTCAGGTTTCAGATCCGCGGTTGGCTGCGAGCCGCTCCAAGGAAAATAAGGCACGCTTCAACCCAAACGCCGCATCCGGGCTAGTCGGATGTGACTGGTTACCCCTGGATAGATAGAGCTTGGTCTACTTTGAGCATCTAATTTATAGAACTCCACAACCCACGTTGTGCGGACACCAATGATTCTGTTAAGCCAATTGCGTGTGTAGCGCGTTGCTTTCTTAGCAGCCAACCAGGCGAATGTCTGTTCCGCAAACAGCGACGGGATGTTAGGTTGCGATCAACTCCAAGGCACAGGGATCCTGTTGTTGTTATGTGTCTCGCTGTTTGGAGACAACCCTGAGCAACAAACCCTTGTTACAGGATCCCTGACGCGGTTTGTCCCTTTGGTCGGGGGATCCGTTAATTACTGTATCGCGTTGTGGGATGAGATGGGTTGGCTGTCATCAAATCAAGGGGGTAAAACGGGATGCTCGTCTCGTCTCGTCTCGTGAACTCTACTTGCTCCCTCCAAACGGGGCGTCTGGCCGTTCGAGAGCCCACTAGGAATTAGATCATTATTGAACTGAACCTATCGACTCGTCCCCTCTTTTTTATTGTTTGTTCGTCGCTGTCTTCGTCCCTTTCCTTTGCCTATCTCAAAGTTCAAGACGGGTTCTTGAACAGCCCTCTCTCTGCATTTACCTCTCTACTAATAATGTCCGCGATGTTACATCTAATCTGTCTTTTATGTTGAGCGTGTTTTTGTCTCGTGTATTTCGTTTTTTTCCTACTAACTACTTTGTTAAATTTCACGATAGCGCCGGCCTAGCCGCTTTTTCCTGAGTCGTAACAGTTCGGTCCTGTCAGGTCATATACCTTTGCGGGCCCCGCTAGGACGTGATGATGGACGGTTCTACCATGGAAAGGCTTCGTGCTGATCTCATACAACGATCACGTATGGAGCGAGGAGGTGATTCGAACGGAGGCGAGGCCAATGGCGATGTCGAAGCCGGACAGCGTCAGCCCGATATGCTAGAGTCTCGCCTTAGCACAACACCCCTTTCACAGTTGTCGAGTCGCGGACAGCCTGCGTCAATGACCGGACAACCTCAACTCGCCGAAGTCGAAAGTGTCAAATCCCAAGATTCCAACCCAGATCGCATTGGCGCTGCTTCTCGAAGATTTACTCTACCAAGTTTCTTGCGACGATGGGGTCGCAACAACACCACACCACCAACGGACGATATTCGAAATGCTACCGCATCGCCCGCGCCGCTTCTCCCAATTACTGAACCTCTATCGCCGACAAGACCTGCGCCTGCAGCTACACCATCAGAATCGCGACGATCACGACGCCAACGAAATCCTCCCTTTGACCCTTTTGAAGCGCGGCTCTCTGAGCTTCTTGGTGGACCAATTGCTTCACGGCAACGAAGACAACGGCAACAGCGTGAACAAGAGCGACAACGAGAGCGTCATGGCCATAGATCGCATAGGAGTCGCGGACAACGACACCCAAAGCACTTTCTGTTTTGTTTGCCATGGGTTCGGTCAAGGCGTATGCGAGCGCAGATCCTGAGATGCTTTGCGTCCGGTCTGTTTCTTGTAATACTTATCACTGTTTGTAAGTCATGACTATTTCTGTGATATTTGAGAAATCTTGGACGGTTGATACTAATCGAGTCTCATAGACCTCGCCCTGTCATTGACCAAGCAAATCGACACCCGCGAAATGAACATCATGCTCATTTTAGTAATAATCTTTGCTACCGCCTTCTTCTTTCACAGTCTTATCCGACTCTGTCTTTTGGTAATAAAAGGGAATCGCGAAGCTGCTGTGCGAGCGAACCGACCTCCGCGATATCGTGGCCCTCGATATGCCGTGCCCCCTGTTCCTATTCCTGTTGTTCTTGCGCGAGACGAAGAAGCAGCAGGCGTGGAAAGTGAGGCGACAAAGTCAGAACCTCCAGCCTATGGTCGCTGGCGCGAGACAGTCGTATGTTTTGGACCCTTGATCTACTGATCCGCGATGATGGCGCTAACAGTTTGCAGCGAGTTGACCCGGACCGCTTCTTTTGGCAGCGCAATGAGGCTGTAGATCTCTCTCAGATAAGGCCCAATACTCGGTCTGGTCCTAGACCACCTTCTTACGTATCTGAAGATGGAGTGTCGTATGTAGTCGAGGCTACACCTCGATCCACGGCACCAACCACTGAAGTATCTCTTCCTTCTCACCCGTCAGAATTTGGTCGTGTGGCCCGGTTGCCATCTAACTAAGGACTGGTGAAAGGAGATTGAAAGCGAATCTAAGAGACAGAACCCATATGTCATTGATAATATGAAAGCAAAGGGGTAATTGAACATCCAAGCCCTTGTACAGGAGCATTGTTGATTTCAGCGTACATGATTCTGAGGAGTTGATATCACTTTTTGTTAGCGGAGTTTTACACACACCTGGCACTGCAATTTTGGGGCGAAAAGTAGCATCTTGAGAAAGCAAGCTCTAGCGACGAGATACCACATAGAAAAAAAAGGCAATATCACAAACCTGAGAAGCAGGGTCGATTTGAGGACCCAGAAGTAATGATACGCAACAGGTGATGTCCTGATTTGGGCCAGGGGGATGGGTGCTTTAGTGATATCACGCGGTTTTGGACCCTGGTGGTTACAGGGTAACGAAGAGTGAAAATCGACTGGGTCTGGTGAGAAAGGACGTCAACTGTTTGATGGATTACTCTGTACAGTGAATCGTCTTATCCTCCACTCGTTGTGACGAGCATGGGACATCATTGATTGGGCTGCTAATGGATCCCTCGACTTTCAAAATGCCTACACATCATCGCGTAATTCTGTGTAAGCGAGGTATTTGTAGCGAGAATACACAGACACAAACTAAACCTCCTGTTTGTCTTGCAAAGCAGGGAATAGCAAGAGTATTCTCATTGTATAATAACCTAGTAGTTGATAGTACTGTATTTGGCAACCCAAGCCTTCTGCAAGTAATCCTCATGGTTACATCTGAGGTATAATTTACCCCTCCCACTTCTGGGAATAGCCCCTCCCCACAATCCCACGATCCAATCCAACCATTCGAGTCCGTTGGATTGGATTTCCTGTTAGGTTCCTAGTGTCGGGTCGTCCAGTCGTAAGGTACTGCAGGTCATTCGCTCCTTGTGTGTGTGTGTGCTCCCCTCATTTCTTTTTGCGAAAATTTTTTAATCAAAACTTATAAACAAAGACCAAACAACTCTGAATAAGTTCGTGGTGTTGAAAGTGCTCATTTTCGGATATTTCTGAAATACCTCTCTCTCCACCCGCTTTTGGACCATATTTTTATTTTTATTTCCTTATTTCTACCCATCAAGCTCCCCCCAGAGCCAAAAAGGTGCGTCAATCTTAAAAAAAGCCTGTTGTTACCTGCATTGCGTTGCGTTTTTGTGTTGCCGTGTGTTGCTGCCCCTCCTTTGCGCGACAACAGCGCCTGGACTCTATATCGCCTCGGTTATCGCAAAAATCGAATACTTCGGACCCTCGCTTTTGGACTTGTCGAAAATGGCATTGATATTATCTTGCTGTTTCGTTTCGAATCTCTTCTCAGCTTCCAGTCTCGCCGATTGAAGAAATCCCGCGTTTAATACCTCGGTCATCCGTCAACCTCCACCCCTCTATCCACGGCCTCCGTCTTAGCTTTCGTGTACGACCCGATATCTCGGCGCAACATCCGGCCTTTAATGGCTTGCACATCAAACGTTGATGCGTTGGATATCGCGTTGTTCAGACGAGCCTCGACTTTGGTGTTGCCCCTCGGCTAGAGTTGAGGTGCGGGGTTTTGAGATGGTCCCGCGATGATTATCAGCACCCAGTATAATGCGATTGTCTGGTCACCAAGTACACACTCAAGGGTTTCACCGTCCATTGTCTCACTATAACAATACGGATTGTCTTCGACTACGACCTCCAATGCCCCCGCGACAACTCCCATATCCCGTGGGCCTCGAGATACTCTGCCATGACCGATCAGTTTGGGTATCCTTGGTTAGGGCTTGCCACTGGGGATCGCCTTCAGCTCTAGGCCCAATCAGTACAAGAAGCGCGGTTGAAGGCCAATCCATGGATTCGACAGGCCAATATATGACTTTGCGATTGGGACTTTTCATACGGACTGATTTCTTGCCGGCAATTGGGCAACGGATAAATGGCAGCAGCACCAGCTTCACAACGCACATCGCAATGCTCTTCTAATGAGCTTCTACTAACCCAACTTATTTAGATACATCATGTCTTCTCTCTCTCGACGTGCTTGCTATAAGTGTGGCAATGTTGGCCACTACGCTGAGGTCTGCTCCTCTGCTGAGCGTCTCTGCTACAACTGCAAGCAGCCCGGTATGTATACTTGGACGACTATGTAATCATCACATCTAACTATCAACAGGCCACGAGTCTAACGGATGCCCTCTTCCCCGTACCACTGAGGCTAAGCAGTGCTACCACTGCCAGGGTCTTGGCCACGTCCAGGCTGACTGCCCTACCCTCCGCCTGAGCGGCACTGGCACCAGCGGCCGTTGCTACAACTGTGGCCAGCCTGGTCACCTTGCTGTATGCACAACTTGCCTCTCTCGACCGGAATAGTAAACTGACAGTTTCAATAGCGCGCTTGCCCCAACCCTGTTGGCCCTGCTCTTGGCCGTGGTGCTCCCATGGGCCGAGGCGGCTTCCCTGGTGGCTACGGGCGAGGTGGTTTCGCTGGTGGCCCTCGCCCTGCTACTTGCTACAAGTGCGGTGGCCCCAACCACTTTGCCCGTGACTGCCAGGCTCAGGCTATGAAGTGCTACGCCTGTGGCAAGCTCGGACACATCTCCCGAGACTGCACTGCTCCCAACGGCGGCCCTCTGAACACTGCTGGTAAGACCTGCTACCAGTGCGGTGAGGCTGGCCACATCTCTCGCGACTGTCCCCAGAAGAGCGCTCCCGGTGTTGGCGAGATCCCCCCTGAGGTCGACATTGGCAGCGTTCCTGCTCCCCCAGTTGCTTCTATCGCTCCCGTCGCTTAGGGGGCATGTTAGAGATGGCTGTTGGGATATGCCTTGGACGGCAAACGACCCAACAGCGGCCACTCAGCTGATACCTCCTGAGGTGTCAATCTGAGCATGCTGCCGGATTTGTTTCTTAACCGTTTCTTGTTTTTGATGCCGACACGCGAACATATTCATCCTCATCCCTACCCTCGTATTATTTCTTGTTCCGGTTCTTGTTTATTTTGATCCGAAGCATGCAATTGCCAGCATCGTTTGTCTGGCATCGTCTTTGCATGGCATCTTCGGTCCGTCTATATTCATCTTTGAACCTCTTTCTTATCTTTTACCTGAACAATTCCGTTATCCACGACGGGAATCTTGGCTTGGAAGCAATACCTGCTACCACAGAAACTCGCTCATATGGCATACTGGCTTGGCAGGAAAAGACATTCACCAACGAATTTCCTTTTTCCAACATTCACCTAGACTTGTTTGCATGGATCCTTGGTTACTAGGGGGTCTCTGGGCGGTTCTCCGTATCCGGCACCTTTCCTCACACAACTTTGGATCATTCACCCAAGGACTACTACTACGATTTGAACGACAGACGCTGTCACATGGCTCTTAACGACTTTCGAAAATTCTACGGCACCCTGCGAAGGATATACCCCGCGAGGCGATGTGTTGGTTGTTGAGCTTGGAAAAGAAAAAAGCGCAGAGACTCGGGCTTTGACCAGTGAAGAAGATCCCCGCCCGACAGCGGGTAGGGTCGAGCCTCGGGAGAGCTTGTGTTGTCGCCTGGCGGCAGAGACCAGTGGACGCGTGCGTGAGAGTGGTGGGCTGAAGGCCAGATTGATCGACGACAAATAGGGGATAGATGCTGTTTTCTTGTGGACGACGGGTTCCGGAGTGATCAGGGGCCTGTTTGATGCGGCGGAAAGCGTCCTACAGATCAGCAGACAGACACAGAAGAACGCAAGCTGCGAGGAGGAGGGAGGGAATGCCTCTGGCTCACCCCTCCTCCGAATGGTTGTGTTGGTTGTGGTTGTGGTTGTGGTTTTTGGCGTGGGTCTGATGGATGAGGAGAGAGAGAGAGGCTGCAGTGGTGGTTAGTTGACAGACACGCAAGATGCAGTGAGAAGAAGAGTTGTAAATGATTTGATACGCACATATAACACCCCCCCAAAAATGAAGCGAAGTGGCATCAGAGAGATTGCGGCGAGTTGTGTTGATGTTTTTGAGCTTGTACTGTACGAGTATGACTGATGATTTGGCGTTTTGTGATGGTAAGGTTCTTGTATTGGTATATGGGATAACAGCATGAGAATGACCTGGGTGTTTTGGAGCTTATGGGTATTTGTATTGATCCGTTCTGTGAGGGAGAATAACAGAAATCCAAACTTGCTTCACTTTACGTATGGCTTGGGAACGCCCATGTTTTATGGTGACTTTGACTAATCTTAGCCTACCTACCTGGTCTAAAGCTAGGATACTGAATGCTATATTAAACCTCTCACAGCATTCCCAAGACGACACTCCGCCTCCCTCGGATCCCATTGACGGCCTCATCATACACCCGAATGATGTTCGCTTTGGTCCGAATGGCCCCTGACCAGACGCTATAACTTTCTGTGGTAAGCCAATGTCCACGAAGAAGCGTCACGACAAGGTGAAATCTACGTCTGGGGCAACTGTCCCTACCACTGTGGTTGCTCTCGCCGCACAGACAGCAGTGATAAACATTCAGGAGCTCTCAGATGCTACCACTTCATGTGGTTCTTGTTCACCTGATACACATATTATCAAGAAGCCTTTGCATGGCTTGGGAACGATCAAGAAATCTGAGGGTAAAAACATACAATAAAACGATGTCAATAACTACAAAGAGGCTCGGTCTGAGACTATCCACAACCAAAAGTACACCCAGTCTATAGACATTGACAACCGCAAGAATAATCAGCCTAGAGACACAGATGACCGCGGTACCACTTAGCCTAAAGACAAAGATAACTATGGTAATACTCAGCCTAAGGTATAGATAGCTATAATAATACTTAGTTCAGAGATCCTGATAATTATAATAATTACCCTAAAGATATAAATAACTTTAGCAATATTTTAGCCTAAGGATATAGATAACTATAATAATACTTAGCCTAAAGATGTAGATAGATTTGACATTGTTCCGACATAGCTTCAACCGATCATAAGCTCGAATGTATATATCTACGTTCCGTCGTGCCTATATGGGTCCTGTCATTAAGGGCCCCCTCAAGATATATATACAGGCAAGTCACTGCCAAACAACTCCCCCTTTGCAATCTGAACATCATCGTGATGGAAGTCGTGCAGCATGAGCCAGCATATCATGCGGAGAACAAGAGTGCACCACACATCCTTTGAGGCCAGGAGATACTCGGCATACTCGGTTGTCTGCGCGGTCTCCCCCTTTACCACATGAAACTCGGAATCAGAGGTCTTTCGGGCGAAGAACATGGTGGACACGGACCTGAGAACGGCGGGTAGGACTTGTTGGAAGTAAGCCTTCATCAATACATCTCCTCTGTTACTGGCATCGACGCTCTCGAAGTGCGGGAATGCCGGTGCAGATGCCACTGAGTTGGGTTTGTCGTTCATTAGAGAGAGAACTTCCTGGAAGTGAGCACCGAGGATATTTTGTGTGAGATGAAAACTTGAATACCCGCCAGCATCCGAACTGGGTTCTCCCTTGAGAGCGTTATCCAGTTCATCGAGGACTTGGTGGAGAGTGTTTTGGGCTTTCCAGCTGTAGTCTTGAGGTACTCCATCATGGGATTGGATGCCCAATTTGGGCGACAGAAGAGTACCGACATGGTGAAGGAGCTGTCCATTTCTTATATTTGCCTCTTGGAAATATCTTTGGTATGAGATGAGTAACTTAGGCAGAGAGAAGCCCCGCGTGCTCCATACGCAATAGCACGGGTTAGGGATGTAGCGGAAGCAAAGGTCTTTGATGTGGAAGATCTGACCGATCATCCCTATGAGCTCAAAGGTAACTGGAAGCATGTTAACGTTACGTATTGCGTAGTGGCAAGTTGGGCCTTACTCGGGAAGATATGGGAGGTTATTGCTCCATCTTTTAAGAAATAGTTGGCCGATTTACGATCGCAACCAAATGAGACCAATGTGTTTGCAACATCTGTTCGGTTACTAACATGGACGGAGATGGTTTCATGAAGTTGCTCATTTTGAAAGGGGCCGTGGGGGAATATAGTTGGAAGCTGGCCAAACGAGAGTTGAATTACGGCCTGTGTCGGTATTGGGCGATTTGCTCCGAAAGAAGCCTTCTCCAAGGCTTGGAAATGGAAAATGATGCCCAAACCAATAATCTTATGGCCTTTGACGAGGAATCCATTTCCTTCAGCTTGATACACGTGGTACGAGGAGTTGAAATCGCGCCAGTATATACCCAGCATGGCGAGTATTTCTATCAGCTGGCTCATGGTTGTCGTTGCGTAGGGCCGGTTGGTAGCCATAGGTATATCATCCCAGCTCATTCTCTCGCGCTGTAGAGCAACATTGAGACTATGCTTGCCACCGATGGATGTAAGAATGGCTGCTGCACTGGGTGGTCGTGGTCGTAGACCCATGATCTGCTGTCGTGTCCAGTTCTGTGATTCGCTCTCCATTCTTTGGAGGCTCGACAGAAGCGTTAGCCACGTTGCGCGATCGTTACCAACCATCCGTCCGGAATTGCTCGTGTTGTTTAAAGAGGGAGACTCGAGATCGGACCAAGTATCATCGAGGCTTTTTCTTGTTCCGTCGATATGATAGACTCGTGCTCCTGAAATAGGCGGGTTTGTATTTCCCGGTGTATATATAAAGATTGTTGGAACTTGGAACTGAATCTCGGTTCGAAACTCCTTGGGGTGCCAGATCTTGGTTCTCGATTGACTCCATCGGCCCATGACATTCTCGCCGCAGTTGGGTGATCGGAACTGTTTAAGAGAGAAGGGAGCAGCCGGGCTAGGTTCCACTGGAGACTTGGCCACACTCCGGGTTGTGAGAGCTCTCATTAGATCTTTGGACATGCGCTGGTTGCTGCTCATATGCTCATAGTATTCAGGATGTTGGAGCTCCGTCCTGCTCATGATAGGGACAACCTCTAGGACTGAAGCCTTGTCTAGACTGAAGCTGGTCAGAACTGAGACTGCTAAAGATCGGCCCCCGGACGAGTATATAGAGAAAGCATCCGTGGAATTGTAGACGCGCTGGTAGACCCCGGTTTGCTGGAGAGCTGTCTCAAAATCACGATACGCCATGCTACCAGCACTTCCAACAGTTGCAGAGCTCTCTGTTGAAGTTGACCGCTTTAGTCGCGGATGCTGAGCTGTCTCGGAGTTGTTTTGTGTGCTAATTTTGGGGAAACTTGAGGACCTTTCTGACTTTGCGTGGAAGGCTTCTGAGGCAGTTTGTGAAGCGACTGTTGATGAAGTATCTGTCGCGTTTTCTTCTTCTTTCCATTGAGCCAGACTAGGTGCCATGGAAGACCTGTTAGAGGGGATCAACGTGGCATTGTCGGATATGAACTTGTTGAGCAGCGCCTCTAGGTCCCCGAGTCGTTTCTGAGTTAGCTCATTACCACTCAAGATAGCCTCGATCTTCTTATCGAGTTCACGCTGAGATTCAATTATTACAATGTCTGACTCGCTGACCATGATGTTAGCACTAGTGAGTGTATCAGTGCTTTTTGGGGTTTACCATTGCAATATGTTCAGGATGAGTGTGATAGATTGCTTGTGAGATTGCAGCTGCCGAATGTATTTGACAACTTCATCCTGCACTCTTAGCCACTTGACAATATCCCATTTGTTCGCGCTGCCAACTTTGAACCGGCCCAAAGGCTTGAGAGCATGTACAAGTTTGTCGCACGAGTCAATCAGCTCTCGTATTGTCACAGTCGCATCGTGAAATCCAACCGACATCCTCGCAGACTTGGGTACGAGCTCTGGATTGTCGATCAGGGTCTTGAGTCTTTCGATGGCGCAGTTGATGTCCTTGACCTCGGCGTGTGCCCAGATGATCGTTCTTGGAGTGTTCTCTATCTGTGTCTTTGCCGTGTCGAGGATCTTGATGACGGCGGCCGAGACCGTCAAGAGGCCAGCTACGCCGCTGGCGATACTGAGAGGATCCATGAGGGGAGTCTGGGGTTGTGGATGAGCATATCTAACTTGTTCTCTGAAGTACACAGCGGGGAGGATTATATTCTCCAGCTGAGAATCAGGCTGTGCTTTCTCGCATGCTATAGGGCAGCCTCATTGAGTGATATTGCCTCAATGACGTACTGGTTTCGAACTATTTAGACATATATCTGGCCGGTTTACGAATGAAGGATGAAAGACTGGTCATAACTTTTAAGATCATTTATCATAAGACTGCACTAAATATTGAGTATCTTGGTTAAGTTCTTACTGTATCCTACAATCTTTATCCTAAACTTCCTTCAAGTTATGTAGTAAGGTTAGAGTCAGCGATAAGTCGCAACTGGATGTTGTCACTCGAAGAGTAGCTTGTAGTCTGCAGTGCAAGTCTAGACCACACTAGCCGCTGTCTAGCAAATGACCTGTCCATTTTGCCCATAACATTTTGCCCGTATAGAATGCCTAGGGTATTCAGCTGCTCAATGCAGGTATGGATATTATGCTACGGGAATTGACTGCATATTGCGTTGTGGGTAAAATACCAGTCGAAGCAGCGGAAATAACATGTATAAATCCCTGGTCTACACTAAATACAACCAAAGGTTGCATCAAGAATATCATCCCCTGAACGACCTGCCGTTCGTAGTTTCTTTGCCCGTCCATGCATGGTCAGCCGTAAAAATAGGGTCCCCAGAGTGATCAATCACTGGCATAATCTCCACTGAATGCCTCTTAAACGCCAGCCCTACTGCCTCTCGGAGCCTTAGTGGGCTGATGGAATGCAGGGGTATTGGACTGGGGTTCTGAGAGGAACCTTTGGGGGCCAAATTCAAGCTCATCTCGTTGGATACAGACCAGGAAGCTGGGAACTTTGATGGTATGCTCGGTTAGAAATGGACACTATATTGGCAATATTCGTCTTGGAAGTATGAGCAAGCGCTTACATGCCCAGTCAGGAGCTCTTTTGAGGTTGCATGTTTCGTGATGAGTTGGCGTCTGACGGGCTGAAAGCTGAAAGACGCCGCAACGCCGTGTCTCTGGGCGTGCATAAGTTTATGGGGTGCTTGTCTTCGAAACGATGAAATGCGACTATAAGTTGTTGTAACATGTCCTTTTCTCGTTCTTCTCTTCTTTCACTTTATGTCAGTTTCTGCAAGTTGCGGTCATCAATCATCCTGTGTTACAGCAATCAAACAAGATGTCTTCGACTTCATCTTCGCGACCTTCCTCTCCCAACAGGTCTTTTGGCGAAATTGCGGCTGGCGTCTCTGATCTTGGAGATCGGTCGAAAGTGACGCCTCAACAGGTCATAAACAAGTTCTGGAAGACGTTTACTACCAAGAACCCCGGAAAGGGTAAGTTTGTATGGAGATACACCAACTGAGAAGGATTACCTAACAAAGACTAGCAACTACTGTGATTCCCTCCAATACTTATATCGACTCTGCCGCAAAGAGAGGCAATCAAGTCGCAACCACGACTACCCAAGCATCTTATGAAGACGCCGCTGCAACATGCCGCGCAAAGGTCGAAAAGATCGTCAAAGAGTGTCGTCGCATCAACAAAAGATACCGCGATCCTCACTTTGACATTGAAACCGACCTTAAGCTCGAGCGCAACGATTGTCTTCACTCGCTGTCCAACGAAGAGGACACTTTGCCCGGCCATGATCTGAAACCTCAGAGTGTCAAACGTGTTAGCGACATCTTTGACCAGCCGCGCTTTTATATCGATGGTGCTACAGCCAACGATGTGAGACAAGGCCGCAATGGAGATTGCTGGCTCATATCTGCCCTGTGCACGCTGAGCGAAAAGCCTGGCCTGATTGAGAGGCTGTGTGTTGCTCATGATCCGGATGTTGGTGTCTACGGGTTTGTCTTTTATCGTGATGGAGAATGGATTTCCGAGATCGTTGACGATTTCGTATGTCCCCTGAGCTCCCCGTCACGAAAATTAAAAACTGACAATGCTTTAGCTTTACCTCACCAAGCCTGACTATGACGAGGGTCAACTAGATAGGATTCTTTTTGATGCCATTGAGCGTGTTGACCCAGAGGAGGCATACCGCCGCATCTTCCAGGCCAACAGCGGTGCTCTCTACTTTGCCCAATGCCAAAATCCCCAAGAAACCTGGTTGCCGCTACTAGAAAAGTGCTATGCCAAGGCTCACGGTGACTATGGCGCGATTGAGGGTGGCTATGGAGGCGAGGGCATTGAAGATCTTACTGGAGGTGTTACCTCTGAGCTTTTCACGACGGATATCTTGGACAAGGTATGCCTCGCAAAAGATTTAAAGCGATTCAAATCTGACACACTTACAGGAATACTTTTGGAAAGAAGAGCTGCTCAAGGTCAACGACGAGTTCCTCTTTGGCTGTAGCACTGGCATCTGGGGCGAAACTCCCTGGGGTGAACGAAAGGGTATTCTAGAGCTCCATGCCTATTCTATCCAAAAGGCGGTCGAGATTGATGGAAAGCGTCTTCTCAAGCTCAAGAACCCCTGGGGCAAGGGTGAATGGAATGGTCCATGGAGTGAGTGAATCCCTGCCTACCCTTCTTGATACCAGTATGCTGACTTGTCATCTAGGTGACGGCTCCAAGGAGTGGACTGCTGAGTGGCTTCAAAAGCTCAACCATCGCTTCGGCGATGATGGAGACTTTTGGATCTCGTATCAAGACCTTCTTCGAAAGTACCAGGCCTTTGAGAGAACCCGACTCTTCACCCCTGATTGGAGTGTCAGTCAGGTCTGGACTACGCTCTCCGTCCCTTGGGCTCTGGACTATCACGACACTCACTTTTCTTTCACTCTTTCCAACGCCGGCCCTGTTGTCATTGTGCTGTCTCAGCTTGATGATCGTTACTTTAGAGGTCTTGAGGGCCAGTACCGCTTCGAATTGGGCTTCCGCCTTCACAAGGCCGGCCACTCTGACTACGTGGTGCGCACCCAGACGCCTTACCGTATGACACGCTCTGTCAACGTTGAACTTGACCTTGAGGCTGGGGACTACGAGCTCCGCGTCAAGATCAACGCCACGCGCAACCAAGATATCTTTCCGATTGAACAGGTCATCAAGGACAATGCCAAGTCACGCCGGGAGAAGCTTCTCCGCATCGGTCTCGCCTATGATCTTGGGCACTGCAAGGGGCGATTCGTGGAGACGCGTGAAGAACGGGCAGCGCGCAAAGAGCATGAAGAGAAGTTGAAGCAAAAGAGGAGAAACAAGATCAAGGCTAAGTTTCTCAAGGAGCGAGAGGAGAGGCACTATTTGGAGACCCAGCAGATCCGGAGGAATCAAGCTCGACAGTTGAAGAGAAAGGAGAAGTTCAAGCTTAGACAGGCCGAGAAGAAGGCCAAACAAAAGGCCCGCAAAGCTGAAAAGGCTGCTATCAAGGCTGAAAAAGCTGCTGCCGCCGCTGCTGAAGCCGAAGCACAGGCCCAGCTTGAGGCTGCAAGGGCTGAGGATAAGGACGACAAGGAAGAAAATGCAACGAACGAGGAGAAAAAGACGGATGAAGTTGAGGAAGCCAAGCCCGAGCCCAAGTCAGATGAGCCTCTGACACCCGAATCCACCGCGGATGATGATTCCGCCGAGAAGAAAGCCGACGAAAAGGAATCAGCAGAGAACGATGCTACAGAGCAAAACACTGAGAGCAATAACGGAGGAGCCTCAGAAGCCGGCGAAGAAGGACAGCCCACTGGTGAAGAGGAGAGCGAAGAAAGCGAGGAGGAAGAATCGAGCGATGACGACGTCTCGAGCATCGATTCTCTCTCCGTCCTCTCCGAGCGAGAGATCTGGATAAACGTAGAAAACTACCCGGGCGATGTTTCCTCCTCTGACTCCGACTCCGAATCCAACTTCTATGCCGACTCCGATGCCGAGACGGACCCGTGGAACGCCGTTGTTGTCGCCGGAGTGCGCGTGTTCCACAAGGGTCTAGGAGAAGGCGACGAAGACGGCGACATCAACCTCAAGGTCATCCGACCTATTCCCTTTGGCAAGGACAATGATGAGGTGGACGTGGAGAAGAAGTGCAGCACAAAGGTGCTGGATGTTGATGATAGTGCCAAGGATGCTACGCTTGTTGGTGATGCGAAGGAGAAGGTTCGGTTTATCAAGGGTGATGGAAGGCGGAGGACTGTCACTTCGATGTTTTGAGGTGTTGTGAATGTATGAATGAGTTTAGGTTGTCGAATTGAATTCTTGATGATTATCTGGAAAGATGTGAGCTTTGCGATGAGAGAGCATCAGGGAGTACCGTCCGTTGTGCCTAATCAAGCCATCCGCACTCTAACTGGTTCAGCTTCAATTAAGCTTAAAAAAGCCTCTTTTTCCACAGATACTTGTTCTATAGATAAAGTGATCCTGCACAGCTTCATCAACACCTCGAAAATATGCTATCGAGTTAGTTGTTAGTCTTGATGCTTATTGAATCTTGAATAGCATCGATCGGCCGAAAATGATCTAGGAGCTCATGTCCAGATTATCGGGTGAGATCAACGGTCTCAGCCACGATGGTGGAACTTCACTGGGGGCCAAAGCCAAGAATAGCACCAACGCTTTAACCCTCCACCACTTTGAAGGACTTGAGTTTATGGATAACTATGTCATCGGGAATTCAACAACTGACCGTAAGAATATCGGACGAAAACAAGACCAAATGACACACACGACTCTAGCGCTGCAAAACCTGTCGACGCCCAGGCCCAAGCATACTGACCCATCTTGAAAATCCATCCAAGCATGGATCATACATAAGGACCAAATGTGGAGCTGTCAGCAATGATCCACCGTTTAGGGAATGAGAGGCGAAGTGCAGGGTTGCACAGCCTTAGCTCTAAAGCCATGAACGGTTTTCTAAGAAAGAGGTTGGGCTGAACAGAAACTGTCAGGACTGACCTGTCGATCAAAAGTGCACATTATCATCATAGAGTTTGTTATGCAGGCTGAGTACATGCTGTGACCAACGTTGAACTAAGATCTGCAAGGGTTGAAGCTATCTACGCTAGCTAGCAAGAGGATCAGTTTATCAGAGATGTCAAGAACCATTGCACAAGAAATAAACTAATCAGAAACCTATTTTTACATCTGTTCAGCTTACAAGAAGGAGCATATCCTCCCTCTATACTATCTTGTTGACCCTGCCCATCGCCAGCCTCCTTTCTCTCCACCTCACAACTCAGCCTTACATGTTAATCCATGGGGTTCATCCTGGTTCATAAACTGGGCCCGTCATTTCCTCAGCTCGCTCTTGTACATAGCAAATTCGTTTCACGTCCCGTCTGGGCCCCTCGCGTGTGTTGGGAAAGCCGCCAGTCGAGCAATGGCCCATTCGTGAGCTTGACCGCGCACGTACGCAACCTCCACAGGAAGGATTTCTTTGAAAGCTTGATAACCGCGTCTCTTGACCGACCTTTGTTCGTTTTCTTGACCTACAGTCTTATTTCCCTCAGAATCCTTTGAAAGCAAAACCTTGCGCCACACACACTGGCTCTTCCATCCCTGCAATCCCTCGGATCCTTCACAGCATGGGTCTGGGCTAAGCATCAAATTTGCCCTTTGCATGTATTGAACAAACAAACAAAAGGAATACACGCCCCTTCAAAGCAGCCATGGCCGACCATTCAAGGCCTCCTGCTTCCTCTGGTGATCCCTTGGACGACTTCTCGAGGAGAGCTCCGCCGTCGATAAGTCTGTTTGGTAACGGTGGCTATCAACAACTCATGCCCTCCGAAGGAACCCACGAGATGGCAGATCTCGACAGGTTCGGCTCATCTTACAATTACAGTTCCGGACTCGGCATCTCAATGGCTGACGCATCTCTGTCTCCGGATCCGACTCACCAGCCCAAGATGAGTCCGCCTGAGACACCGCATTCCTTCCACAACCTGCTTGGGGGCTCAGCCAACTCGTCACCCAGATATCCGCCAGAGGGTTCTTTTAGCCCTGATGCCCAGCGGATGACCAGTTCCCATGGGACTCCGGAACCCTACTCTGAGATTTGGGCGCCGTCTATGCCTCGCTCGGCAGGGAATTCCAAGGCGGATCTTCCTCGAGAGGCTGAAAAGATCAAGGAGATGCCCAGTCCTCAGCAACGGGAGATTCCCCCGTCATCGTCAAGTCGAGATGGTTCGAGATTACCAAAGATTGTTGAGCCAAGAGGGGATGGATTGGACGACGACTTTGACGATGACATGTTTTATAAGAAATTCGGTAAGTCGCTTCGTATATCTTGGCCGCCTTGTAGCTCATCGGTGAACAGCTGAGCCTCCCAAGGGTTGCTCATCAAATCGAGATATTCATCAGCCCAGATCAAGCTGGCTCTCAATCACCATCTACATCCTATCTCTTTATTCCACCATCGGCAGCGGCCTCTGGCTTGTAGTGGCCATTATCCAACCTCGATGGGGCTACAAGATTGCCTCAGGAGGCGGCCTCACGCCGTCTACCGCCACGACAATTGCAGCACTTTTAGCAAAGACGATTGAAATGTCCTTTGTAACTGTCTTCATCTCATGTCTTGGTCAAGTTTTAACCCGGAGGGCGTTTATTCGCAAGTCGCAGGGCATAACTCTGGCTGAGATGACCATGCGCAACTGGGTTATCCAGCCTGGATCTCTCATCACTCACTTTGAGACGCTGCCGTCGTCGTCGCTGACTCTTCTTGGCATGTTGTCTCTCACGGCTACTTTTGCGGCTGCTTTCTACACCACTGCTTCGGACGCCATGGTCTCGCCCAAGCTCAAGTCTGGGAGCTGGGAGCACAAAGAGCTGTCTGGATATGTGCGCGCTTCTTATGCCAACGCGCAGTATGTCTCGGCCGACTGCGCGTACCTCTTTAACATCAAGGAAGATATCCATGCCGCTGAATCTTGCATGAATGTGCAGTTCTCGGGACAATCATACCGAAACCTGCTGAACTACATGACCGTGTGGACAGATTTTAACCAGAACGGAACAGAGGTTCCATCTGATCTGACGAAGCGGCCTGGCGGAACTACTCTTCTATTCGACAACACCACCATGTGGTCTTCCTGGATCGAGACAGAGCACAGCGATGTTGCCGCGCAATACGAGGAAACGGGACGGATCATTAATAATGTCACCCTGGCCCTTCCGCACCCCGGCGTCTACGGCGCCGCTACCCTCAAGGAGAACGAAATTCTTCAGCCGGACGACCTCGCTGGCGTGGGAGAGTATTCCATCCGGGCTGGAGTTGTCTCGCCCTCTGTCAACGTCATGTGTGTTGATATGGCCAAGGATGATCTTGCTCCTCTCGTCTACACCGAGTGGCCTAACGCGAAGATCAACGACACAGATGTGCCTGGACAGGTCAAGGGATGGGCTGGTTGGACTGACGAAGTACCACAGCCGCTTGGCAAGAGCGACAAGCCCTATTATCTCAATCGGACAGTTGTCGATGATATCTTCAAATGGGGACCAAAGTACGACCGCCGCCCTCCGGTCTTTCAGATGGTACGTCGATCAACCACACATACGCTGTCCATAACTAACTCGTTATAGTATCCCTTCGATTACAACCTCCTTACTAATGCAACCGTGTACGCGTCTGACTCTATCTACACTCTTGGCAAGTCGAATGAGAACAAGAACTACACCCTCTGTCAGCTTCGCTCCTGGACTTCTCCCAACTGCTCGACACGTTTCAGTATTTCGGGCACAGCAGGTGCTTCTATGATGGCGCATTGCGAGGATGACGACGATGAGGTCGCCTACCGTCGGTCGTTCCCACCTGACCAAGCCTGGTCTCCTCCTTCTGGCGACTGGAAGGTATGTTCACCTCTCTCTTATGATGGTGATATAAGAACTAACAAGTGGATAGTGGCTAGCTGATCAATGGAGACTATCTATGGATCTCAACGGCGGTGCCGTCAACAACAATGCTTCCAACGCGCGCATCCTCACACAGCTCGCTCTCCATGAACCCAAACTTCCCGCCTCGCTTCCTTCAATGGCCGAAGCCCTGGCCGTGTACTCGAGCTCTCTCATCATGATCAGCGCCATCGACACACCTTTCCGTCACTACTGGGACTACCCTGTGGACAAAGCCCCAGGGAACATTGTCAAAGACGGCCCGGGATTCCTCCAAGCCTTTAATGCATCTCTAATTACACAAGAGTACACTTCCGGACACACGCAAGCATGGCAGAGCATCTTTTACGTCATCCTCGTGCTCGTCTTCGCCATCAACCTGTTCTGTCTCGGCTACTTTATCATGCGCTCCGGGCTGGTAACGGACTTTACAGAGCCGCAGAACTTGTTTGCGCTGGCGGTTAACAGTCCGCCAAGTGTTGGACTCCATGGGAGCTGTGGTGGAGGACCTGAGAAGAAGCACCTCAATGTTCCCTGGAAGGTTGCGTTTGCGCCGAGTGCGAACCATTATTTCTTCCAGGACACGGCTGGTGGAAAGGAGCCTACTGAAGGGTTGACTACGGCGAGGGAGTATGGGCAGCCGAAAGTGAGTAGTTATAAGAGGTTGAGCACAAGTAAGACTTGGCTTTAGGAGAGTGGGATTATATACGTGTATACAATGGAGGCATAATGCATGGAACGGAGTTGGCTGAGCTTGGAGTTTGATATACTATATCATGTACCTGATATAACGAAATGTTGAACGTTGCAAAATACTTATATCGCATTTTGCGGTTATGCTTATCAATATTCAATATCTCTGGTAGCTGGAACGGAAAGTTGGTGACTGATCTTTGAGGCCATTCACTGTCTGCTTCTGACGGTGACAACGACACTGCCAACTACCTACTCCCAACCTTTTTTTTCTTCCGCATCACAACGGGATTCAAAAACGCGACAAAAGTCGAAAACATCCCGTTTTCTTGATGAAATTCCATCTTATTCTTTGTTTAAATAACCGCTGCCATCTACACCACCGTGTGCGTGTTTCTTTGTATGTGCAGTTCCGTCCCTCCCCTGGCATCTTTCCTGCTCTGTCTAACTTGGATCTTTGTCGCTTCAGACTTTCTCGTCCTTCTGCGTCCATTGAAGTAGTTTCTCACTGTGCGCTATGGCATTCAGCCTTCTCGACGATGGCGCATTTGCACCCGAATACAACCTCAGTGCTCGGGACTTTGAAGAAGAGTGCTCGCAGGGTGACCAAGCGTGGCGCAGAGCCCAAGTCGACAGAGTTATGACAGCATTTCAAGAAGCCAAGTCTGTCATGTCGACCCAAGCCATTCACGAGTTGTACAGCTACCTCCAGACTGGAAAGTGGATCAATGACTACCTCAACCCAAGCTCTCATCCTGCATATAAACACTTGAAAGGACATACGGGCACTGGAAGCAAGCCTCGGCTTTACTATCCGTACTTCTTTGTTATACAGGCAATTTATCCAGCTACCGAACGCGTCAAGTCGCTTTACCAGGACATATTTCGCCATTGGGGTGTTCCTTTCAACATGAGCAAGCCTTTTCTCCCCTTTCTGGGAGACTCAAAGCGAGAACTTGCTCTCTTGATGGGCAAGAATCCGGATCCAAAAGAGCTACCTGATGCCACTGATCGCAGTCTATTCTCCGTCCCCGAGCCGTCATACACTCCCTCCTCATTCGACCTTGTCAAATCATCACATATTCCTGGCACTGGCGAGCTCCGATCCAAGTTCCAGATAAGGGACACTGCCACCAACATCTCTCAGCCCGACGCCGCTAGCAATGCCAATGCCATGTGCAACTACGAACAGCAACTCGCCGGCATCCGAATCGACTTTGAACGACGCATAAGCGAGCTGCAGGGGACCTTTCACTTGAGCACCGCCAGAAGCTAGGAGGATACTGAGCGGCGCTTATCTGAAGCACAGAAAGATGTTAAGGAGATCCATTGTCATGCCATCCAGGCCCAGCGCCACTCCGCACAAGCTCAATATCATGCGAAACGAGCCGAAGATCACACGACCGCGACCCTCAAGATCGCAGAGGCCCTCGTGGGGCGTTTTAAGACAACCCTCAAGCGTCCTGCTTCTACTGATTACAATGACGAGCAACCTGGAAAGCGAGCGCGAGAGAATTGAAGGATGTGGAATGACCAAATGTCAGGCCAGATACTTGGGGAGACCCTGGGGGCTATGTTTGCTTTTGGAGTTGGGGTGTGCTTGAGCAATATCTGACATGAGAGATGTCAAGCCAATGTTGAGAGACGGGGCTGGTAGATGAAAGACAAGATTGCCAGTTATTACGAGACCACGATTACCAGAAAGCTAGCGAGTTGATTGCATACCATTAGGAGTCTGTTTATTTACATCCTGTGCACCCAATTTGTTTAGTACTAGTCTCCCCTGAAAGAAGTTTGAGGGGAGTAAGGTTGATGCCTGAGATGGGCTTCCTGGTCCTGCATGAAGATCTCCCGGGATAGCATATAAAACACATAGAAACAACGGAGGGATGAAGGCCAGCTGGAGAAACAGTAAATGGTGGATTCGACCAGGCCAAAATGCCTCATGACTCTGAATCACTGGCCTCATTCTGTCGCAAGGTACTTGAACTCCTCCCCCCCCCTCTCTTTTTCATCTTTTCTTCTTTCATCCTCCTACTCATTGACCCAACAGCGCCTTGAAGCGCTTCCATCATATCTACGTATTGGCATAGCCTTCGCAATGTCCTGTGAGTGTTATGTGGTACCATCCCCATCCTTTGATGGCCCTCCTGTACGGATCTTTGATCTGAAGCTTACTAATCGTTCTCTCAATTCAGAGACTTGCTCGACATCATTGGATTTGTGCAGATACCTCAAAATCTCCGATACTCAGGTTCAGGCGCTGATCTCAGAGGAGAATCACCAGCATCGAGTGAAAAGATACGTCTTCAGTCTCGAGTTCATCCTCTCACCTTTCACCAGTAACATTGAGGAGACTGGCATGATTCTGGACTTCGACAAATCATCCTGCAAAATTGAGCTCTCGACAAATCCCTTCCTAAACATTATCTTTCAACTGCCCTCGAACTTTGGTATCCTCACATCAGGCTCTCTAGCTGGCGCTCAGTATGGACTCGCAGAAGGTTCCAATGAATGCCAATATCACCAACTACACTCTTCAAGCAGAGGACTTTGAGCATGCGATCAACATAGGCCAAGGCAGGGTTAAAAGAAACATCCGAGCTATGGCCGTCGCAAGTGTCCTGCTAGCTTTTGAAAAAGCCAAGAAACACATGAGTCAAGAGGCCATTGCAGAGACGTACGGTTACTTGCTCCGCAGAAGACATCAGTGGGTTAAAGATTTTGATAATCCAAGCTCGCATCAATTCTACCAGGAGATCAGAGGCAACGGTACTTTCAGGACACCGGAAAACTTCTACTACCCCGACTTGTTGGTGATTCAAGCGATCTGGCCTCACAACTCAGCAGTTAAACATATCGCCAGTTCTTTTGCGCGATACTGGAACTACTACGATCTACAGAATGGGCCAGAGTATTATCCCAGACTCAAAGATCAAGCCCTCGAACTGCAGCTCTTTCGTGGCCAGGGTAAAGCTGTTTTGTGTGGGTCTGAAGGCCATGAATTGAGGTGCAAACAAGAGAACGAGGGTTCTGAGCAATACAAAGAAAACCCCAGCGACGATGAGAGCTCATGTTACTATGAGAGCACCAGCGGCGAAGAACAAGACGGCGATGACAACGGCAACGCTGGTGAAGAAGAAGCAATTGATGAACCTGTTGATGGAGAAGCTGACGGTGGAGCGGAAAAGGAAGGAGGTGAAGCTGGAGACAGTGATGAAGATGGCAGCGATGAACCAGTCGAAAGCGACGAAGAGATCAATGACAAAGAAGAGGCAGCATGTATTGAGCGTGCTAAGGAGCTTAGATCGCAGCTCCGAGATGTCGAGGAGAAGACACGAAAGATCCGAGAGCGCAAGAGGGACTACTACAAGGCAAAGGCCAAAGAACATGAAGAGAAAGCCAAGGACTACGCCAAGAAATCAAGAGAGTATGCGAACAAACTCGAACAACCACCGCCTGCATCCAACAACATGGCTGCTGCTTCGTCTAGCAAAAGGCCGAGCGACAGACCCATCAAGCGTAGGCGAGCAAAGCGGCTAAGATCAACATGAAGAAAGCATATCATGGCAGGCGTCTGGGTTGATATGCTGCGACCTTGATGGGACTGTAGTCCCGATTCTTGATACTTGGTCCGTTCTCAGCATGGGAAATCTTTCGGGATGTCAAGTAACTGCTAAGGCAGTACGTATGTAAAACGACATCTAGCAAGACATCTGCATCGCGGCAAAAATTGAAGAAGTGGTAATGATGGTGATAGTTTGCGTGGGCTTCTACATGCTTTGGGGAACAACAAATCAGAGGACGGCATAGACTTTGATAGAACAATAAAACTCTGTACCTTGACTTTACATTCCGCGTTTCGATGTGCTTAACATGTGCTGGATGATACTATAAAAGGGAACGACAGTACCCAAGACCAAAAGCCACATGTTGACCGAGACGCGAACAAGCAACTACCTCAAGCGCAAATTCAATGAGAATTCCCATGTTTACCTTCAACACATCATGTCCGACAACAGCTTTTCTTTCGATATCGTTAATGAGAACTTGGAGCTTGCATCACCCAACCCGGGCTTTGACCGCGAGACGACCGATGTTAGCCACGATGACTCTTATTTACGAGGAGACGACAATAATACGCGACAAGGCATTAGAAAGGAAGACTAAGACCTGGATAATACTGTTCTTTGATGATCTGAACTTATAAGGTGTGAGTTATGCGTTAGAGGTGAAACGTAAAGAATTACTCTCTGATTTATTATTAAACTTATAAAACAAATAAAATAAGTTTAGTAAATAAGTGATAAATTATTAGCTACTTTTTAAGGTTTTATATAAATAATAATATAAAATTAAAAATATTTGTTTTTATTTTATAAATTATTTTTAAACTTATAAAATAGTATATTATAAGACTTTTATTAAATTAAGTAATATTTATAGTAGAATAATAATATATTTATTATACTCTCTACTATAGTAGTAAGTATGTAACGTAATATGTAGCTAAGTCATATACCATGCGATTGTCGCTGGTTTTAAAGGTATTTACTCTTCAAGATAGTAACAATGCTACGGAAGCCTGAGGCTGGTGTTGAGACCCTTCTGGCCTTTTTCTCGAGCCCGAGCACGTAGCAAGGCACATGCCTCTAGAAGTGATGCTTCCATGAGATGGGATACGATGCTAGATCATAGTATGATTGCAGTCTATGTAGAAGAGCCATGGAATACTAAACTTTTAAAACATCTATATAGTTGTTACAGTATAGAATTATCAGCCTTATAAAATACAAGAATGATGGCCGAGTATTACTATGCGGAATGTCTAGAGTGATGCATAGTGAATTTAAGAGGACTAAAACCAGTCTATTAACTTGACCCCTGGTGCCTAAGCGGACCATAAGAGAACCATAAGAGAACCATAAAAGATCATAAGGGGCCATAAAGGACCATAAAGGACCATAAAACCCCACAAACAGATCAATAAACACCAAATCTCGCCGCCCAAATATCCTACTCCTCTCTCTTCACCTCCACATCTTATCGCCTTTAAACACGCACTCAACACCACATCAGATTGTCACCGATGCCTAAAAAACACATCTGGGTATAGGCTGACTTTCTCTCATATCGGAGCATCTTTTTTTAGTCGAGAATCTTATTGTTGGGGCTGCCCTGTGGCCCTTTGTATCTCAAGCCCAGAGCTGCGCTTCATCCATTTGTGTGGTCTATTTTCAACCCATTCCCAACTCTTCATATGCCCTGAACTCTACTGACTTGCTCAGTGACTATCGCATCCAACCAGATCACCGACTTCCAATCATGCCTGCACGGAGGGGTGAGAATGTTGCGCCGGCGCGTAAAACGACCAGCCTGACCACGAAGTTCTCTGTCAAGGATTTCGACCATGTCATCAACCAGGGGCATGGGCCCTCACTCGAACTTAAGAAGGGTTCTGTCGAAGCTGTTCTCAAATACTTCAAGGAGGTACGGGACTCGATGTCAAACTCGACTAGATTGGAGGCAATCGAATACCTGGACACCGGCAAATGGATCAAGAATGCCAGTACTCCCAGTAACCACGAGTGTTACAAGAGATGGACTGGTAATGGCAATCGAGGCTGGGCTCGCAAGGGAAACTACCTTGATTCCATGGTCACCCATGCAACCTTCGAATCCGGCAAGGCAATCGACAAGATGGCGGAAGGGATGTCGAGCCGCTGGGGCTTTGATTTCAGCAAAGAGGGCCCGAGCTATCCATAGAATCCCCCAGAACCGACTGAAATTCGGCTCTTTCGGGGTGATCCCACACCCAAAGAGTTGGACAAGGGTAAAGGAAAAGCCTCAAAGCATCCAAGGCAAGCGAAGACGAGAACGAGGCAGCGGATTCGGTCATGGCTTATCAACCCATCAAGACGGCCAATAAGCGCAAAACGAAAGCCCCGGCGGTATCCAAGACAAATGATGGCGCCGTTAATGAGAATATGGGAGCAACTTTGGCCTTGTTTATGAATCCCAACAACTCGACCAACAAGCGCAAAACAAAAGCCGCGACTACATCTCAAGCAACTGACGGCGTTGTTGACAGCAACAATGAGGCAACAAGCTTGGCCACGTCTAGGAAGTCCAACACCCCGAACCACCAGCGCAATCCGAAAGCCACGACGACATTCCAGGGAAGCATGGATGCCTCTGAGAACAAGGAGATGATTGGGAAGGGAGAGTTGACCGGAAAGAGGGGATTAGCCGCGGAGAATGAGTTAGCTGAGAAAAAGGGGCTGGCTGGGAACAAGATATTGGTTGAGAAGAATGCAATCAACTTAGGAGAACCTGCCGCTTCCAGTGATGGCGTATCAACTAGCTCTGAGACCACCGCCGCCTTTTCGAATAGCTACAAGTCCGTTTCTCTCGCATACGGCCTGAGAGAGTCTGTTGCAGCGTCTACTCGCCACGTAGAACC